>CM053036.1:166765466-167115466 GCA_028564925.1 Lithobates sylvaticus | reverse complement strand
TCCTGTACAATATATATATATCTAGCAGTGCCTTGAAAAAGTATTCATACCCCATTGACATTTTCCACATTTTGTCATGTTACAACCAAAAGGTTAAATGTATTTTATTGTTTTTTTTTTTTTTTTTTCACTTTCAAATTTTTATTCAGAAACATATTTTTGTATAACTGCAACTTTTGAGTAGTGGTACATATATCAAACAGGTACAAGGACTGCATGAAAGAAAAAAAAAATATTGTGTGCAGATCATTAGATGTAAAGTGTGGGCAATATATAGGTTGGTTTTGAGTGGTTGAGAAGGAGATACTGCCTATATTAAGATAGGATGGCAGTCTTTGAGAGGGTATAAAAATAGAGTTCATCAGTAGGTCAGAAGAGAGAGCGCTAACTGCGGTGGATCAAGGCAGAGATGGGCCTTTAAGGTGAGCAAGCATTTATTTTGGAATGCTGAAATTTGAAGATGGGCCTTGGCATACATGTATTCCATGAGGCAATGATTGTCCAGATGTAGGATCACTTACAGGAAAGGAGGAGGATGTGGGGTTTTCCAGTTTCTAGCAATAGCTAGGCACTTGGCAATAAGGACATGGGATATGACAGTTCGGGTGTGAGGTGGCCAAGTTTCAATGTCCAGGCCAAGGTGGACCATTTGCGGTGAGAGGGAAACAGCGATGGGTCTCAAGGAAGAGAGAAATCTGGCGAGAGTGGACCAGAAAGGTATTCGTTTTATGTAGGTCCACCAGATGTGTAGTGGAGTTCCGGGATCTCTGCAATTCCTCAGCAGACATAGAGGTAGACCTTTACTTGTTTGGATGGTGTTAAGTATCAATTGTTGAGGAGCTTTTGTTCAGTTTCCCAGTGTAGGATACATTTAGAAATTTTCAGGGGTCGTTAGAGGGCTTGCTGCCACTGAGACGGCATATAGATACAGTGTAATGCCCCGTAAACACGGTCGGATTTTCTGACGGAAAATGTTCGATGGGAGCTTTTTGACGGAAATTCCGACCGTGTGTAGGCTCCATCGGACATTTTCAATTGGAATTTATGTCGCACAAAATTTGGGATCTGGTTCTCAAATTTTCCGACAACAAAATCCATTGTTGGAAATTCTGATCGTTTGTACACAATTCCGAAGCACAAAGTTCCATGCATGCTCGGAATCAAGCAGAAGAGCCGCACTGGCTATTGAATTTAATTTTTCTCAGCTCATCGTACGTGTTGTACGTCACCGCGTTCTTCATGTTCGCAATTTCCGAACAACTTTGTGTGACCGTGTGTATGCAAGACAAGTTTGAGCCAACATCCGTCTGAAAAAATCCATGGATTTTGTTGTCGGAATGTCCGATCAATGTCCAATCGTGTGTACGGGGCATAAGAGGCATTCTCAGTGCATTATGGCAGGGGTTTTAGATTTATGCGGAAGGTCAGTTAAGAGCTTGTAGAGATGGGAGATACCTTTTTGGTTTGGTCTCTTAGTGTTGTAGAATTCCAGAATGTGCCATAGCAGAGGGTTTTCTGACCAGCGCAGATGTGAGAGGTCTGAGCGGATCCTGAGATATTTAAAGTCCTTGGAGGGAATGTGACAATTATGTTGCAGATGTTGGAAAGAGGTAAATGAGGAGTTTGGTGCAGGCCAGCAGAGAGCCAGTTCGATATTGAGATGTTGGGGCTGATAAACTGTAGGGCCCAGAGGGAGATGAGAGGCAGTGTTCGGTAGGGTATGCCTGTTGAATTGCTTTCCATGCTCTGATGGTCGTGTTGATGGTGCCTAGGTAAGATTGCTGTCCATGCTGTCCTAGGAGTAGGGCACTGAGGAGCATTTTTGGACAGGTTGCTAATACCGTTCTTTCTATTTGGAGCCATGTGTTCTGTGACTTTGTTTCCCACCAGGATTTAGCTTGGTCCAGGATTGTTGCTTTAAAGTATGCTGAAATGTTTGGTGCTCCCATCCCCCGCCCCGGTGGATGTGAGTGTGCACAAGATAGAGCGTTTGATCCTAGGGTGCTTCCCATTGCAGATGAAGGATTAATATGCCTTGCAGTTTGTGGAGATGTGATTGTAGAAAGGGGATAGGTAGAGTCCAAAATGTATAAAGTGCGTTAGGTAAAAGGTAAATTTTCGAGATAGTTGAGAGAAGTTGAGAAGCATTAGTCGAAGTACTGTAGGTGTGACCAACTATATACCTAAGTAGGAAAGAGTGGAATTTGGAGCCCACAAGAAGGAGGTGATTGGGTCAATGCCAAATTTTGGATTTGAGTCAATATTAGAGGCAATCATGCAGGACTAGGAGAAATGAAGAGTAGAGGGAGGCTTTGCTGAAAAGATCTAGGGTTAGGTGGAGGTGAGGTACTGGGTTGGTTATGGAGATGATCACATAATCCGCATATAGGCCGATTTTGTGAATGTGGTCACCAACTTCAATACTGAAGAAAAGTGGGTTTGTATGAATGGAATGGACCAATGTTTCCATAATGAGTGTAAAAATTAGGGGGGAAAGGGGGCATCCCTGACGGGTTTCATTTGATATACGGAAGTAGTCAGAGAGAATACCGGAGTTCACAACCTTGGTGCTAGGGTTGGAGTATAGTGCCATTATGGCTTGAAGAATTTGGCTCGAGAAGCCAAATTTTTCCAAAACTGCTTTGAGGAAGCTCCAGTCAACCCTATTGAATGCATTCTCTGCATCTAAAGAGATGAACAGAGAAGGTGCTCAATGGTGTTCTACCCACTGTACAGTAGTAGGTCAATGTATCTATGTGTGCCATCAGACACTTGCCTACCAGCCACAAAATCCACCTGATCAGGGTGTACTAGGTATGGCTTGATGCTAGAGAGCCATATGTCTATCAGTTTGGCATACAGTTTGGTATCTGTATTTAGTAATGCGATGGGTCTGTAGCAGGCAGGGTCGTCCGACGGTTTGCCAGGTCTAAGGATTGTCATGATGGTCGCTTCAAGAGATTCTGGGGGGATGTGGCCTGAGGAAGCAATAAAGTTGAAGGATTGACAAAGATGTGGGGCAAGCAAGGTGGAAAATTGTTTGTAGTATTCATTGCTGAAGCCATCAGGGCCAGGGGCTTTGTGTAGTGGAAGAGAGTTGATAGCTTGCTTAACTTCAGATATTTGGAAAGGGTCTGAGAGTGTTTGGATTTGTTCTGGGGACAGTGATGGCAAATGTATGTGGGCCAGAAAGTTAGCAATGTCTTCAGATGTGGGGGCTGAGGCTCCACCAGATGTAGTAAGGTTGTATCGATTAGCATAAAATTAGCTAAATTGATTGGCAATACCTTTGGGGTTTGTGATACGGGTTTGAGAGAGGGAGGTGAGGTATGGAATTTTAGAGAGTATTGGGCAATATTTGAGTTGTTTGCAAGGCAGGCCCCTGGTTTGTTTTTGTGTGCACAGAAGTGTAGGCGGAGTCTTTTCAGGGAAAAGTCAAAGTTTTGATGAAGGTGTTCACTAAGATTTTGTCTTGCTGTTCGTAGTTCAGAGTCAAGGTGTAGGGAGGGTTGAGTTTTGTTAGTAGATTCAAGGATGAAAATTTGCTCCAATAATTTATATGTGGTAGCATTGCGTTGTTTCTTCTCGTGGGCTCCTAGTTTAATAAGGAGGCCTCTAAGGCAGGCCTTGTGAGCATTCCAACAAACTGTAGGGTTAGTTATGAATTCAACATTAAGCAAAAAATATTGTTCAGTCTTGGATGCGACCTGTTTCTGGAGATGTGGCTGGGATAGGAGGGAGGTGTTAAGCCTCTACATCCTCCCCCTCTCTGTAGAGTGAGGAGAGAATAGTTTAAGTAGAATGGAAGCATGGTCAGACAATATAATGACATCTATCTTGGTTTCTTGGACTGATTGGAGGGTGTGTTTATCAACAAGAAACATATCGATTTGAGAGTAGGGCTTTTGTGTGTGCGAATAGAAGTTGCAATCTTTTTCTGTACCATGGTAGCACCTCCATGGATCATATAGGTCTTTGGATTGGAGCAAGGTGGAAAGGGCAGTGGTTTGTTTATGAGCTGGTCTAAGGTTGGGTCTATGACTTGGTTAAAGTCGCCACAATTTACTAAGGTAGCGCTAAGGAATGGTTCTAATTTTCCAATTACAAATTTGTAGAACTGCCTTTGGTTGGTATTAGGGGCATAGACACTGACGATAGTCATAACATGTTTATTAATGAAGGCCTTTAAGATAATGTATGAGGACGTCAGCTTTGAATTAGCAAGGAAGCAGTGTGGGAACTGCTTATGGGAGCATGACAGGGGTTTGTTGGATAAGAAATGGGTCTCCAGCATGCAGATAAGATCAGATTTATGTCTAATGCCGCGTACACACGGTCGGAATTTCCGATGGAAACAGTCCGATGGGAGCTTTTCATCGGATTTTCCTATCGTGTGTATGCAATTCAGAAGTGCAAAATTCCGACGCATGCTCGGAAACAATTCGACGCATGCTCAGAAGCATTAAACTTCCCTTTTATAGTGCAGTCAAACGTTTTTTAAGGCGTGGTGTTATTGACCGTCGGAATTTGGTGTGACCATTTGTAGGCAAGACAGTTTGATCGAAATTCCGATGGGAAAACCATCAGAGCTTTTTCCGACGAGAATTCCGACCATGTGTACGCAGCATAAGAGCTTCCTTCCACATTAAGTTGCATTTAAATGGGGAGTTGAGGCTCTTAACATTCAAGGAAGTGATAGTAATGGCCATAGTTAATAGCTGGCAAAATGAGCCTACAGAAGTAGAGAGATGACACGTACTAATTTTGCATACCCAATAGCTATAAAATCACTATAGGTTATAGAAGACAAGCTTATCAGTTTTGATGTTACAATGCAGTTAACGTGATAATCAACAGAAGAGAAAACAAATCAATATAAACATAAAACAGATTATTCAACACTGAATAGAGTGCTTGGCACCCTGTGATTTTGGGGGAATAAATGTAGTTGATAAGAAAGAATCACTAAACAAATTCAGATTGATGCACATTTAGGACTTAAAGCAGAGGGCCACCCTAAAAAAAAATAGCATTAATATTCTTAAAAAAAAAAATAAACAATTGAAAAATATATTTTTTTAACTTGCCAGAAACCCCTGCTGCTAGGCAGTCTTCCTAATCTGCCTCTTCCTATTCCGCGGCGCTGCCTCCTCTTCGGTGAGCAGCCTTGTTGCCTTCTGGGACATGTGTGTGTCCCTGAACACAACAGGGCCATTCACAAAGCGTTGCGCGACTCGCGCATGTCCAGTAGGAAACAGGCAGTGAAGCCGCAAGGCTCCACTGCCTGTTTCCCTTCGTTTAAGATGGCGGCGTCGGCAGCCGATCAGCTACACATTGCGGCCGTAACACCCCTTTAACATGGCTAACAAGATAATAGGCATTTAACTTGCTGTAACAGGAACACAGGCAGCTGAAGGTATAAGCTGTGGCAGCAGTGGCTGCAGAGATTAGCGTGAGGCAGTGTGGGTGGAGTAACTGCGGCCGCCGGCTTGTAACTGACGTGGACAAAGGTTAGGCAGAGGTGTAGATATGAGACCCCAATTCAACAGCCGTTTGATGCCCTCCTTTGGCGTAAAGATATTTGTTTGATTTTTGAAGGTAACCACCAGCTTAGGGGTGAAACCCCATTTGTAGGTGATATTTTTCTCTCTGAGGATTGCGGTGACTTGAACAAACTCTCTTTGTTTTTGAACAGTAGCAGCAGATGTATCCATGTAGAGAGCAACAGCAGAGTAGGGATCAGGCAGCCTGGTGCTGGAGTGAGCTACTGCCATGATTTTTTCTTTTACTTGAAAGAAATGAATGCGTGCCAGGACATTGCGGGGGACAGAGGCTGGAAGATGATTAGGATTAGCAATCCTGTTTGCACAATCATAGGCGATGTCAGCTTGAGAGAGTTGTGGGAGGAGCTTGAGGAAGAGTTGTATATAGTGAATCAGATAAGGGGGTCTAACAGTTTCTGGGATACCTCTGAATTTTATATTGTTCCATCTGGAACGATCCTTGAGATCTGCCACTTTAATATATTGGAAGCTAAGTTCCTTAGATTGCTGATGATATGCAGGTTTTGGAATGATATGCCACTTGCTTTTACAGGATATCTGTAAGCTCCTCCAATTAATCTATTCTAGAATGTGTGGAGGAAGTGGAGGAATGGAGCTCATTGCGGAGATCTCTCTGCAGGGACAGGAGCATATGCTTCAGTGTGTGTTCTGAAGCAGGCTGATCACTGGCTGGGTGTGCAGCTAATGATTCATGGCTGCTATCCTGCTGTTGTGTTTCTCCAGGGGCATCCCAGTTCTGCTTCTTGTATAAAGGAGCTTTAGTGGGAGAAAGAACTGGTGATTGTGCTGCCCGCTTACCTCTGTCTGTGGGAGAGCCATGGTGTGAAGCCATAGCGGGTTCCATGCTATCCATTTCCTCGGCTGACATGTAAGGAGGTGTTGCTCCGGTGCCATCTTGTGGCTTCTGCATTGCTGTTGTGAGGAAAAAATGAGGCGGCACAGCTAGGAGGCAGAACGATTTTTCTTTCTGGACATACCGTCCAGGTGCCACATGTACCAGCTCTCTCCCTGTGTAGGAAAATGGGGATGAGAGCTGCTGTGAAGAGCAGATGGTTGCTTCAAGTCCTGAGGCTGAGCGGAGCTGGTGAGTCAAACGTTCATCTTGTTCTGCGGCTGGCCATGCCTTCATTTTTTTGGGATTTTATGTGATAGGATAGACCAACACAAAGTGGCTATGCTGTTGGAAATTATTTCAATAACTGTACCTATGCCCTATAGATTCAAAAAGGATGAGGCACTCAAGACTTTCATGGTACAACTCTAAATTCTTGTTAAATTCATAATATTTTTTGCACCAATCTTATATTTAAAATTATTTTACATATATTTATGTCAGAAACAATCAACAAAACACAACATTTTTAAACATCTATGTTCCCCATTCAAGGACTGGATATTGTCATATAATATCCTCCCAACCAAGGGAGTTCTACATAAGAAATGATCCAGTCTCTTACTCGACATGTTTTGTGGGGAACTTCATGAGTTTTAATAGGAGTATTGATCTATAGAAAAATAAACAATATGATAATATACAAAAAAAGAAAAGGGTGTGGACATTTACACATGTATGAGCATGCATGTGCATCTGCAGGAAAAAAAGAACTGTAGCTTTTATGCCCGCAAACAATAAAATGGATAATAAAGAAACATCATACCCAATACATGAAACAAAAATTGGACTGTAACATTCCCCAAATCGTGCGAATAAATCAAAAGCTGATAAAAATAAGGCCATACTCACCCTGCAGCTCAACACCAGCCAACCAGAGAGGCAACGTTGCCAAAATTCTAATATAGTTCTCCCTTGGTTGGGAGGATGTTATACTACAATATCCAGTGGAAGGGAAATATAGATGTTTTAATGTTTCCTGTGTTTTGTCGATTGTTGCTGATGAAAATATATATGATTTTTTTTTTTTTTTTAATATACAGGTAAGATTGGTGCAATTAATATTATGATTTTAACAAGAATTTTGAATTGTGAGATCAGTTGTACCATGAAAGTCGTGAGTGCCTCATGCTTTTTTTTCCCAATTTAGACCTATAGACCTATTAGTTTAACTGCTATAGTTAGGAAGATACTGGAGTGTTTAATAAAAGACCACATAGATTATTTATTGCTGAAAAAAATATATCTTACGCAACAGACAGCATGGATTCATGAAAGACAGAAGTTGTAAGACAAATCTGATTTCTTTTTATGAGGAGGTAAGTAAAAAATTACACAGAGGGGTGGCTGTGGACGTGGTATACTTGGATTTTGCAAAAGCGTTTACACAGTTCCCCACACTTATGTGTAAATGGACAAAAAACTGGCTGTGTTCAGAGAGTAGTGGTTAATGATCCTTACTCTGAATGGTCTAAGGTTATTAGTGGTGTACCCCAAGGTTCAGTGTTGGGACCCTTACTTTTTAATGTATTTATAAATGATATACTGTAAGGTCTGGGATTAAAAGTACCATTTCAGTCTTTGCAGATGACACCAAGCTATGCAGGGGAATAACTTCCTTACAGGATGTCTCCAACTTTTAAGCCAACCTCAATGCACTGTTTAATTGGATAACTATGTGGCAATGTGGCAAATGAGGTTTAATGTTGATAAATGTATTGCACTTGGGGGCTAAGAATATGCATGCATCATACATAACATGGGGAGTACAAATGGGGCATCAATAGTGGAGAAGGATCTGGGGGTTTTGGTAGATCATAAGCATAATAATAGCATGCAATGCCAAGCTGTGGTTTCCAAAACAAGAAAATCCTTTCTTGTATTAACCACTTCAGCCCTGGAAGGTTCTACCCCCTTAATAACCAGAGCACTTTTTACAATTTTGGCACTGCGCTGCTTTAACTGGTAATTGCGCGATCATGCAATGTTTTACACAAACAAAATTTGCGCCCTTTTTTTACCACAAATAGAGCTTTCTTTTGGTGGTATTTTATCACCTCTGGGATTTTAATCTTTTGCGATATAAATGAAAAAAGACAGATAAAAAAATTGAATAAACTCAATTTAAAAAAAAAAAATGCAAAATGTATTTAGCCACATGCCTTGGGTAAAAAAAAAAATGTAATAAGCGTATAATTATTGGTTTGCGCAAAAGTTATAGCATCTACAAACTATGGTAAATTTACTGGCATTTACGCAGCTTTTAGTTTATGACTGCCTATCATTTCTTGAGGTGCTAAAATGTCAGGGCAGTACAAAACCCCTCCAAATTACCCCTTTTTTGAAAGTAGATAGCCAAAGGAGTTGACTGAGAGGCATGTTCAGCCCATTGAATATTTTTTTTGTTTTTGTCACAAGTGATTAAAAAATGACAAAAAAGTTTGTCACAAAGTTGTCACTGAAATTATATATTGCTCATACATGTCATGGGTATATGTGGAATTACACCCCAAAATACATTATGCTGCTTATCCTGAGTATGTGTATACCACATGTGTGAGACTTTTTGGCAGTCTAACTGCATATAGGACCCCAAACACCGTCTTCAGGCTTTCTAAGGACGTAAATTGTTGATTCACTCCTCGCTACCTATGACAGTTTCGGACTCCATCAATTGCCCAAAAAATATATTTTTGTAATTTTCCCAAAACGTGGCAAAATATAAAATATTCCATGGACTCAACATGCCTCTGGTTTTCGGGGTCCTGTACGTGGCTAGGCTCCCAAAGTGTCTCACACATGTGGTATCCTCATACTCAGGAGAAGCAGCAGAATGTATTTTGGGGTGTAATTTCACAAATACCAATGCCATGTTTCAGCGATGTGCATGAGCCCGGCGACTTCAGCCACTGTCTCTGTCCTCATTGAGTAAATTCATAGCAGCAAAAGCCATTGGCTCCCATTGCTGTCAATCCATTCCAGTGACCTGGGAGCAGGGGGTGGGGCTGAGTCCCACTGTCTGTGTCAATGGATGCAGCAGCGGCACTCAGGAGCGCACCCACATGGGTGCCCCCATAGAAAGTGGCTCTCCCTCGAAGAGGAGGAGCCAGGAGCACCGCCGGGGCACCCTAAGAGAGGAGGATCAGGGCTGCTCTGTGCAAAACCTTTTGAAGAATATTAGAAATGTAGATGAACATGTGCTGAAGAAAGCACCTATCCTCTATACCAGTGGTCATCAACCCTGTCCTCAGGGCCCATTAACAGGCCAGGTTTGCAGGATAACTGAAATACATCACAGGTGATATAATTTGCTGCTCAGTGATTGCAGTATTCTGGTCTTCATCTCCCCAAGGTAATACAAAAAACCTGGCCTGTTTGTGGGCCCTGAGGACAGGGTTGATGACCACTACTCTATACCGAGTTACCACCTATACCAATCTTTCCAACAGTTCCAGTGTTTATCAAAAGATAAACAAGAGGCTCTATTTATAGCTATGGGCCTTTCATACTGGTAGTTGAGGTTAACCTGTACCAGGACTTCTGAGCAGTTAGGAGTATAGGTGTAACTACAATGCCTGGCAACAACCAGTTTAGCTGTAATCTGTATATGAATAACTACTATGCGAAATGTCGGTGGATATTTGTCTATTCCTAAATGTAGGATTGCTAGCGCTGGCTCAGGGGGTAACAGAATTCCAGTGATGTCTGTTATAATACTGAATTTTTTCCTCCAGAAGCTAGATAAGTTCTTACAATGCCAAAAAATGTGTAGGATTGTGCCAGAGATGCCACAGTCTCTGCAGCAGAGGGAGGATTGGGAGAGGAACATTTTGACAAGTTGGTACAGTGTTCTATACCAGTGTTTCTCAACTCCAGTCCTCAAGGCACCCCAACAGGTCAGGTTTTAGGCTTTCTATTATTTTGCACAGGTGATTTGCTCAGTTTCACTACCTTAGTAATTACCACAGCCGTTTCATCTGAGGGAAATCCTGAAAACACTTTGTAATTGTCTTAGAGGAAAATGGCCCATTGTTCAGCGTCAAAAACCCTATTCAGATTCAGATCTGTTTTCCACGACAACATGGGTGGAGATTTAATGAACTTCTGTTTGTATTGTATGGTAAGGGAATGCCTCTACGGTTGTTTTGTGTAGCTGTGTAGAATTGCCACACTTTTTTAGATAAATCAAGGGAGGGGGGGTTTTAGACAGAAAAGAGGTAACGCGTATATAAAAACGAACTTGTATTAGGAAGATTGTATTGAACTACCACTGTATTGGGATTTACTGTAATAACCTTAGAGCCCTTTCACACTGAGGCAGTTTTCAGGCATTTTAGATCTAGAGATAGCTTCTAAATAACACCTGAAACCGCCTCCCATTCATTTCAGTGTGCTGTTTGCTGTATACAGTGCTCCCAAAACGCCCTGAAAAGCGACTTGGGAGAGCTGCAACACGGGCATTTTTAACCCCTTCTCTGGGGTTAAAAGCGCCCAAAAGGTGCAGCTTAAAACACTGCTAAAGCGCCACTAAGACAATCGGTGCTTTAGCACTAAAGCATTTCAGTGTGAAAGGGGGTCTTACTGCTCTATGAAAGCTCTCGTTTCACCCCCTTCCTCCTTTGCTTTCCCTCTGTATATTTCTCAAGGTCCACACCTTTTTTTGCTACCCTGAAACATTTGAATATTGAAAAAAGCTTCCAGTATCGGTCCCCCCAATCTCGCCCAAGAGCAGCATTGCTGTTTTCTCTCCTTTCCTCTCACAGGCACTACCATTGGCTCCTACTGCTGTCCTGTGAGGCGGGAGTGGGGCTGAGCTGAGCTGTTTAGGTCCATGGACACACACATCCAGTCTGCCCTCATAGCAAGCGATTGCTTTGGGGGCAGACACAGAAGAGCAGGAGCAAGTAGCGCCAGCGAGGGATCCCAGAGGAGGTTCAAAACCACTGGATGGAGCAGATAAGTATAACATGTTTATTATGTTTTTAAAAGAATTTACACTAAGTTTAGGATTGTGGGTAGATCTATGCAAATCATTTCTTTTTGCCCCTGAAGCCACATTTTCACCCAGAACTGTTGGTTTATAGCACAGATATAGCCTAGAATTATAAAGCCATTTATTTCAAACTGCGTACAGCTGTTTCAGGTTTGCTGGTCATAATCACTGGCGTGTTTCTCCCCAATAAATAATAATAAACATGAATTGAGTAAATAAATGCTAATGTGACATGAATTGTATGTGAATTTGGACAGCTTGAATATTTATTATATTTTCATACACTTAGAAAAAAGATCTCTGAACACTATATACTTTTATGAATATTTTACACTAGTTTGATACTAGTAATGCAAAAACTATTTTTTTTTTTTTTTAAAAGAAGCCATTGCAAAATAAAAAAGCTGAAATCCACAAACACTGTGACAATGGCAACACTTATTACCATGATTCCAGAACTGATTAAAAACAAGTCCAGATTTGTCTAGACTTCTTGAGCACCGTATCTGTGTTATTAGACTCCCTGCCATTCACATAAGATTGGGATGTCAGGTGACAGAATTTTAAAACAGCAAAGCACAGCGTGAAGATGATAACCTTTGTTTAGTGCATGCAGAGACTTGGTTTCCTAAAAAAATATATATTTATATACAGTCACTGACATTTAAGACACAAGAAAAAAATATTAAGTAAAACTGCGTTCATGGCATCAGTTCATATTTCTCAGACAGTTGGGAAAAATACCAAGGGTAGGGTAGATCTTGGCATAGTGACCTTTTTGAATTAATTTGCATTTATGGCATTTGATTGAAGAAATGAATGAATGAAAGTTTGGGGACAGGCTTATTCTTGGTGAACCTATCGTGTTTCTCTTTTGACAATTCCTGCAATTTGACTGGGTTTGCTGGTTCAAAGCGGGAAATTTTTGTTTTGAATGTAACATTCACCACCTTAAAAATGCAGCTCATAATGTGGGCGAATGATACTCCACTTAACAGCACCACATCTTTGGATATGGAAAACTTGCAAATAGAGGAACTTGTGGGACATTTAAGGGTGCTTAACGTAAACAACAATTGATTATATTAAAAAGTTAATTAGTTAAGAATTCACAATATTAAAAACATTTCACAGTAAAATCATACACAATCTGTACATAATCTTGTTGTTGTTATTTCCATAGTGATATTCTAGTGTAAATTCCCAGCATGTTTCACCCTTGAGGGCTTCTTCAGGAAAAATGATAGGCACTAATAATGTGGACACCTGTACCCTGTCTTTTATTAAAGAAACAAACCAACAGGTCTCACAGCGGTGTCCAAAATCAGGCTAATGTGTGAACACGATTCGCTGCGGGATCACTCTTAGAAGTGGTGGTTGTTCCTGGGCTTGCATTTCTGATCACTGAGCCCGGGAAACCATGCGGCTTCGGTGGTGGCTTGACGTACAGATATGCGATGGCAAGATGGCTGCCGCTCATCTCTCTGCCCTCTCATGACATCACTTCCGGTTCCGATGTAAACTTGACTTGTATGAAAATATTTTTTTTATCTTTTGCTTTTAAAGGTAGAGGAGAGATTTGGGGTCTTATTGACCACAGATCTCTCCATAAAGAGGCTCTGTCATGCTGTATTGCTATAGTAAGGCATGTGCAAAAATATAAAAAAAATAATAATAATAAAAAGAAATTACAGCGCCCTCATCCCCACATGCCCACGCGAAGTGGCAAACTCATGCAGAGGTCACGCCCACATATGTAAACAGTGTTCAAATCACACATATGCAGTATCGCTGCAAACATCAGAGTGAAAGCAATAAATATAGCACTAGACCTCCTCTGTAACTCTAATGCAGTTTGACACCATTCCACGAGCACGCACAATTTTAAAGCCTGACATGTTGGGTATCTATTTACTCGATGTAACATAATTTTTCATATTATAGAAAAAAATTGGGGAATATATTATATTTTGTCTTCATTTAATTTTGTGTTTCGTGTTTGAAAAACCACTGTGCAAAAACCGTGTGACATAAAAAAAATTGCAATGACAGTCATTTTATTCTCTAGGGTCTCTTGCTAAAAAATATATATATATAATGTTTGGGGTTCTAAGTAATTTTCTAGCAAAAAATACTGACTTTTACTTCAGAAAAAGGCTTGGTTCTTGAAGCGGAGTTTCACCCAAAAAGTGGAAGCTCTGATTATCTTTCTCCTTCCCCCCTCCAGTGCCACATTTGGCACCTTTCAGGGGGGAGCGGGTACCTTTTTTTGACAGGTACCCATCTCCACTTGCATGGACCCTCTCCGGGGCGAGGTCCGTCAGAAGTTTGGTCCCCTCCTCCTCCTTCCCCTGCCACGGGCCATTCATAACGCTTTTACGCATGTGCAGCAGGGGATCGGCTGTGAAGCCGCAAGGCTACACTGCCAGTTTCCCTTACAGGCTAGGGCAGCGGCAGCACCCGAGAGCCAATGGAAACATTGGCTGGGGTGCCGACATCGCTGGATTCCAGGACAGGTAAGTGTCCTATTATTAAAAGTCAGCAGCTACAGTATGTGTAGCTGCTGACTTTAAATGTTTTTGTGCGGGGGCATAAATCCACTTTAACCACTTCAGCCCCGAAAGATTTTACCCCCTTCCTGACCAGAGCACTTTTTGCGATTTGGCACTGCATCGCTTTAACTGACAATTGCGCAGTCGTGCAACGTTGCACCCAAACAAAATTTACGTCCTTTTTTTCCCACAAATAGAGCTTTCTTTTGGTGTATTTGATCACCTCTTTTTTGCGCTATAAACAAAAAAGCGACAATTTTGAAAAATACACAATATTTTTAACTTTTTTTGCTATAATAAATATCCCCCAAAAACGTATAATTATTTTTTTTTTCCTCAGTTTTGGTCGATATGTATTCTTCTACATATTTTTGGCAAAAAAATCGCAATAAGCATATATTGATTGGTTTGCGCAAAAGTTATAGCGTATACAAAATACGGGATAGTTTTATGGCATTTTATTATTATTTTTTTTTTACTAGTGATGGTGGCGATATGCGATTTTTGTAAAAAGGAGCCTTTGCGCTAAGTGTTCCAACAGAATAAATATCAAAAATAATAAAACGAATAAATTAAAATAAATAAATAAGGTGCAGCAACTATTGTAAAACCAAGTACAATGATAAAGAGCAATTTCAGTGCAAATCCAGTGCAATGAAAATAAACCAGCAGCAAAATCTAATAGTGTTCACACAACACAAAACAATGAATATAAAAAAGAGTGATCCTGCGCAAGAGTGTATTAAGTCATGTGGATGACGTAACGTGTAGGGAGTGGCCAGAAGTGGACAGATCGTAATACCAGAAGTGACGTGAGAATGGTGAGCTAACACCATATTGTCACTCTTTTATGCTTTTTATCTTAATATTTTTGTAAGGGTCCATTTTTTATTGCTATTTAATAAATTTCACAAGCTATTTAAACTTACTACACTATTGGAGGCATCCTTTCCTTCTTTATCTTCCCTGTAAGCCCTTCCAATATTTGAATATATAGATGTGGAGACGGAGATTCCATACAGTCTGACCCAGTTGCAGGGACGGAGGGCGCCCTGGTGGTGAACAGTGGAGAAGAGTTTTTCCATTATTTCCCTATGCTGATTTAATATGGAATAGAGGTGAGAGTTCTGTGAGCTCATTTTTGGATTTTGGGTTATTGATTTATATTTCACCTATCCTAACAGAATCTGCGGGAAGTTTTAATAGTATATATGGGAGCCATCTGTTTAAGGAACACTCACTCAGAGAATCTATAAAGACTTCTATACTATTTATTACTATTTAAAGAATTATCACATGGACTCATTCATTTATTTATGTATTCATATATTATAGTTCTATATATATAGTGTTTACAGAAACCAACCCAGTTTCTTTTATTTCTTGGACATTCATTATATTCATTATATTTATTTACCATTTATTGATCTTATGACATCATTATTTACACTTTACCATACTATAATTTTTTTTAGATATGCGATTTTTATTGGGACTGCGACATTATGGTGGACACGTCAGACAATTTTGACACATTTTTGGGACCATTGGCATTTATACAGCGATCAGTGCTATAAAAAATGCATTGATTACTGTAAAAATGTCACTGGCAGGGAAGGGGTTAACACTAGGGGGTGATCAAGGGGTTAATTGTGTTCCCTAAAGTGTGTTCTAACTGAAGGGGGAAGGGGACTGTGTAGAGGAGATGACAGATCAGATGATCTGTCTCTTTTCCCCTCAGAGAACCGGAAACTGTGTGTTTATCCACACAGATCCTGGTTCTCTGTGTGCCCGAGCGATCGCGGGAGCCGGGCACTCACATTGGCTGCTGTGTGAGCAGGGGGCACGCACGTGCCCCTAGTGGCCACAGGGCAAAATGACGTTGCATAACGTCGTTTCGCCCAGCCGCGCCGTTCTGCCACAGTACAACTTTGTGGTTGAACTGGATGGACTTGTGTCTTTTTTCAACCTGACTAACTATGTAACTGAGGTGGCTGGTGGGCAAGTGGTTAAGTAGCTATACTGTAGCCTAGCATGCTGCAAGGACCTTTGTTAGACGAAATAGGTAGCAAAGTACAGGAAATAGGCCATGAGCAACTGGAAAATAATACAATGAATGTATTATTGAAAGTCCTTTTTTCCCCACAAATAGAGCTTTCATTTGATGGTATTTGATTGCCTCTGCGATTTTTATTTTTTGCAATATAAACGGAAAAGTCCAAAAATGTTAAAAACAATTATATTTTCTACTTTTAGTTATAAAAAAAATCCAACAAACTCAATTTTAGTCATACATTTAGGCCAAAATTAGGCCACACCGAATGACCTCATTTTGGAAATTAGACACCCCAAGGAAATTTCTGAGAGGCATGTTGAGCCCATTGAATATTTTATGTTTTTGTCAGAAGTGATTGAAATATGATAAAAAAATAAAGAAATTACACAAAGTTGTCACTAAATGATATACTACTCACACATGCCATGGTTATATGTGAAATCACACCCCAAAATACATTCTGCTGCTTCTCTTGAGTATGGGGATACCGAAAACCAAGCACGGTCTTCAGGATTTCTAAGGGCGTAAATTTTGGATTTCACTCCTTACTACCTATAACAGTTTTGAAGGCCATAAAATTCCAAGATAGCACAAACTCCCCCAAATGACCCCATTTTGGAAAGTAGACACCCCAAGCTATTTGCTGAGAGGCATGTTGAGTCTGTTATATTTTATATTTTGCCACAAGTTGCAGGAAAATTACAAACTTTTTTTTTTTTTTTACACAAAGTTGTAACTAAATGATATATTGCTCAAACATGCCATGGGCATATGTGAAATGTGAAAATACATTTTGCTGCTTCTCCTAAGTATGGGAATACCACATGTGTGAGACTTTTTGAGAGCCTAGCTATGTACAGGACCCCAAAATCCAATCACTGCCTTCAGGCTTTCTAATGGCGTAAAATGGTGATTTCACTTCCTCACTACCTATCACAGTTTCAGATGCTGGGAAATGTCCAGATAGCTCAACCCCCCCCCCCCTCAAATTACCCCATTTTGGAAAGAAAACACTTCAAGCTATTTGCTGAGAGGCATGTTGAGTCCATGGAATATTTTATATTTTGCCACAAGTTTCAGGAGATGTTTTTTTTTTTTTTTTTTTTACACAGTTGTCACTAAATGATATATTGTTCAAACATGGCATGGTTACACCCCAAAATACATTTTGCTGCTTCTCCTGAGTATGGGGATACCACATGTGTGGGGCTTTTCGGCAGTCTAACCACGTACAGGACCCCGAAAACCAATCACCGCCTTCAGGCTTTCTAAGGGCGTAAAGTAGACACCCCAAGCTATTTGCTGAGAGGCATGTTGAGTATTTTGAAGATCTCGCTTTTTGTCACAAAGTTTTGAAAATTGAAAAAAGGAAAAAAATAACTACTTTCTTAATTTTCTAAAACAAATGAGAGCTGCAAAATACTAGCCATGCCTCTTAGCAAATACCTTGTCTACTTTCAAAAATTGGGTCATTGGAGGGGGGGTGTGCCATCTGGACATTTCAGGGGCTCTGTAACTGTGATAGGCAGTGAGGAGTAAAATTACAATTTTACGCCTTTAGAAAGCCTGAAGGCGGTGCTTGGTTTTTGGGTTCCTGTACGTGGCTAGGCTCCCAAAAAGTCTTACACATGTGGTATCCCCATACTCAGGAGAAGCAGCAGAATGTATTTTGGGGTGTAATTCTACATATAACCATGCCATGTTTGAACAATATACAAATATAAAATATTCCATGGACACAACATGCCTCTCAGCAAATAGCTTGAAGTGTCTACTTTCCAAAATTGGGTCATTTGGGGGGGTTTGTGCTATCTTGACATTTCAGGCCCTCCTAAACTGTGATAGGTAGTGAGGAGTGAAATCACCATTTTACCTCCTTAGAAAGCCTGAAGGCGGTGATTGGATTTTGGGGTCCTGTACACGGCTAGGCTCCCAAAAATTCTCACACATGTGATATCCCCATACTCAGGAGAAGCAGCAGAATGTATTTTGGGGTTAAATTCCACATATGCCCATGGCATGTTTGAGCAATATATAATTTAGTAACAACTTTGTGCAAAAAAAAAAAAAAAAAAAAAGTTTTGTAAATTTCCTGAAACTTGTGGCAAAATATTAAATATTCCATGGACTCAACATGCCTATCAGCAAATAGCTTGGGGTGTCTACTTTCCAAAAAGGGGTCATTTGGGGGGGTTTGAACTGTCCTGACATTTTATGCACAACATTAGAAGCTTATATCACACATCACCCACTCTTCTAACCTCTTGAAGACAAAGCCCTTTCTGACACTTTTTGGTTACATGAAAATGTATTTATTTATTTTTTGCTAGAAAATTACTTTGAACCCCCAAACATTATATATTTTTTTAAAACAAAGGGCCTACAGATTAAAATGGTGGGTTTTGCAATTTCTGTTCACAGTATTTGCGAAGAGATTTTACAAATGCTATTTTTTTAAATTTAAATGCGCTAAAACGCACTATATTGCCCAAATGTTTGATGAAATAAAAAAGATGATCTTATGCCGAGTACATGGATACCAAACATGACATGCTTTAAAATTGCGCACAAATGTGCAGCGGCAACAAACTACACACATTTTTAAAAGCCTTTAAAATCCTTTACAGGTTACCAATTTAGATTTACAGAGGAGGTCTACTGATAAAATGACTGCCCTCGATCTGACCTTCGTGGTGATACCTCACATGCATGGTGCAATTGCTGTTTACATATGACACCAGACTGACACTTGCACTTTGCGTGTGAGCACGGGGCAGGGTGCTTTTTTATTATTATTTATTTTGCTTTTTTATTTTATTTTTAAACTGTTCCTTTCATTTATTTATTTTTTATATCATTTTTTTTTTTTATCTCCGGGTATGTAAATATCCCCTATGATAGCAATAGGCAGTGACAGACCCCAATTTTTTTTCAAAAAAGAGTACCTGTTAGACCCTAGATCTCTCCTCTTCCCTGAAAGCATCTGATCACACCAAGATGGGTGTAATAAAATGCTTTCCGAATGGCACAGTTTATATCCGGTGAAACCTAAGTCATGAAATGCTCGTAGATTCCGGTTTCTTAGGCCATAGTGTTGATTGGAGCCGTTCTGGTTTCCGATCAGCTCTATGGTCAGCTTGCGGAACCACTGGCTGCATTCTCGGGTTCCCTGTTGGGACAGGAGAGCCCGAGAAAGGCACGGAAGATGGTGGGGGGGTGTTCCCTCCCACTGCTTGTAAAAGCAGTCTAGAGTCTAGAGGCTAATTAACCGCTAGGGTTGCTTTTACATGAAAGCCGACCGCTGGCTGAATAGAATGATACCAAGATGATACCTAAACCTTTAGGCATCATTCGGATATAACCACTCAAAAGTCAAGAAACATACCAGTACGTTGCTGGTCCTTGTTGGGCATATATTGTAATGTTCTTTTCTTT
Organism: Lithobates sylvaticus; assembly: GCA_028564925.1. Classification (NCBI taxonomy): domain Eukaryota; kingdom Metazoa; phylum Chordata; class Amphibia; order Anura; family Ranidae; genus Lithobates; species Lithobates sylvaticus. Next base: position 167,095,974 of record CM053036.1, on the reverse strand, counting down.
CATGCCACCTGTGGGCCCATTATTAGAATACCGCCCTTCATCCACCCACTTCTAATGATGGGCATATGTGCACCATTTATGTTTTTAACTGTGGTGGTGAAAACAGCGCTGGAGTCACTAATTTACGTATCATGAGAGCAAGCGCTGTTGCTGTCAAGATAAATAAATCAGTGTTACAGCAGAATGGCGTACCTGAAAAGCAAACAATGGTAACGATAAAATACTAACTCAATAAAACAACTTAAATATAAAAAATATATGCTGAAGCATGGGGGCAATCTGCCCCTAATGTTAGGAGCAAGTTGCTCCTCCACCACTGCTCCCATGCTTCATCATATATGCTCTTTTTTTTAACTATGGTGGTGAAATCACCTCCTACAGTGCTGGAGTCACGGCTTTATGTATAGTGGGAGCAAATGATGGTTAACAATAAAACAAAGTAACATTACAGTATAACAGTAAGAAGAAAATATTACCATTTTAAAATACTGTAACAATAGAGAGAGAACAATAGAGCAGACAATAGAGAGCGAGCATAAGAGAGAGAACAATAGAGAGAGAGAAGAAAAATAAAACTACAACTATTTTTGGCTTTTTTTTTTTTGTGTTTTTGTGTGTTTTTTTTGTTGTTGTTGCACTCTTATATAAACTGTAAACCTTCTAGATTAGGGTCTCTCAAAATGTGATGGCCATCTCATCTTTCGAGACCCTGTGTATGTGTGCCCTAGGACTGTGCTATGATGTACCCTATGCTAATACTCCACTCTTGTGTGGTAGCGTTTGAAAGCTATACAGAGACCAGGTTGGTCAGGACAGGAGGGACTATAAAATCGGGTGTCATGCTTAAATCCACGTTTTCTGCAGACACAACATCTTCTTTGGGGATTTCTTTGGGTAGGGGTACCAGGGAGGACATACAGAAAATGCCTCTCATGCAGCCGGCTCACTGCATTTGTGTTGGGAAGGTGGGCCACAGCACCGTATGGAAACAGAAGGTCTGTGATGATCTCTTCCTGGAATTTAAGGACGGATCCTGTTTGTCCTGAAGAATTGTATAGCACATAAGCATTCAGCAGAGCCAATTGGAATAAATATACAGACACTTTTTTTTTGTACCAGCGTCTGGCCTTATGGGCAATTAGCTACGGCGCCAACAACTGGTCGTTGAGGTCCACCCCTCCCATGTTAGGGTTGTATTCGTGGACAGAGAGGGGTTTCTTCACAACACCAGTTGCCATAGGAATTTGGACAATTGTATCTGCGTGAAGGGAGGACAGAACAAAAACATTCTGTGAATCCATCCACTTCACTGCTAACAAATTATTATCCACCCCCCCATCTAAGTCGGGATTCTACAAGCTGTTGGAGGAAGCCCCGGCAATTAGATCGCACAGTGCCACATGCGCAAATTCCGCAATCAAAAAGATGACTAAAAAGTGGCACGCTTGTGTAATTGTCCACGTACAAGTGGTGCCCCTTTCCGAATAAGGGTGACACCAAGTCCCACATAATCTTACCAGTGCTCCCTATGTAGTCTGGGCAATCTGGGCAAGTCTGGCTCCACGTGACTATCTCTTCCCTCGTAAACAATAAAACTATGGGGTTAATTAACTGAATGCAAATAGACTGTGCACTGCAAGTACAATTGCTTCAGAGCTTAGTAAATGAGTTAAACCTTCAATTTGCAAAGAGTACCCAATCACGTGCAAGGAAAATAAAAAAAGATGCATTTTTCCTTGCACATGATTGGATGATGGAAGTCAGCAGGGCCTCTGCTCATTTACTAAGCTCTGGGGCAACTACTCTAAAGCCCCATACACACGGTCGGACAATCCGCGGACCAGGTCGTCGGATCCTGTCCGTCGTACTTTGTCCGATGTTGGTGTTGCGTACACACGGTCGGACTACGTTGTCGGAATATCCGGTCTGGAAGAACGTCGTGACGTAAGTCGTCGTCCACGAGATTAGAAAAGGGAAGTTCAGCACCACGTCAGGCACCCGTTGGGCTCCTTCTGCTGATCCCGTGTTTATCGCGAGTTAGTCGAAGTTTGGTGACTTAAGATTCGCGCTTCTCAGTTTTCTGACTCAGATCGTTACTGCTCTTCAGTTTGTGCTTGTCGTGCGTATCTGTTTATTAGTGCGTGTAGTCAGTTCGCATTTGTTGGTCATTGCGGCCTATATCTTGATATAGGACGCTTTGATTTGCACTGCTTATTGTCTGCTCGTTTCTGGTATTCATTTCGTTCTTTCAGGCCTTGCTGTTTATCGGTGCTTTCTGTTTGTCCGTTCTGACCAGCCAACCTTTTGTGACCTTGTGAGCGATGTTTCCCGTGCGTACTCGTCGCCGAGTTCGTGCTGTACGCGGAATTGGTGTCGGGCTTTTAGCTTTGAGCCAAGACCCGTCCATGAACAGAGTGACGAGGAGGATGTGGACCAAGAATTGGTTGCTTCAGCGTGACCAATTCTCGCACATGCCTTTGCTTCGTGAGATCCAGGAGAATAATCCTGATGATTTCAGGAACTTTCTCAGGATGACGGACCCCGATTTTCACCGTCTTTTGGCTTTGCTGACCCCCTTTATCAGCCGGCAGGATACCTGCATGAGACAAGCCATTACTCCGGAGCAGAGGCTTGTTGCCACGTTGAGGTACTTGGCGACAGGGAGAAGTCTTCAGGATTTGAAGTTCTCTTCAGGTATCTCTCCCCAGGCCCTGGGAATCATTATTCCAGAGACCTGTTCTGCTATCATCGAGGTCCTGCAGGAGGACTATATTAAGGTAACATTTCTCCTTTACTATTCCCTTCTATGTATGTTCTGTTTGCTAATGTCTTCTATTTTTGACCTCCTTCCCTAATTACCATGATTGCAATATGTTCTAATATGCTGTGCCCCTTTTCTCCTTCATGCATTTTTCCCTTCACTTACCTCCCCAGCATGCTCTTCTGCCCCAATAGACACCTATGGCCTAGTCACTTAAGCAATGTATTTTGTCTGCTGCATAGGATTTTTTGCCCCCAAACACCCCCTAAAATATGCACCAATGTTTGCTGTGTGGTTTACTTCATGTAGAGCCCCTTTTTTTTATTGTTTTTGGTGGGGGGGGGGGTGCAAACTCCTTAGGAACCCCCTCCCCCAACTGCTCTGTCAGATGGTACCAATCCTCTATCTGCTGGCTTTCCCAAGGTCAATACACACTATATACCTACCTCTTTATAGTGGGCATCTTTAGGGATGAATTCTGCAAAGCATGTAGTGCAAGGGGCTGCCTCCATACTTTCCATTTCCTAATTTTTTGTGTTCTTTCCCTCCTATTAGCTTGCTTGGTAATTTCATAATGTCACAATGTGCTTTCCTTTTTTTGGGGGGGGGGGGGGGTTGAAATGTTAGTTTAGCTTTCCTGGGGGCTGCCAATAGTGTTAAGTACAGAGGGTCTGGCCAAACTAGCACACATTATTGAGCCATTTGCCAATCAATGAAGTGCAGAGGGTTACCTGTCCAACAACCCCCCCCCCCAAAAACCCTAGTTATTGCCAATGGCCCATCAGAAGTGTGGGGGTTGATGGGGGGTGAGTAATCTGTGAAGGGGAGCCTCTACTTTTCTGTGCAAATACTTTCCAGCCTCCAATTTTATACAATGCTCTTGTTCCAAGATGTTGATTGTCTAATCTGCTTGCAATGTTTATGTGCAAAGTGACTAATTATTTTTTCTTGTTTCACTCCACAGTTCCCTTCCACGCCACAGGAATGGCAGACTGTGGCCTCCCACTTTGCCAGCCGTTGGGACTTTCCTAACTGCGGAGGGGCAATTGATGGGAAACACGTCCGCATCGTCCCACCGCCCAACTCGGGGTCCTACTATTATAATTATAAAGGGTTTAATAGTGTAGTGATGTTGGCGGTGGTGTCGGCAACATATGAATTTATGTATGTGGACGTGGGGATGAACGGCCGGATCTCGGATGGTGGTGCCATTACGCACACGGAGTTCTACTGGCGTCTCCAAAGTGGCAGTCTGTGCTTGCCACCTCCAGAGGAGAATGCTGAAGGACTCCCCTTCGTCTTTGTCGCAGATGAAGCGTTTGCGTTGACTCCCCATGTGATGAGGCCGTTCCCGATGAGGACCCTCACCCCAGACCAGAGGGTCTTCAACTACAGGCTGTCCAGAGCCAGAAGAGTTGTGGAGAACACTTTTGGCATCCTGGCCAGCCGCTTCCGCCTGTTCTTGACGGCAATTAACTTGGCGGAATACAAACTGAACCACATAGTTCTTGCCTGTTGCATATTGCACAACTTCCTCAAAAGACATAACAGGAACTATGTGGTGCCCGTTGGCCCAGATGTGGAGGGCCCTCCAAATGCGGACCTCACAGCCCTTCAAGTGGCACGTCCAGGCTTGCCCCCTCTAAATGCCCGCGTGGTCCGCGAGCAATATATGGAGTACTTTGTGGGTAGGGGCGCCATTGCTCTGCCTGACGATGTGTGAGAGGCATTTTTTAATAAATCTGATATTTCAACCAACCTATGATTTCTTGTCATTTCAGTATTCTTTTTAGCTTATTTTACCTTGAAATTTTTTCCCTTTGCCTTCGACAGTGGGAATGCACTTTCTGGGCAAAAGGAGGTAACAGTCTCTTCTTCCCAAAAAGATTAGTCTCATGTTGTGTGTTTGCTACCTAATCTTTGATCTAGATAAGGTTTGTACTGCATAACTGACACCCAAAATACTCCTTTTCATCACCAGGTCAGACATGTGTGTATTCTCAAAAATGCTGTGCTCCGTGTTTTCATACAAAGCACTGTGGGTGTCATTTACATAAGTCAAATCCACTATGCTCTACAAGTGCAGTGAAAAAGTGCCCTGGAAAAGAAACTTGCAGTGCAAAGTGGACTTGCCTTTAGTAAATAACACCAATTGCCCCCCATATCCTTTACATTTGACATACATAATGCATTGTGTTTTTTAAATAAGGAAGCCACACATTTAGAAAAATAAAAAAGTTTACTTGGAAAACATTCACAAGTGCGTTTACAATCTTCACGCCCAAACTGACAACATCTTGGTTATTTACAACATTGTTTACAAACATTCCGCAATTGGTAAAACCAGGCATGGAGCAAAACAGAACCTATGAACTTGGAAAGTTCAACTTTGTAAAGTGAAGACAAGATCAGACATGACTATATGTTCAAAGTGTGTTTGATCTTGCCTTCATCACATGGGGGGGGTCACCCCTGGAAAGTGGAAATTTAGAACATGCACACAATTTGGGTCTGAAAATGGTCATTAGATGGTAAAACACATGCCTAGAAGCTTCAAAAGTGCCATTTTCCATCATGGGGATGAATGGACGTTTTTTGGGGGTGCAACCCCTTCACCACAACCACTTTCGTAGTTCGTAAAGTGGTTGCACCCCCAAAAAAACGTGGGCATTCATCCACCATGATGGGAGCTAGCACATGTGGACACAATGTGTGCATGTTCCAAATTTCACACAGTTCTTAAGTTGCAAATGTGTTCAGAAGCTGGCACAAATGTGTGTTAATTACTTGGTGCGTTTTCATATTTTTCCTAAAACATCAATGATGTTCTTCAATTTTTGTTGAACATCATTGATGTTTTGCTTTATGTAATCGAGATCTCTATTGCAGACCATTATCTCCCCGATGAGTACGTGGGCACTCTCTGTGGTAAAGTGCGATTTTTCTTCCACAACATCCACGTCACCTAAAAACCACAAACAAACAAAAATCGGGTGTTGGAAATGAGGCAGCCATACATTGATTAGCTTACCAGTAGCTGTGTTCTCCCACACTCACCTGTTGTGGTGACAATTTCTCCAAGTTCGATGATCTCTCCTTCCTCCTCCTCCTCCTCTGCTTCTGCTCTTTCACCTTTTTTGGGCGGTGTTGGTTTTGGGGTTTCCTCAGACGGCCCAAGTTATCGCTCCCCTATGAGAATGTACAAAAGGAAGATTTAGCAACACAATCTATTGAGGGCAGAAATAGGAAATGACAAACATTGCTTGAAAGTGACGGACACTATTTTTGTTTGGCCAGTTACAAATGCCAACTACATGAATGTAGTCACTTTGTAAAGGTGCTACACTGACTAGCTTTTTGGTAGAAGTTTGTGTGATGGAGACCCCCCTCTAGTATCCACTGGAGCACATGTGTGGAAAAGCCTAATAAAAAGGGGGTTTGGGTGTCCCAGCACTAGTGCTCTAGAGTCCAGATGGGTAAACAGCTACTGGGTGACCTCTCCTTTACATTGAATAAATTGGCTTTACATTCTTGATGACATTTCTAGTGAGAACAAACTTCCTTTCCCCAAAAAAAACACCAAACATCGTATTATAAGTGGCCGAACGATCGAGGTTGCGTACGATCGAATGGACACACACACACGACCATGACAGTGGCAGAAAGATCGAGGCTGAGTACGATCGAATGCACAGACGAACATGAAAGTGGCCATTTTGGAATGTACAACTTTGTAAAAATCAAACCACATGGAGCAGTATGCAAGCAAGAAATAAAACACAAAACACAACTACTTACTACTACTTTTTTGAAGAATTCGCTTGATCTTTCTGTACTGATCGGCCTCCCTCAGTTTCAGGTCTGACCAGCGTTTCCTCAGTTGCTCCTTGGATCGTTGTACCCCAAAATTATTGTACAGCCTCCTCACAACTTTAGACATGATCTTGGCCTTGCGGACATTGGGGTTGAGGTAAGGCCCATACTTCCCATCATAGTCGCTCCTCTTTAATATGTCCACCATCTCCAACATTTCTCCAAATGACATATTGGAGGCCTTGAATTTCAGGCTCCGGGATCGGGACGTTTCTGCCTCCGGACTTTCCTCGTCCTCCTCGTTGGTGGGATATTTGGGGCGCACCTGCTGTGTCCCTGCCATGTGCTCTCCCCACTGCGCCGTAAAGAGAAGGGTGGGGAATAGACGAGAAAGATCGTCAGGGGCGGGCGGAGTTTGACGCATGCGCACTGTATATAAAACGTCACACGCCTGTGTCGTAGCCACGATCTGGGAGACGAGGGGAGAGAAAGCTCACGCACGAGACGATCGCTAGAAACGAAGGTACAATTTGACGTTAGTACATAACTAGCCTAGACTGATTCGAACTTGAGGCTTCTTTATGGAGAAGATTAGAAGAGTTTAGCCTGACATAATTTATAGTGTTTGGTGTGGTGTTGTGTCTTGCAGAGATTATGAAGGGATTCAACGACATGAGTTTTCTCCCCCTCTTCATTGCCAAATACAGGAAATTTCCCATTTTATGGCAGGCTAAACACCCCCCATTATAGCATCAAACCAAAGAGGTACGCAGCCCTGGAGGAACTTGTGGAATTTGTCAAGCCAAGGTTCCCCGCGGCAACTGTTGATGATATAAGAAAGAAAATTGGCAGCCTGAGGAGTGCGCATATCAGGGAGCGCAAGAAGGTCCGGAAGTCGGAAGAAACTGCAACTGCAGCAGATGAGGTCTATGTGCCCAAGCTCTGGTACTATCAGAGTCTACATTTTCTCAAAGACCAGGCTGATGTCACGGAGCCACTCTCGACTCCTCCTTCCACGCTTCCTTGCGCGCAGGCCACCCCTGATGAGGCTTCCGAGGAGCAACCTGGGCCTTCCAGTCTGGAAGAGGTGGAGGAGCCCAGCTTGTTCCAGGTATAGTAGTTTTGTTACCATTTATGTGAATAATGAATGATGTTCACTTAATTCAGGATCCCCAATTGCTTAGTTCCTAACGTGTTTGACATATCAACTGACAGTAGTGTTGGAGACAGTTGGGGCCACAATATAAACTGCAGGGCTGAGAATTGTATGGTTTTCTATTTGTAAACATTTTGCAACAGTCACTAGATGAGAATTGTGTGTGTTTGATGAACAAATAACTGAAACTATGTCCCTTTTTCATACACAGGAAGACCTCAGCCAGGAGGTGGCTGTGGAAGGTGGCAGTCAGGAGGAGGCAGGGGTTAGTGGCAGCCACGAGGTGGGTAGTGGCAGCCAAGAGGGGGCTAGGCCTCGGAGCCTGACTGAAACCCAAATCACTCCCCTCCACCCTCCGTACAGAAGGGCGAGAAGGGGGGGTTATGCGGCAGAGTCAGCGCTCCGCATGATCAGAGAGGCTTCAGACTCCCTACATGCCACACCCGCCGACGAGGAGACCTTTGGCTCGGTGGTTGTCACTAAAATGATGGGTATGGAGGTGAGGCAACGCAACATGTGTGAGGGGCTCATCCTCCATGTCCTAAATAAGGGTAGGGCTGGGGAGATGACCCCAGTCACACATGTTTGCCATAGTTACCATGCTCCGCCTCCTCCTTCTGCCACCCCACCAGCACGACAGCCACAGCGTGCAAGGAAGCGTGGAAGGAAGACCTGAGAGTGACAACCTGGATTCAGTCTGGTCGGAGAGAAGATGGAGCCTCTTGTAGTACCAGAGCCTGGGGACCTAGATGGCATCTGCTGCAGTTTCGGATGCTTTGGACTTCAGGACCAGATTGCACTCCCCTTAATATACGTACTCCTCAGGCCCCCAATTTTCTACGCTTGAACAATGATGGTTGCCGTGGGGGTCCAAGGCTTTGCAAATTCCCCAAGTTTCACCATGGCTGCGTTCCTCTTTGGTTTGTTGCTGAGACCTAAATTAATTTTTTTGGGATTTGAAATAATCATTGACTATTGTGTTTTACTTTTCTACAATGACAGTTTTTCTTTGAGTAGGCAGGTAAATTTCACTAATCCTAAAGTAGAATTAACAAGGGGCACCAACAACCAACAAACTCCTAGTAAATTTAAGCAAGAAATACAAATGTTAAGAATGTGGTTTTGCTAAGTTGAGACACACAACCCCCCTCCAAAAAAAAAAAAAAAAAAATCTCCTTCAAATATGTATTCAGAAACAAAAAAAAAAAAAACAAATCATGCTAAAAATATAACAAAGATTCTTTTACGATCTGAGTAAAAATAAACATGTAGTGTATAAATGCTGAAAAGTAATAAAGAACTAAGTTTGTGAGAAGTGCGGGTGAATAGGAGCAGCTAAAACATGTCATTCTTGTTGCATTGTAAAGAAAAAGAGAATGCGCTGCATTAAAGACATTTTAACATTGCAGCGTGACGAATGTGCTGTGTCGATTAGGAAAGGTAGTTTTACCTGACCGAGCGCTTCCGTCACAGAATTTCTTCTGAGCATGCGTAGCACTTTGTCCGTCGGACAACCGTACACACGATCGGATTTGGTGTGATCGGACCGTGTTGACGGCAAATCTTTCCAGCAGGAGATAAGACTTTGTCCGTCGGACAAACCGACGTACACTGTCCGATGGTGCATACACATGGTCTGATTTTTCAACAACATTGTCCGATCGGACAGAATCCATGAAAAAGTCCGACCGTGTGTATGGGGCTTTACAGAGTGCAATTGCACTTTGCAAAGTGCACAGTCTACTTTCCTTTAGTAAATTAACGCCTATATTTATAGTCTGTTGCCCTGTCAGAGCTTATACATCTTGACCCCATATGTGGCACGCTTGTTGGGAAGATACTGTTTGATAGACAAGCGGCCAGAAAGCGTAATAGGGGACTCATCAATTCTGACAACTTGATTGGGAGTAAACAAGGCTGCTAACTGTTGGTTGAAGTGGTTTACGAGGGGCCAAATTTTGTAGAGCCAATCGTATTCAGGGTCAACCCGAGGACGACAGAGTTCATTGTCATTGAAATGCATGAACCGCAAGATCTGCTTGTATGGTGTCCTGGTCATGGAGGCAGAGAACACGGGCATATGGTGAATGGGTCAGTGGACCAAAATGACCACAACTCACTTTTTTAAACTATGCCCATGAGGAAGGATAGGCCCAGGAAGGTCTTAAATTCGGAGACCATAATAGGTCTCCAATCTATGGCAAGGGCCAACTGGGGATTAGCGGCAAAGAAATTGACCAGCATACAAATTGCTTTGGTCCACAACAGATCTATAGAGATCTTCTGTGAAAAACAGCAAATAATAATCAAGTGACGTAAAATATACTGTTTCCACCTGAATTCCGGGTTGGCCAGTGAATGGGGGAAGTACGGGTGCTGCAGAAGTGGTGGGCTCCCAATTCGAATTGGAAAGTGCAGCAGGAAGGGCACTATGGGCTTGATGGGCCTGTGTTTGTCTTCTTGGTGGCTGCGGGACACCCCTCTGGACCCCTCTGCAAGATATCGCTGTTCTACATGTTTATCTGTTCGCTTATGATCCTCTACTGAAATGTGAGTGTGCCTTTTGATTTCAAAGAAATGTTCTTCTTTTTGAAACGGTATCACGCTATGCTGATTTTTTAATTGCATGGTTGATGACATTTGATGCCAAGTACCTACCTCCCCTCTGACGGCTTGTGGATGATATCCGATGTTTATGACTGGTGATGTGAAGGTCTAATGCTGGCTTAACCACTTTCAGACCGGACCAATTTGCAGTCAAAGGACCAGGCCCCTTTTTGCGATTCGGCACTGCGTCGCTTTAACTGACAATTGCGTGGTCGTGCGACGTGGCTCCCGAACAAAATTGACGTCCTTTTTTTCCCACAAATAGAGCTTTCTTTTGGTGGTATTTGATCGCCCCTGCGGTTTTTATTTTTTGCGCTATAAACAAAAATAGAGCGACAATTTTGAAAAAAATGCATTATTTTTTATTTTTTGCTATAATAAATATCCCCAAAAAATATATAAAAAACATTTTTTTTCCTCAGTTTAGGCTGATACATATTCTTCTACATATTTTTGGTAAAAAAAATCGCAATAAGCGATTATTGATCGGTTTGCGCAGAAGTTATAGCGTTTACAAGATAGGGGATAGTTTTATAGCATTTTTATTATTAATTTTTTTTTTATTATTAATGACGGAGATCTGCGATTTTCTTTGTGACTGCGACATTATGGCGGACACATCGGACATTTTTGACACATTTTTGGGACCATTGTCATTTTTACAGCAATTAATGCATTTAAATGCATTGATTTCTGTATAAATGACACTGGCAGTGAAGGGGTTAACCACAAGGGGGCAGTGTAAGAGTTAAGTATGCCTAGGGGTGTGTTTTTTACTGTGGGGGGGCGTGGCTGTCAGCTAGTGAATGCTGATCTCTGCTCCAATCACAGGGAGCAGAGATCGGCATCACTAGTTGCTAGGCAGAACGGGGAGATGCTGTTTATCTCGGCATCTCCCCGTTCAGCCGCCCCGTGAGACGATCGCGGGTGTCCCCACGGCGATCGAGTCCGCGGGGACCGCGATCGGACTCACGGGGGTCCCGACCGGCGCGCTCCCGATGGCACGGACAGGCTAAAGGAGGGACTTATATATACGCCCTCCTGCCTGTACGTGCCATTCTGTCGACGTATATCGTCGTGCGCCGGTCGGCAAGTGGTTAAGGACAGGACACATGATCCAATCTTCCCATTTGGTTTATTACCGACAAGCCCTATTTGACCTGGGTGGCGTATGCCCCACTAGGTCAATACCATCTGGTAAGCCTCCTCCCATTATCACGGTGGTGGTGTTTCTTTTTGCTATCAGTCTAGAAGAGTCCCACTAGTGGCTGGCTGGCTTCGTACACCAAGTTATTTGATCACAAATTGAACACTTTTTGATTTTTATTGTACACAGGACTTTTTCTTTGTATGGACTTATCACTTTATTAGTTGCAAGAAATTTACATATTTATTGTACACTTAAGGTTTTCATTGGGACTTCATAATTTCTGTTCATATATAGAAACATTGTGTATGGTTTCACTTTAACTCAGAGCTACACTTTTTGTTTCCTTATCTATTTTTTGCTATCAGTCTATAGCAGTGTTGGCTGCTTTGTTATTCACATTGTTCACAGTGCAGTATATACTTTCCAATTTTTTTTTACAACCTGAAGTTCAGTCTGGGTTTGAGCATCAGGGCCTTTGCATGGTGGCTAGATAAGGGAATGTACCACATTGGTCGCTTTTTTACCCTAACGGGTCCGATTTCACATAACTAATGCAAAAACAAATTGAATCTACCAGACTCTGAAAAATGTAGATTCCATCAAATCTCACATTTTCTACACACCTTATGGTCTAGCAAACCTGAGCCCCCTAAATGTATGGCATACGAGCAATGGTGTGGCCAGACCACGGAGCACAGGGGAGGTATATTAATAATCTACTCGTCACTGGCACTTACCTCAGCCAAACTATCATATATGACTGCATGGGAGAGAGATCTTCAAGAACACTGGGACTTGGAGGATTGACACAGGGCCTTCTCCAGATCCTACAAAGGCATCTAAAATACAACCCTAATAGAAGCGAGTCTCAAGGTAATTACAAGATGGTACCTGATTCCATCCAGACCAGCTAAGATCTTCTCTTCCTCCTTACCACTCTGCTTTAGAGGTTGGCATATGCTAGGCTCTATGACACATGTGTGGTGCTAATGCTCGAAAATTAGGGGATTTTGGAACAAGATTTTTTATTTCATCCGTAAAGTCATAAGTTGCTCAATTCCTAAGTCCCCATCAGTAGCTCTCCTAAAGTTCAATATCCTGAAGGTTCCCAAACATAAACAGAAGCTAATCTTCTTTCTAGCAAAAGTCTGGAAACAACCGGGAGCCTCAATTCTAGTAACCAAGAGGAACATCTCTTGGATAATGTCCTAAGAAAAGGTGGTGAGCACTCTCTTAGATTCAGTCAAAAAGTTTGAGATGCCTTGAGAACCATGGGCGCAACATATGGGAATACCATTGATCCCAGGAATCGATCAGCCTTGAACAGGGGGACGTGGGTCTGGAGGTATGGCTTTTCTGAATCTATTTGTCTCTCTTTCTTCCTTTCTTCTGAGATTCTGCTCTTTTCCTTTCTCTTAAATCCTTTACAAGATAAATGAAAATAAGACTATGGCTTTAGGACCTTAGAATTTTCTTCTGTTGTTAATTCTCGTTTGGAAGGTTACTAATTTGCAACCTTTTTAAGGTGCTCAGAAACAAAAGTTTCCAAGCATGTATAAATCACTTTATTGAGCAGTTTAAGTTTTGAACAGTTTAAGTAAAGAGTGCCTTGATTCTCACTATGGGGAGCCGAATGATCGCTTTGTCTCTTTATTATCACTTCTATGTTAATGAACTGTGATTTTGTTTATGGGCTATCTCAGTATAACCCCCCCAGGCTCGGGAAGCTTGGGGTTGGAGATGACTTCCACCACCCTAAAGACACAGCTTGATCTCTACTGGGGTGTCGGGGTTGAGGTAAACACCTATTTTGCATGTAGTGCACTTGTCTACCATTTATAGGCAATCACTAGGTGGCTACTTATTGTTATAACTATGCTGTATGGTCACATCTTGCCCTCATGTTTTTATGGAAATGCCATTGTCTTCTCTATTATGGAGCTAACTTGTCTATGATGAAAACTTGAAAGTAGATTAACTGACTGGCATGTTAGCCTTACCTACAGCCATTGACTTATGCCGCAATAAGGCTAATGCCGCGTACACACGATCGGAATTCTCGTCGGAAAAAACTCTGACGGTTTTTCCGACGGAATTCCGCTCAAGCTGTGTTGCCTATCCACGATCACACCAAATTACGACGGTCAATAACACAGCGGCATAAAACACATTCAACAGCACTATAAAAGGGAAGTTTAATGCTTCCGAGCATGCGTCAAATTGTTTCCAAGCATGCGTCGGAATTTTGCGTGTCGGAATTGCATACACACGATCGGAAAATCCGATAGAAAGGTTTTCCGTCGGAAAAATTGAGAACAGGTTCTCAATTCAAAGTCCATCGGAAATTCCGACAGAAAAAGACCGTTGGGCATAGACACGGTCGGAAAATCCGATGAACAGCTCCCATCGGACTGTTTCCATCGGAAATTCCGACCGTGTGTACGCCGCATAAGTCCATTATACTAATCCACATAGTGTGAGAAAGAATAACATTATCCATGAAAGTATGAATGGTGTAAAGGAAACCTCACTGCAATGGCAATGTCTACTCAATGTTCTTGGTTGCACTTTATGCATACAGCCCCAATGGCGACTGGGTGCATGTGCTACTGGCAAAGGGGTATCCCTGTGGGTGTCTAAAGTACCTGGCGTCAAATTGTCAGTGTTGGCCAGCTTTCATTGGTGCCCTTCTGTAGGTGGTGCGCATGGAGCTGTCCCTTTAAGGCTGCCCCTTACTTAGCAGCCCATCAGCCATCGCTTGTGTACAGTCTCAGTTGGCCTCCTCTCTAATGTGGTGGCACATGGCAACAGATCTTCCCAGCTCAGTTTCCAAGACATATCAACTCTCTCTGTGGCTCAATTTGTTGCTTGAATCCTCACAGTTCTGTCCTCAGTGTGGGCAAGCACAGGTCCGCTCACACTGGTTTGGGGATAACACAAGCTGATGACATCCGGCTACATTTTTTTGCTGTTTATGCCTCCATGGGGAGCTTCACCCCTCTATCTGTACTGGAGACCATTGCCACTGAAAACAAACATGAGGGGAAATTCAAGATGTTAGGCAAGGGTTTTGGTAATACATATGCTTTAATTTAATTTTAATTAAGGTTGGGGAGATAGGGTTTACTCTCAAGGTGCCAAAAAAGTTATGGATAGGTGTAGGAGAAACCCCAATATGTATGGGTTTCAGTAACATTTTGACTGCTGAAGCCAGATTGAAAAGTAGCTGTATTTATTATACTCTCATGTAGGTAGACCTGCATGCAGGGAGAGCAGCACAATACATAGTGTTGGTTTCAAAAGTATTGCTCTGACTGGCTAGGAGATCAAATACAATTTATATGGCCTAAGATAGGCGGGACCTAGCTATCTGACTTTCTTTGAAGTTCTATATGTGTCTTTGGTGGAACTTATTGAGAGGCAGAATAGTTGTTCACATAGGCTTGTCACTCTTTGGAGGACCAGGTCTTTAAAGGCTGATATAGCAATTTTCCCAGCTGGAGGCATAAATAGCATTTTAACACAAGCAATATAGCTTTTACACAATCCAATATATCTACTTTATCAGAAATAAAGTTTTGATAATCAGATATATTCCATTTCCCTCTCATAGACAAACAATGGAGCAGATGGGTGCCCCCATACATATTACACTGGGCTCCTAGTGCCAAAAAGAATAAATGAGGATCCCCAAGAGTCCTTTGTAGTGGCTCATCCAGTACAGATGTTATGAAAATTCATAAAACCATATATATTCAATTTTCCATATTGTTGATGAACAATCACGGTTTTCAAAGCTAGATCCTAGTTTTTCATCATTATTTGGTGTTCATGCTTTACAAATGGCTTATTACTGAATAACAAATATGAAAAAAATTAATCAACAGGATTCCAAGGTAAAGCTTCACGTAGAAAGATGTCACACATGAGTGTTGCAATCTGTGCATGCCCTTCAGTGATTCATAGTAAAAATGCATCTCTTGAAACTGTGGAATGTTTCTTCCAGGTTCATGGGATAATACTGCCTTCTGCTAAGTAGTTTAAATGCTGCACAGTCATGTTCATAAATGATAGAATAAAGAGAAGTGAGAATGCAGCTACTGTTCCCTATTACTTTATTTGTCCTATGGTCAATAAAACAGTTCACATACAGTATATGTATTGGCATTGTGTATTTAGCTGATTACCCAAAGCTGCCCTTTAAACCCTACACCAGCATTATGGTTAATTTTCACATCAAGAGACCAAAATAATAAAAAGCTAGCTGCTATAATCTTTCCTCCATTTATATCTAATGAGCTGGATTCTAGCAGAACTCCTGGAGGATGTCACATCTGCTGCACAGAAGACAGTGACCATAGAGGAGTTGGGAGCGAGATGTCACCAGGCTTATCTGAATCCTTACTTTGTAAAATAACCCATCCAATTTAAAATGAGAATGAACGGCAAAACATTTGTGTATGTGTGCGTGCGCATGTATGTGTGTGTGTGTGTATGTATATATATATATATATATATATATATAGCACTAACCCCCGAAGGAGCTGCTGATATTTGATTGGGCTTACTGTTACCGCACCGTTCCACCGTGTCCGTCATAGAGGTCCCATTAAATAGTTGCTCACATATTTCGGCTCCAAACACTTAGTCTCTTTTTCCAATGCTTGTATTGACAGAAAAGAATGCGATAGAGGGATGGAGGTTAAGGGAGATTCAGGTACCATGTATTGCGGGTCATGGGTACTTCACTGATCCAGAGGACAAACAACTTCCACAAACTGGATCTAGCAACCACCGGATAGGCCTCTCTCACTTACCTAGCAGCTGGTGCGATGCTCGATCATAGTCTCTGCCACAGACTTGAAGAATATAGTAGAATAGTTGCACAATCCTCTGCCACAGGATTGTGTAACCAACAACTTTTGCAAAGTCAAATTACAGTCACACAGTACCAGTTTCTTTCAGCCAAGCCGGCGATACTGTGAGGTAGATGACCCGGGATGCGTCCTCCAATTGAGTCTCCAGGCTCTTCTTGAGATACCAGCCTTTTTGCTCGGTCCTCTCTCATAAAAGTCATCCACTGGTTTCTCCAATTGCTTAGCTTCTCCCCGCAGGCAAGACAGCACAGGACCACCCCTGGATTAGTAGGCCCCAGAACTTCTGGGCCTACCTTCAGTAACAAAGCCTCGCAGGCCCCGAGACAGTTGAGTGGTGATGGTACACCTTAGGCCAGGAGGGCCATTAGGTCAGGAAACAACAACAGACCACAGTGTCTGTCCCTTAAGTCCCCTTTCCCAGAATGCACAGCAGGTAAACCACTCCCACTGGGCAGCTTCTGGGCCAAGAGGTACCTAAAACACCCAGCCTGTTGCATTTCCAACAGTGGCCGATGATGAGAGCGCCACCCACGGCCAAGTGGAAAACTACACAACCCAGCTGAACTGGAACAAAAACCATAAATTTAACAGCTCAGACAATTTTTCATCTATAGTGTCTGCCCATTAAGAGCAGGGTGCTATATATATATATATATATATATATATATATATATATATATAGTAATCATATACTCTCTGTTATCAGCTGCATCTGAACCTTAGAGAGCTGAGGGAGGAGAATCAACAACACACTGGTCTTCCTAGTGAATGGCTGTTAAGGGAGGGAAACATGTCAGCACAAGTCCATTGGGGGAGATCAGGCTGAGTTCTCAGTACAGCTCAGAAAAATTACCTTGCTGCACTTTCAGGCCTAGTGTGGTCAGTTTTTAGTAGGATAGCAGAGGCACTGAGAGGATCGCCAGGTTTTTCACATAAAGGAAGTAATGCAAACATAGAACCCTCTAACCTAGGTGCTAGTGTATGTAGTTGCTAGTGTAGGTAAATTTGGCTTGGCTGCCAGCCAAATCTGGGTTGAATCTGGGTCAGGGCTGAGTGACTCAGGGAAGCTGGATGACTCAACAGGCAGCATCTCTAGTAACTAGCCTTGCTCTCTGGAACCTTGGAAAAGCTTTCAGAAGTAGAGGAAGGAGTTTAGGAGGCGCTGCCTGGAGTATTGATAAGGACCCAGCCCATCCCCAGTAAATGGGCTGGCAGGGGGCGTGTACCTCCATAAATGCTCTTGGGTCAGGCCAGCCAGTCAGGGGAGTCAGGTGGAAGATGTATAAAGAGTGCTGAGGAGGCTGTAGGTGACCCTTGAGGTCACCCCCTAGTCTGGGCGGGTGACCTAAGGCCTGGGGTTTAGGTGCTGGAGGGACCCTCTACAACACACAGAGGAAACCTTGCCTGGATTAAAATACAAAAAAAAAAGCACTGGACTGTTTTCTGACTTAAGTGTGCCTGTGAAAATTTGGTGTGCCTGGCTGTGCAAGGTGGGGGATCCCTTTCACCAGTGACAGAATATTTTTTATACAAGTATATGGTACAGCAGGTACATATCAGGTATGTGATATGGTGGGTTAGCATATTCTTTAACCGCTTGACCTCCAGAAGATTTACCCCCTTCATGACCAGGAAATTTTTTGCTATACAGCACTGTGTTACTTTAACTGACAGTTGCCACAAACAGAGCTTTCTTCTGGCGGTATTTGATTACTACTACATTTTTATTTTTTGAGCTATAAACAAAAAAGGCTGACAATTTTGCAAAAAATAATTTAAAAAAATTGTACTTTCTGCTATAAAACATATCCAATAAAAAAAAAAAATCTAATTTAGGCCAATATGTATTCTGCTATATATCTTTGGTTTAAAAAATCCCAATAAGCGTATATTGATTGGTTTGCGTAGAAGTTTAGCATCTACAATTCATTAATTTTTAATTTTTTTTTTAATATTAGTAATGGCAGTGATCAGCGACTTATAGCAGGACTATGATATTGCAGCAGATAATCTGACACAAACTTGCACTTATGACGCGTTGTGGGAACCAGTGACACTAATACAGTGATCAGTGCTAAAAAATCTGCACAGTCACTGTAATAATAACACTGGCTAGGAAGAGGTTAAACATCTAGGGCAATCAAAGGATTAAATGTGTGCCTAGCCAGTGTTTTTGTGTACACTGTGTGGTGTTTTTACTAAGGGATATGGCGGATTTTCTTTCCCTGCTGACAGGACGGAGCTCTGCCTTGTTTACATAGGCAGAGCTCCATCCTGCTTCTCTCCTCGCTGATCAGCGGGTGCCAGGGGACATCCATTGGCCAGCACCCGCTGATTGGCATCTGATATGACTAATCACAGCAGAAGCGACACACGCTATGTGGAAGTGCAGAATCACGTGTGTATATATATATATATATATATATATATATATATATATATATATATATATATATATATATATACACAGTCATGTATTCTGCACAGAAAGGCCATCCTGTAGCAGTAAATCTGTTGTTAATTAGTTAAGTGGTATAGAGTACGAAGATGCATTGTAGAGCACAGTCACTTATAGAAACTAGTACAGTGCTTTTACAGTCAAATAATTAGATAAATTCTGATCACTTGCTATTGTTTCCCTACATTATTTTGAGGATAATTTACTAAGGGCAAATAGACTGTTCACTTTGAAAGAGAAGTTGCATATAGCAAGTGGATTTTCCCCGGAGCTTGGTGAATGAGATGAAACTCTACTCACTTCCATTATCCAACCATGTCCAAGCAAAATGGCGATTTTTTTATTATTTTTAATTTTTCTTGAACGTGAATGTGTATTCTTTGCAGTGAAATTCAGGGTTAATGCTCTTGCAAAGTTCAACTTCCCCTGCAAAGTGGACTGCCTATGTTTGTTTAAGTTGATTTACTAATTGCTAATATAGCTGTTCACATTGCAAGGGGAGTTGCACTTTGCAAGAGAAGTTTCCCCAGAGCTTAGTAAGTGAGGTGAACCTTCACATTGCAAAGAATACCCAGTCACATATAAGGAAAACAGAAAAAATGAACAGCATTTTTGAGTGCACATGATTGGATGCTGAAAGTCAGCAGAGCTTCATCACATTCCCTACAGTAAGCTTTCCCTGGCAAAGTGCAATGTCTCTTGCAAAGTGAATAGCCCATTTGCCTTTAGTAAATTTCCCTTTGTGTCTTTTCTTACCGAACAAGTATCTGAGTGATTTCAGGCAATGCCAAACGAGAGCTTTTTATGGCATTTTTTTTTCTTAACTTAAAATCATAAATTGAAATACCCGAGTGATGATGTTGCAGTCTGCATTGTTGAGGACTGTGGCAAAACTCATGCCCTGTCAGTCATGCAATGACCTTAGGAGAAAATCTTCTTGTATGAAAAGCTTGTGTGTTTACCTAGAAATGAGCACAGTCATTTGGCCTAGCACAGCCTAGGTACCACTATAAATGTAAATACACATTATACAGCATTTGGTGCTTTTGTAATATTTTCCACCTCTTGGTCAGTCGGGTTAAGGCCCCTTTCACACTGAGGCGTTTTTCAGGCGCTACAGCGCTAAAAATAGTGCCTGTATAGCGCCTGAAAAAAGCCTCTCCTTTCACTCCAGTGTGATAGCCGGAGAGCTAGCAGGACGGTAAAAAAAGTCCTGCTAGCAGCATCTTTGGATCGGTGAAGGAGCGGTGTATTCACCGCTCCTAAACCACTCCTACCCATTGAAATCAATGGGGCAGCGCGGCTATACCGCCGGCAAAGCTCCGCATGCAGGCGGTTTTAACCCTTTTTTGGCCAATAGCAGGGGTTAACAGCCCGCTAGTGGCCGAATAGTGCTGCTAAAACGACAGTAAAGCGGCGCTAAAAATAGAGCCGCTTTACCGCCGACGCTAAAAATAGAGCCGCTTTACTGCCCCAGTGTGAAAGGGGTCTTAGTCCTGAGAGCAGTGGCTAGATTTGGCTCTTTCTACATCTGGCAATGCTGCCCTAGATCTGCAAGGCATTGACATCATCTAAAGGTATACAGAGTACAGTATATGTACATAATACATGTAAACATTTGGGGATATTTATCAAAACTGGATCAGCCAGAATATGAAGCAGATGTGCATGGCAACCAATCAGCTTCTATCTTCAACTTGTTAATTTAAGCTTTAAAGTGGATGTAAACCCGAAATTTTTATTTTTTTGTCATAATGTAGAGTATAAGATTTCCTATCATTTGAGCCCAGTCTTGCCACAAAGAGTTAATCTAGCTCTGAGCAATCCTCTTTTATTGTTCAGTGAGATAAATCTTGACAAACAGAGAAAAACTTTGTCAAATCCTCCCCCTTGCTGTGAGTGACAGGTGATTTACATATCTCGTGCACTAGCCTAAGAGACATGCATTATTTAATTCCCTCCCACTCCTTTCTTCTGCTGCTCTACAAGGATTGGCTGTTCCACACCTCAGCATGATTTGGCATGCTGAAGTCATGTGGGGACTTTTCTGGATTTTGACTGGATGTTAGTGATCATAGCAGAAGTTCACTGTAAGAAATACACAGGAGAAAATGCATGTTGATAAGGGGAGTGCAGAGGTGGGCGGGGAGTCTACTGACATCACGACTCCACCTACTGAGAGCTGGATAACAGACCCATCCACAAAATCTGCAGTTTTTCGGGTCTCATGGCAGACAGAGGGGAGACATTTGAAAGATAAGTATACATGCAGGAGGCATGTATATCCTTCTAGATAACCAATATTGCAGTAGTTTAGAAAGGATGAGAGTGGGTTTACACCCACTTTAAGGCTGGGTTCACACTGGTGCGACATGACACTCATCCTACTTTGGATCCGACTTTGCCCTGCGACTTGAAGTCAGAGACGCATCCGACTTCAATGAACCAGGCACTGTGTTTGGTATGAATCTTGAGGGGGAACTCCATGACAAATTTTAAATAAAAACCGGCATGGGTTCCCCTTCCAAGAGCATACCAGGTCCTTTGGTCTGGTATGAATTTTAAGGGGAACCCCCTACGCCAAAATAATGACATGGGGGTCGCTGCAAAATCCATACCAGACCCTTATCCGAGCACGCAGCCCAGCCAGTCAGGAAAGGGGGTGGGGACGAGCGAGCACCCCCCTCCTGAACCGTAAAAGACTGCATGCCCTCAACATAGGGGGGTGGGTGCTTTGGGGCAGGGGGGCACACTGCGGCCCCCCCACCCCAAAGCACCTTGTCCCCATGTTGATGAGGATAGGGGCCTCTTCCTGACAACCCTGGCTGTTGGTTCCCGGGGTCTGATAAGATGAGAAACCTGCCTGAGGGGTCCTGTTCAACATGGGAGAGGAGGAAAGATACAGACGAATGCACTTCAATCTTAACCCCTCTTGCCTTCCTATCTGCGTGGACATAGAAGCAGTGAGGATAAAGCCTATGAGTGCAGAGGGGAGCTTTGGTTTTAGAGAAGTGCATCTCTTGAACACAGAGCATATCGGTGCATTGCGAGATTGCTTCTCTCCACAGAAGAGATTGCTTAATTGGGCTGTAGAAAGATATGGAGAAGCTCGGGGGGGTACCTCGTCCTGAATTTAGATATAAAAAGCGAAGAAGGGGGGTTTTTAGCCAACCTATCGGACTATCACGGTACCTGAACGGATGTATGTCTCAATACCAAAGATTGATTCTAAATAGTTTTATTAACACATAATATACAAAAAAACACATATCATATATAAAAACAGTGGGGATCCTTGCAGTCCAAAGGCATACATATACATATAGCTTATTGATAAATCAGAATGTTTAGACAAAACTCGCTGATTCAATGCTGGTTGACGCGTTTCGCTTAGAGCTTCTTCAGAACCAAAGCATAGCGATTCATATATCTGTTGTACATATTAAGAAGACAAGGGGGTTATTTATGAGTGGATTGGCAGATGTTATGTGTTCAGATATATATAGTATTGGTATCAATATAAATATAAATGGTTCAAATGGGTATATAAGAAAAAGTTTTTTTGCCTACCTTACAATTCTTGTTGAAAAGGTAGGAACTGATTTATGTCTGTAGTACCCAATAGATTATCTAAATTATCTAAAAGTAAGTCTCTCGGAAGGACCGTCGAGAACTCGCCGAGTTTGGGGTCTAAAGCCAGCAAAACAAGGCATGAGCTGCAGGTGAGAAAGAGAGACAACAAAAAAAAAAAAAAAAAAAAAAAAAAAAGAAATAAATGAATCACTAAAGATTCTGGGATGAGGTAGATGGGCGTCGGAGGAGGCTCATCCCCTATTTTACATCTTAGACATGGGCTGCATATGTCAAAGAGAAACTGCTGTTTCCTTTTTTTTTTTTTTTTTTTTTTTTATTTCATTTTTATTCCTATTTTTATATTTTTTCATATTTATTTTTATTATTTTTATATTTATTTATTTTTAGTTTTATATTTATTTTTATTTATTTTTGATTTTTATCATTAACTTCTCATTATCTATCTATCTTTATTATTATTTATTCCTTATTTTATTTCTTGCATATCTTACATTCTTCTTATGAGTTCACAATATTTGTGCTTTTCATTATATATTTGTTCTATCTCCGTCACTGATTCTGGCTGACTATACCTCCTACTGGAGGATCTGCCTTGTATCTGGCCTTTTCTCCATTTCTAGAATTCGGTCACAGCTCACCAGTGTGTTCCGAATGGGAATTGTTGCCGTTTTACTACTGCGCATGCGCGCATTACCCATCGCGCATGCGCGTACTTTCATTTTCGGCTGCGGTGAACGGGACGCTTTATATGCGGATCCCACCCCCTCAGCCTGACAAGACGCATGCGCCCAGCGGTATTAGTACCAATGTACCTTCTAATCCACTCTGACGGCCCCTCCAGCTGTCTCCATTATCTTTCAATTGGCCCTATGGGGCGGTTTGCTCCCTCCCACCTTCAATTCTGGCGCCAAAGCAGACTATTTAACCAGCACTCCATCAGATGGTTGTTTGAGATGGAGTGCTGGGAAGCTGCTTTCACCATACCCTGTTCAGGTACTTTTTCTTCTAAAGGATTTTTATGCTGTCCCTACTGTTCTAGCTGTTATCTTTGGGGCTAATCAGCCCTTAGTACACACTAAATTTTGACACTGGCTTTATTACCAGCCCTGCTCTATTTCCTTCTTACAAAGGATCTGTAACTAATGGATTCAGCCATTGGAGTCTGACCCTGCAGAGTTGGTGATCCTTCCCAGCGGGGGTGTCCCCCTCCTCTACAAGTGGCTACCAGGTATGTTTCTTGGACTAGTAAGGTTAACTTCTACACAATACCATATTCTGTAATAATCCACTATATGTCTCTAGATATTGCATACTGGAGATATATTATATATATATATCCTTTCTCTCCCTGATTATTTCCAGTCTATTCTTGGGATGCTGGACCTAGTATAGTGTTCATATCATCCCCTGATATCACCACTTCCTGAAAGGAGACCCACGAGGAGGGCCCAATTGGATCCGTAAGGTATATCCAGGAGGCCTTTGAAATTGGAAGTTACTGTCTTTCTATCTATTCTTTACATTACTATTATCATTAATTACAGGACATCGGTACTATGGATCTGTCCGCATAATACCACGCTATTTTTGGCCGATTTGGCACACCCAAGTTCCACTACTACTACTCTTTCTTTTTCCACCTTTTTATGTGAGTATTTCTTTTAGACATATATACATTTTTGTCTATACTATGTTTATATGGGATTGGTAGCCCATCTACCTCATCCCAGAATCTTTAGTGATTCATTTATTTCTTTTTTTTTTTTTTTTTTTTGTTGTCTCTCTTTCTCACCTGCAGCTCATGCCTTGTTTTGCTGGCTTTAGACCCCAAACTCGGCGAGTTCTCGACGGTCCTTCCGAGAGACTTACTTTTAGATAATTTAGATAATCTATTGGGTACTACAGACATAAATCAGTTCCTACCTTTTCAACAAGAATTGTAAGGTAGGCAAAAAAACTTTTTCTTATATACCCATTTGAACCATTTATATTTATATTGATACCAATACTATATATATCTGAACACATAACATCTGCCAATCCACTCATAAATAACCCCCTTGTCTTCTTAATATGTACAACAGATATATGAATCGCTATGCTTTGGTTCTGAAGAAGCTCTAAGCGAAACGCGTCAACCAGCATTGAATCAGCGAGTTTTGTCTAAACATTCTGATTTATCAATAAGCTATATGTATATGTATGCCTTTGGACTGCAAGGATCCCCACTGTTTTTATATATGATATGTGTTTTTTTGTATATTATGTGTTAATAAAACTATTTAGAATCAATCTTTGGTATTGAGACATACATCCGTTCAGGTACCGTGATAGTCCGATAGGTTGGCTAAAAACCCCCCTTCTTCGCTTTTTATATGCTTAATTGGGCTGTTAGGGCCTTTGACGTTGAGAGAGGTAATTTCAAGTGTCATAGCAACTCAACGGGGGTAGATGCCAAAATGTTACTAAAGAGAGCATTCCTCCAACAGCTGGGGGGTTTCCAGAGAGCTTCGAGCAAAAGAGATCTGAAATAGAGCAAGATCAGTACTTTTGTTCAAACCTAGGTAATAAAACTTTATTACAAATATAATGACAACATGGGTATATAATGTGTAAAGTTAAACTTTAAACAAAAAGGCTTTTATTTTCAGCAAGCAAATCAAAAATAAGGCTTCCAGCAGCACACAAGCAAAAATACAAAATTAAGTCTGCTTATCTTCAGCACAAAGTAAAAGTAAAAAGGCACATACAGTACAGTTTGTGGATGGGTCTTCGCCCCAACGTTTTAACAGTCCTTGTTAAATCTTTTAGCAACCTCCAGCAAACTTACAGTTCTCCAAGACAGGTGTATTCTCCACAACTCCTCACCACCACTCCTAGCACAACTTCCTGTCTTTAAGAGCTGCTTCCTGGAGGCTCTTAACCCTGTGTGTGCTGGAATCCTTGTAGTCAGGGGTGGAGGCTCTTTCCCACCCGAATATCACTTCGGAGCCTCTGAAATTCCGGGTCCCAAATATCTCTCTATTAAGACAGAGATAACTGCGAGTCAGTGCTCTCCTGATTAAAGCTATTCCTGGGAATTCCTCACCCATTCTGGGTGACCCCCTGAATACTATCACACTTCCCTTAAAGGGACCACAACCCAAATATTGGTGATATATAGTACCCGTCCAGGACCCAACCTTGGCGTCCTGTACAAATGACATGTGTGTACAGAAAAAACAAATATAACAAGCTGTGTGCATAGCGCACTAATACTGTGGGGTGTGGAAATAGAGCGACAAGGCATCTGCTCCTCCACAGAATTACCTAAAGGTGATACAACCTTGTGTTCCAGGAGAAGTGTGGATATTCAGGCAAGTTGCGGTCTAAGTTACGTTGCTGGAAGCCCAGGGATCTGTGATTTTAGATGAAGGTTTAGGCCCAGGGGTAGTGGGTGGGGGGTTATGATGTGCGATACCCGAGTTGTGCATCATTTTAAGGCCATTCTTAAGTGTCAGAATATAGACCATTTGGTTCGTGTAGGTGCCCAGCACCATTTGTAAGGTAATTTGTGTTTGGTCAGAACTGAGGTGACTGGGCTTTGTGTGCCCGCAAGGTTGCTGCAGAGATATCATTATAAAGTGAGACTGTATCAAAGGGGTCTGGTAATGAGCATTGAGATCTAGCTGCTCACGTTATTTGCTATTTGATGTGAAAAAAAATGCACACGCTAAGATATCTTTAGGAATGGAGGCTGGTAGGTGTTTTGTTTTTTGGATTCTGTGGGCTCTGTCGAGGAGTATATCTTGAGACTTGAGTAAAGAAAGTAATTTGCAAATAAGTTGCTGCAAATATGGCACGTTCTCAGGGGTGGTTATGGTTTCAGGCACTCCTCCTGAATATTATATTATTGCGCCTGTAGCAATCCCCCAGGTCGGCAACTTTCAGACTCAAATTTTGCAGGGCTTCTGCATGTTCATCTTGTATGTCAACCACTGCATTGTGAGCTTTGGTAGTAGCACTAAGATGGTATTGAATATGATCAATTCAGTCTTCTAGGAAGTCCACTTGATCATGTAATTGGTTAATGGAGGCTCTGAGTTCCCTTTGAAGATCTGCTTGCAAAGACAGAAGCATAGCCTTAAGGGAGTTTTCAGAGACTGAATTGTCTGTAGTTGGGAAGGCTGCTAATGAGTTTGCAGGGGGGGGGGGGGGGGGGGAGGGTGTCTGCTCCTCAGCGCCATGCCATATCTTCACAGGAGGAGGCTTAGTAGGGGAGTGTGCTGGAGAGTTTGATACTCTCTTACCTCTGTCCCTGGGAGTAGGAGCAGAGTCGATCTGTTGCTCAATAAGTTCCTCAGAGTCAGAGCGAAACTCACCCTCAGCTGGAAGCTGTATAGGAGGAGGCAGTGCTTCTCTGAGTCCTCAGTCAGTGCCATTTTGTGGAGAATGTTGGGCAGGCCGCATGAAGTAATCCAGGAGCTGGTGCAAATCACTATAAATGAGGCAAGGAAAAGTTCTGGACAGCCGCACTGCGGAATATAGCCTTTATTGTAAAAAATCCAAAAATACAAGCAACAGCAGAAAATGGGAAAAACGAGCTGACACCTTTCACGCTTAACAGTGCTTAAAGCGGAGCTCCACCTTAAAGTGGAACTTCCGCTTATCGGATTCCCCCCCCTCCAGTGGCACAATTGGCACCTTTCAGGGGGGAGGGGGTGCAGATACCTGTATAATACAGGTATCTGCACCCACTTCCATGACAAATTATCCGGAGCTGCCTCGCCCTTATCCGGAGATGCCCCGTTGTGTCTTGGGAAACACAGTTCCCAGGACACAGCGGGGACCAATAGAGACGCGCAGCGCGACTCGCTCATGCGCAGTAGGGAACCGGGCAGTGAAGAAGTTGCGTCTTCACTTCCTGATTTCCTGACAGAGGATGGCGGCGGGGCAGCTGAGAGACGAGCGGTCGCTCGTCACATTCTGCCGACACCACTGGAACCTGGAACAGGTAAGTGTTCATTTATTAAAAGTCAGCAACTGCAGTATTTGTAGCTGCTGACTTTTAATATTTTTGGTGCGGGTGCAGCTCCGCTTTAATCATAGCTACCCTACCACCAAAACCAATGTGATATCCGGTATATACTAAAATATATTAGACATGTGACTCCATGTGTGGTTGATTGAATTTAATTACCTGATTAGATCATCACGTTTGCCAATTGAGTTGATTCAATTCAATTGATTATCTAATCAGGTAATAGAATTCAATCAACCACACATGGAGTCACATGTCTAATACATTTTAGTATATATATCACATTGGTTTTGGTGGTAGGGTAGCTATGATTAAGCACTGTTAAGTGTGAAACGCATCAGCTCGTTTGTCCAATTTTCTGCTGTGGCTTGTATTTTTGGATTTTTTACAATAAAAGCTATATTCCGCAGTGCGGCTGTCCAGAACTTTTCCTTGCCTTATTTGCTATATGCTTAGCCTGCTCCTGGTATTCCAGTCCTGAGGAGAGTCTTTTATCCACTTATCCACCTGGAGTAGTGATCCCTCCCCCCCTTTGTTCCTGGATCGTGAAAATACCTATAGCTTGGATTGCTTGTGGGACATACTCCGGAGGCACCGGGGTAACAACCCTCTGGTCTGGAGGTAAGATATGCAGATGATTGGCGCTGTGTGATGCTTAGGCAGGCTGTGGAGGAGCAGAGCTGAAAAGCCTAAGCAGCCATTTTCTTATTATGCTACAGATTGAGGAGATGATTTTAGAGAAAAGGGTTGTTTGTTCCTTTTTTTTGCATTGTCTTTTCAATATATGATGTTGTTAGGATTCTCACTGCACCTTTATATATAGGTGGTTAATAGGAATACATTGATTTTGTATTCTTTTATTGGAAATCTACAAAGATGTATTGCAAACTGAGAATCCTCTGTTCACAACAGTAAATATGCCATAATTAAAAAACCTAATATGTAGTATATCTATCAGGGCTGGGCTCAGCCCTTCCTTCTCAGAAGTTAATTGCCAGCTACAATCTTTTCTACAGTGATTCACTTGATGATGATATCCTGTTCGTCAGTCCTGGTGGTTTATCTCAACAATATCCTAATTCTTTCCAAGTCCCTAGAGAGCCACCACACAGATGTTTGTTGTGTGCTTCAGAAGCTGAGAGAGAACAATCTCTATTGTAAATTGGAGAAGTGCAAGTTCCATTGTGAACAGGTTAAATTCCTGGGTTATGTCATTTCCACTGCCGGTTTTTCGATGGACCCAGAGAAACTTTCAGCAGTCCTACAGTAGCCCCGACCCGTGGCCATATGTCCTCTGCAAAGTTTTCTTGGCTTTGCCAATTATTATCAAAAGTTTTTTCATAACTTCTCATCTCTGGTCAAGCCCCTGACTGATATGACCAGAAAGGACGGTAACCCACAGAGTTGAGAGTCTCAAGGCTGTCTTTTGTTTCTGCTCCTGTGTTGGCACATCCTGATCCTATGTTACCCTTTATCCCTGAGGTTGATGCTTCTGAGAGTTGGCACCCTTCTGTCTCAACGTCCTACCTCTGAGAGCAATATGCATCCTTGTGGCTTCTTTTCCAAGAAATTGTCACCTGCGGAATGCAATTATGAGATTGGGGACATAGAGTTGTTAGCGATCATTTTAGCCCTTAAAGAATGGAGCCATCTCCTTGAAGGTACCACTGCGCCGGTTCTCATTCTTACTGACCATAAGAATCCCACTTTTAAATGCCTCTCTCCCAGAAGGGCGCAATAGGCTTTTTTCTTGTCAAGTTTCAATTACATGTCTCATTATTACCCGGTACTAAGAATGTAATGGCTGACGCTTTGTCATGACAGTTTTTCTCCACTTACAAGATGGAATCGGTTCCTGTTCCTGTGATTCCTCCTGATTGTATACTGGCTACGGTTCGCACCAGTCTCACTTCTCCTTTGGGCGACAAAGTTCTTGCCACTCAGGTCCATGCTCCTCCTGAGAAACCTTGTGACCACTGTTTTGTCCTTAAGAGTCTCCGTATTGCCGTGATCCAGACTTACCTAGCTGCTTGTGAGTAAGACACCATGACACCTACCTGGTGAGCCTTTTGTGCACAGTTGGGAATTCAGCTTTCTTTCTCCTCTGCATATCACCCGCAGTCTAATGGGGCCGCAGAATGAGCCAACCCATCCTTGGAGTAGTTTCTACGTTGTTATATTTCTGACCATCATAACTGGTCAAACCTCTTACCTTGGGTGGAGTTTGCTTACAATAGTGCCTTGAATTCTGCTTCCGGATTGTCCCGTTTATGGCAAACTATGGTTTCCAACCTTCCATGTTGCCTGACTCATTTGTTCCACAGAGCATCCCTGCGTTAGAGGAGCATCTCCATGGTCTTCGTTCCACTTGGGCACAAGTCCAGGAGGCTTTGCGACATGCCAATGATAAGTACAGACTCCATGCGCCTTCCTACCAGGTTGGGGACAGGGTCTGGCTGTCATCTAGCAACCTCTGACTCTGTGTTCCCTCACCGAAGTTAGCACCTCGGTTTATTGGGCATTTCCATATTTTTCACAGGATTAACCCAGTGGCTTTCGCTTTGGACCTTCCTTCTAATATGTGTGTCTCAAATGTATTCCATGTCTCCTTATTAAAACCTTTGGTCTGCAACCGCTTTACTACCTCGGTGCCACATTCTCACCCAGTAAAGGTTGAGAACCATGAGAAGTATGAAGTACAGTCCATTGTTGACTCCCGTAGGTTCCGTGGGTTCATACAGTACCTGGTGCATTGGAAAGGGTACGGTCCGGAGGAACGCTCTTGGGTCTCATCATCGGACGTACATGCCCCTGTCCTCCGTGCTTTTCATAGACGTTTTCCCCTCAAACATGGTGGTCCTCTGAGGGGGAGGGGTCGTTGAGGAGGGGGTAATGTTAGGGCTGGCCTCAGCCCTTCCTTCTCAAAGCAGGCCGCTCAGCTGTTGGTTAATTGCCAGCTACAATCTTTTCTAAAGTGACTCACCTGATGATGATATCCTGTTTGTTAGTCCTGGTTACTTAAGCTGTTCAGTTCAGTCCCTCTCTGCCTTCACCTTGGTCAACGCATCCAGAGACTCTCTCCTGTGTACCTGTTGAAGACTTGCTTGACTGACGTCCCTTCTGGTTCCTGATCCTGCTTGCTGTTCCACTACGCTGATTCTCCAGTTTCCTGATTTCCTGGCCTGTCCTGAAGTACACTGATCTCTGGCTCCCTGAAGTCCTGACTTATCTGACTATCCGTCCTGGTTACTGAACTCTAGCTATGATTTGATTACGTTGCTCTGTTTACCTTTTTCTATTATTAAACAAGTGTGATTTTAACTGCACTTCTGTCTCGGTCTGATTCATGGTTTCTGGCAGGAGGCGAAGGCCATAAATTCAGAAGATGCAGTCAATCCACTTGTTGGTAATATTTTTTCCAGATTAGATGAGCAGAACCACAGCATGGATCAGTTTTCCATGGCGTTACAAGTGCTCCTGAGTCGCACAGCTCACCTGGAATCTGTCTCGGTCTGATTCATGGTTTCTGACAATATCTGTGACAAATCTTAATTCTTACAGTTTTACAATTAAATTCCCATTATTTTAACCACTTACGGACCGTCCGCCATCATTTTATGTTGCTACTTTGAAGAGAAATATCGTTGTTAAGGCAGCAGCTTGCTGCCATAACCCTGGTATACTCTTCTTCAGCGGGCGGTCCGCTTCAATATAAAAGTGGTCTATGTGGCGGATTTGCCACGAGATCACTTATATTGGGGACAGAAGGGGCCATAGTGTAAAAATTAAAAATAAAAGGTAAAATAAATAAGAAAAAAAACAATTTTTAAACGTGCCCTGTCCCGCCGAGCTCTCGTGCAGAAGCAAACGCATATGTGAGTAGCGCCCGCATATGCAAATGGTGTTCAAACCACACATGTGAGGTATCACCGTGATCGTTAGTGCGAGAGCAATAATTCTAGCCCCAGACCTCCGCTGTAACTTAAAACATGCAACCCATATAATTTTTTAAACATCGCCAATGGAGATTTTTAAGGGTAAAGGTTTGTTGCTATTCCACGAGAGGGCACAACTTTGAAGCATGACATGTGGGGTATAAATTTACTCGGCGTAACAATCTTTCACAATATAAAAAAAATTGGGCTAACTTTACTGTTGTCTTGTCTTTCTGCTGCTCAAATACGGTGTGACAAAAAGTATTGCAACAAAAATATATATAATGTTTGGGGGTTCTAAGTATTTTTCTAGCAAAAAAAAATGTTTTTAACATGTAAACACCAAATCTCAGAAAGAGGCTCGGTCCTTAAGTGGTTAAGTGACAACATTTTTGTTGTGATCCTAAAAGGAACCAGTCAGAATTTAAATATGGTAGCTGCTATTGCTGTCATGTTGAAGGTGCAAGCATGAAGCATGAAGTGTGAGGACACCTGCTTTGCACATGCTTGTTCAGGTTTGAGACTTACCAAGTAAAAAAGGAAAAGTACCAATTCCCCAGAACCTTCACCTTCAAAAATAACTCAACAACGTCGCATTTCAAACTGGAGTGTTTATTTACTACATGTGTCTCTCATTTGCAGTGAAAGAGCAATATGTTTTAAGCTAACTGTGCCACTTGCATCTCCTCCCTTATCTCCTGGGTCTCTGCTTTAGATCCCCTTCTTTAAATGTCAGCTCTCTAAAGGCGACTATACACTATACAGTCTGGTTGTGTAATGTCCTTTTGATCTCTATAGTACAGGGCCTGCCTGGATACAGATTGTTTAGGACTATTCTCCTATTACATAGTTTTGGTAAATCTGAAGAAGAGTGTACAGAGGTTGTACACTCAAACTGCAATGTGTATGTTAAAAATTAACTGGCACTTCAGAATGACTGCTGGAGATCTCCAGTTTTCATTGCAATGCTACTTTATCAATGATACATTTTCAACTGTGCTAATGTGTTTTTTTTTTTTTTTTTATATAATGTGTGATAATGTATGCATTATAAAAAAATAAGTAGTAATTATTATTATACAGGATTTATATAGCGTCCACAGTTTGTGCAGAGCTTTACAACGTGAGGGCAGACAGTACAGTTACATTACAATTCAATACAGGAGGAAAAAGAAGGTCCTGATCATTAGAGCTTACAATCTAAAAGTGAGGGTCAAGAGATACAAAAAAGGAATAACTGTGGGGGATGAGTTGATGGAGAAAATAGAAGAACAGCTGGTAGATGGAGGTAAGATAGGCTTCTCTGAAGAGAAAAGTTTTCAGGGGTCACTTAAAGGTTTACAGAATAGGCGATAGTAGGACAGATTGGGGTAGGGAATTCCAAAGGATGGGAAAGGCTCGGGAGAAGTCCTGGTGGAGCGTACGGGTGGAGATGACAAAAGAACTAGAGAGCATGAGGTCTTGGGAGGAATGAAGAGAAAGCTTTGGTTGGTATTTTGAGACTAGGTTAGTGATGTAGCTGGGGGCCAAGTTGTGGATGGCTTTGTAAATTATTGTTAGTATTTTGAATTTAGTTTGTTGAGGGATTGGCAGAGAGGGGTACCAGATGTTGAAAGGTGATAGTGGGATAGTCTATTTAAAGGTAAGCCAATGAGGAGGGAGTTGCAGTAGTCGAGGCGAGAGATAACCTAGGAGTGAATTGTGAGTTTTTTGGTGTCATTGGTTTCAAAGGAGCGTATTTTGGAGATGTTGTTGGGGTTCAGGCAGCAAGCTTTGTAAAGTGATTGAATGTGGGACCGAAAGGAGAGTTTAGAATCCTAGCACCCTGGCATGCGGAATGGGTTGATGGTTGTGCCATTGATCTTGACATTGAAGTCAGGGTAAGGGGCAAGTGGGGGATAAAATTTTATGAGATTGATTTTGAACAGGTTAAGTTTGAGGAAGTGGTGTGACATCCAGACTGATATGCCGGTCAGTAAATTAGTTATGCGTGAGGAGACTGATGTTGTAAACTGGGGGGTAGAGAGATAGATTTGGGTGTCGTCAGCATAGAAATTATATTGAAAGCCATGGGAGGCTATCAGCTGACCCAGGGAGGAGGTAATGGTCTGTATTAACATTAAGCCCTTCCTATCCTGGGACCTACATGATTACAGTATTTTTTAGATCACATATTGTGTTTTTCCATAGTACTGCCCACTATAAGAACCACAATAAATTCGGTGATGCCTTTTGCATGCAATAATAGACTGATAGTAGCAAAATTGTGATTGCTTTTCTAGCGTGCCAAAAGTCCAAAATGTATCTTCAGATGTCTTACACCTTAAATGTCAAGCTGATATCCCTACCAAATACATTAATCCATAGAAAAAGAGGTTAATTGCTTCAACTTTTCTTAAAACAAACAAATTCCATATCTACATAATTTCAAATTAATTGTGATTTAATGTTTTAGAAAAGGGTAATTAGGGTGCAATATATGTGTTTGCAGAATTAGCTTTTTTAAGCAGGATGGCAAACTAAATAGATGCTGAGATTGTGTATGACACATGGTAAGATAATAACTAATTATAAATCCAGTGCCTATGGCAAATCCATTCCAGATCTTAAAAAAAATAATGGAGTGTGGAAAAAAATAAGATGACTGGCCAGAGGGTTAAAGGCAAAAAAAATCAATCCAAATACTTAATGTACTGAAAACAGTGCATTTGTTTTCATTGTTAATAAATGTCCTGGCACTGAAAGTTTTATATTAAATCCATTTCAAGATATTTCCTTTTTCCTATTCATTTCTTCTGACTGCAAGAAAAGATTAAGAATGATGTTGGTTACTATCATAGAAATCTAAAGATGCAAGTATATACTTGATCTGATAAAGTCTCCATGACCCATGATCCCGGTTACTTACACCCATTATTATTTTTAACAGTTAAACGCAATTATGATCCCAACTGTTAAATCCAATTCCAATGGCGGGTTGCATTCCTGATGTACTGTAAATTATTGGTCTATAGGGCAGACCACTTTCCCAGAGAGCACCCTACTAATACATTCTCTTTACAACAGATTTTCCAGCCTTGGTGGTTCCAGACAGAAATGGATATTCCTCTCATTTAGAAGGGTGCTTACTCTTCTGCAACATCTTTGATGTACAAACCTCTCCACCAGAATATAAGGATGAAATAAAAAATATCTACATTGACCACATAAAACAGGTATTCTTGGCCAATAGGGATGAGCCGAACACCCCCTTGTTCGGTTTACAGCAGAACTCCATAACAGGGGAAGTATTCTAACCCGAATGGCAAACCCCATTGAAGTCTATGGGAGCCAAACAAGAACAATCAAAAGTGCCCATTTTGAAGGCTTATATGCAAGTAATTGGCCATAAAATGGGGGGTTGGATACTGTCCTAGGGGACATGTATCAATAATTTTTTTTATTTTTTTTCAGGAGCAGTGATTTTAATTATGTTTAAAGTGCAACAATAAAAATTGCTTTAAATATAGTGCCTGGGGGTGGTCCTTTAATGTGCCTGTAAAGCGCATCTGTAGCATGCATAAAACATGCTACAGAAAATATGACATTTCTAAAGAAAATAATCCCATTTAAAATGACTCACGGTTACAATTGCTGGAACCCGGATATAGAAAAAATAAAAACTGCAAATGGCAGTTTTGGCAGTGGAGTGGTTAGATTATATGGACACACTCACTGGGATGTTTGTCCCCTTACATGGCATATGGCTAGTTTAGGGACCAGACTTGAAATCACCTAGAATGCAAGGTCCTGCACGTCTAGTAAAGTGATGTTTTTGCCTGGTCTAGCCAAACATGTGCTCCAGAGCCTGAAATCTAATCGTGTTGGTGGAATGGGGTTAGGCTTTGTTGCTTCCAGCCTACAAAGCTAAGCTGATGATTGACCTGGGAACTGACTTAAAAAAGCAGCCCAAGTTTCACCATCCTTCACTGTGAACTCCCCTGGCTGGAAGAACCTGCTCATGACCTCAGCAAGAGGGCACGATTTACAGAAATAATTACCTTTTCAAATGGTAGATGAGAAGCCAAAGCTATTTTAAAGTAATACCCAAAATTATCTTTTAAGGCTTCATGCACACTGGTTTCTGTAAACGCTATTTCTCCTGAGAGGAGAAAATCAGCATTTAAACTTGCCTAAACTGCATTTTTTTTAAACCTAGTTCAGGTGGGTTTAGAAGCATTTGGTGTTTGAGAGTATATTTAATTGACCGGAATTTTTATTTTTTCTGGCCATTGAAAGTAATAAATGCTGACGTGCTAAACGCATCTAGGCAAATTATGTTAAATAAACAGCAGTGTGCATGATGCCAAATTATGTTTTGATGAATACAGTGCTGTATTAATTTGTGCCTTTTTATATTTTCCTGGAGTTGAAGTAGAAGTAACTGACTCTAAATCAACTGGCAGCCGCATTCTAAAGGCCCGTACACACGTTCGGACTTTTTGCCAACCAACATGCAAATTAGGTGGTTTGGACCAACATCCGACCGTGTGTACGCTCCATCGGACCAACTTTTTCCAGGTTGCATCGGACTTTTGTTGGCTGTGCGAACGGACCAACTTTCTGCCAACAAAAGTCCGAAGGACCAAAGTCCGAACGTGTGTACACAAAACCAACTGACTTTTGTCCAAAGTGCAAACACGCATGCTCGGGAGGAAGGACCAGCATGAAGAGGTCGGTCTTGTAAACCTAGCGTTCGTTAACTAGATAGCACATTCGTGATGTGTGAAATTCCGAATTTGCTAAATGCAGTGCACATTCTTTGTATTTTTAATGTTTTTAGATTGCATCGTATTTGTTGGTGATACCTACAAAGAACGAACATACATATTTTACATAGGATTTGTGTTCTAATGATTATCAATAACAAACGTTAAACATATTTTGAACATATTATTTATTGTTAATTCACAACATCAAAAAAATTAAGTAAATTAATATAGACATATTTTCTGTCCACCAAATTTGAAATAAAAAATTAAAAATATAAACAGAAAATAGTACACCCAAAACCAACAAACAAATATAGCCTATTAAATTATACTTGAAACCACAAAAAATATGCAAAATTAGTAGCCCCTAAACTCCCCAGACCACTGGCCTTGTTGGGCATCCTGCGGCTGATTTTGCCACTGACCACCATGCTGCTGAGGTGGCTGTGCTTGCTGAGGTGGGTAGGGTTGCTGAGGTGGGTAGGGTTGCTGAGGTGGGTAGGGTTGCTGAGGTGGGTAGGGTTGCTGAGGTGGGTAGGGTTGCTGAGGTGGGTAGGGTTGCTGTGGAGGAGGTAAAGTTGGGTGTTCCAAATCGCAGACGTGCGAGCTTGAGGTGAGCTCTCGTTTCCTGGCCTTGCTGAAGAGCTGTATGATGATCCCTTCACATAGCTCCCTTTGGTCTGGGTCGATTTCTCTCAGCTTATTGGCTGTAAAACAGCCAAACCCTTCAGCACTATCGGGTGCTGTCGTTATGACCGATGTAGCCCTAGCCAGGAAGTCAGCTGTGGCCTCATCCAGGTGTTGGCTCTTCCTGGCTCTTTTCTTGGGAGGGCGCAGGAGAGGGATTCTGCACACTGTGCTTGGTTGGCTGCTGGGCCCAGCCTCGTCTTGGCTCAGAAGTTCCTCCTTTGTGAAAAAACAACATGATTTTAATTTGTGGTCATCAATCACAAACCTTTCATCTCTTTACTTTTCTAATTTTGAATGTGTCCAATTATTAAAGACTATCAATTTGACTCCATCATTTCTCATTCGTGTTGCAAAACTTTATGGCCACTACTTGTCCATTGATATGTAACTTTTTTTGGAAACACAACTAATTATTAGGCATACTAGCATCTAATTAGCAACATATCTAAGATATATATATATAGATAGATAGATAGATAGAGAGAGAGAGAGAGATGGCAAGATTTTAAACAATGCTATACCTGGGTCAAGCTGAGCTCCTCCTCTTCTTCATCCTGTGTAAGCTCCTGCTCAGTATCGCTGACGTCAGCTGATGCTGATGGTAAAGTTGATAGTGATTTTCTTGGGACCGTTTGGTCTTTTAAAAAAGCAAGGCTGTTGAAGTACCATAACTTTGGAACATACACCTCTTCTGTTCCTGCTCCAGAACGCTTGGATTCCTCAATTCTCTTGAGTTCCCTTTTGTGGACACTTCTGAGGGCACCAATTTTGTTTTTGACCATAGTGTCGGTTGCTCGGGGGTATACGGTTTTCGCCAACTCCACAAGTTGTAGCCATGCTGCCATCCTTTTATTTTTGTCAGAGTAGTCTTTATTTTTTACTTGCCAGAGACAGGTGAGCTCCCTATACTTCTCAATAAATTGAGCAATAAATTCTGGTGAATTCAATTTTGATTTCATCGTTTGGATTGCTGCAAAACAGTAAAAAACAAACCATAATGGGTGGCGTATAGTTCAGAAGCTGCTCACAATATGGGCATTTATTTAAGCCAGGGGTGCCCAACCTTTTAAAGAGCGAGGACCATCGAAGCAACTTGGTAACTGGTCATGGGCCAAAATAATTGTAATGGACAGATGACAGGTTTGGATCTACCCCACATATGGCGAATGGATATGGACACAGCCCATGCTACTCTATGGGCCCTCCAATTCAATCTGTCAGGAGGGGACGTTTCCCCTTATTTTTTTGGCGTATCTGATTGAAGGTAAGCAGGGGTAAAGGGACATAGAGGGTGCATGGAGGGTCCGATTGGGTCCTAAGGCTGCTTTCACTATGATGTGCCACGTGCACCTGTGACTTACCTGCAGATTATCTGTACTTTATAGTGCAGCAAAGCCACATGTAATTACTAGACTTGTTCCAAAAAATAAAAAAAAGTTTGTGTACACTGTTATCTTCAAAATAGCTAATTTCGGTAGGTTGTATTCGTTAATTAAAGTTACTACGTTTTTAAAAAACTAGTTAGTAATAGTATACAATATTCGTTAGACAGAATCTCAAATCCTATCGAATTCATTTGTTATAAACGATAGAATTTATTTGGTATATTTGGAAATGCCTTCCTTTTAGTTAGACATTCTGATGCATTCGTTTGTCGGCAAGCTGCCAAATTCGTCCGAACTTCCATTCGTTCCGAAACGAATTGTACAAGCCTAGTATTAACCAAACTCTATACAGCTCAGTGCAGGTAACCTGCAGGTGTGTGTTTCAAGGTGGGTGTTTGCGCATGTTTACTATATTTAACAACAGTCAGAGTACTAAATTACATCTTCAAAGCAAAAGACAATCATTTGAAAGTACCAGCGGTAAAGAGAAATTAATAAAATGTACCTTTCGTCCGTGTCTACCTTCGTACTGCGTCGGCTTGCGTCGTTTAGCGTCGGCTTGCGTTCGTCTCCCGCCAGAACGGTACATTGCACCACACGTTCGTGCTTTATACACGGCGTATGCGTGACCCTCTGCCCTCCAAGCGTCATGACGTCAAGCCTTGACCATACACATTCAGCAAAGCATCGTTATTACTAATTAACATTAGTGTCCCATCGACGTTATTTTTTTGCTTTCTTCATGTCCCGAATATATTCATTCATAAATATTTAGCTTCTTTCATTTACATGCAAAGACTTCGTAAAAAGAGAAAAGACTCCGTAAAAAGAGAATTTCAGTGCGTCAACATTTATATCGTGTATGTAGTGTATTCCTTCGTATCTTCCGTTCGTAAATTTCTATAGGCCGCGCGTTAAGCATGGATATACCATTACGCGTGCGCCAACCACCGCTTGCGTCGCCCGCCCCCGACGTTCCTTTTCTCGGCTATTCCCCGCCCCTTATCCCCTCGTTGCGTAGTCGGAGAAAATATGGCGGAAGAACAACGTGCGAGGAGGAGGTTTAAGGCCACAAACATGGCCTTTGAGGAAATGGTGGAGATGGTGCACATTCTCGTCAAGGACGACTATGATGGCAAGCATGGGCCATACCTGCACCCCAACATGGTGAAGGACAGAATCCTCACCAAAGTAGTGAGAAGGCTGGAGGAGAAGTTCGGGGTCCATCGGTCCAAAGACCAGCTTCGCAAACGATGGTCGGACATCAAAACCAGGGAGCCGGACCAGTTTATGAAAATTAAAAAGGCGCTGAAAAATAGTAAGTACCTGGCGTACATAAGTCTATTGCCGTTCGTATGTGTGTGTCATCGTTCGTACGGTGGCTGTTTTGTAAATGCGTGGCTGTTTTAGAAAATGCGATGTTTTGATATTTAATACGTGATTGTTGATGAATATGTGCACTGAGTATATTTTTGATTTAATTCCATGTTATTTTTTTCAGCTTTGCATTTTTTGTGTATATTTAGTAATGTTATTTCGGGATGTTCCGAATGTCAACTGTTGAGAGTTGAGAATGGACGTATTTACGAAAAGAAACATTCGTAAATACGTCCATTCTCAACTCTCAACAGTTGACATTCGGAACATTCACAAATAACGACAGTTTCCAAGTATCGTTGGTTCTGGATGTTCAGAATTATCAACTGTTGAGAGTTGAGAATGGACGTATTTACGAAAATAAACTTTCGTAAATACGTCCATTCTCAACTCTCAACAGTTGATAATTCTGAACATCCAGAACCAACGATACTTGGAAACTGTCGTTATTTGTGAATGTTCCGAATGTCAACTGTTGAGAGTTGAGAATGGACGTATTTACGAAAAGAAACATTCGTAAATACGTCCATTCTCAACTCTCAACAGTTGATAATTCTGAACATCCAGAACCAACGATACTTGGAAACTGTCGTTATTTGTGAATGTTCCGAATGTCAACTGTTGAGAGTTGAGAATGGACGTATTTACGAAAAGAAACATTCGTAAATACGTCCATTCTCAACTCTCAACAGTTGATAATTCTGAACATCCAGAACCAACGATACTTGGAAACTGTCGTTATTTGTGAATGTTCCGAATGTCAACTGTTGAGAGTTGAGAATGGACGTATTTACGAATGTTTCTTTTCGTAAATACGTCCATTCTCAACTCTCAACAGTTGACATTCGGAACATTCACAAATAACGACAGTTTCCAAGTATCGTTGGTTCTGGATGTTCAGAATTATCAACTGTTGAGAGTTGAGAATGGACGTATTTACGAATGTTTCTTTTCGTAAATACGTCCATTCTCAACTCTCAACATTTCATAATTCAGAACCAACGATACTTGTAAACTGTCGTTATTTCTGGATGTTCCGAATGTCAAATGTTGAGAGTTCAGAATGGGAATGTTTCTTTTCGTAAATACGACCATTCTTCAGAATGGTCAAAATATAGTAAATTGGAATGTAAGGAGAGGGCATTCAACAGCTTTTTACACAGCTGGATTCAGGAGCACTAGTGTGCGACATCAGAGAATTTTGGTCAAGAAAGGTTAATTCTTTATGTTTGATTAAAAGGGAAATTTCATCATGTCTTGAACTTAGATCTCTTGATATAAACAGACAATTGTACACCACCGCAAAGCAATGTTTACCGTCTGTGTGCTAAAAGTATACCTTTTGTTTGATTCTCATAGGGAAGCAAAGACTCAGGCACCCAAATCGCAGGGACGCCCCAGCTCAGCCAGACCCCCACCCTCACCGGGGCCACCACCCTCACCGGGCCAAACATCGGCGCCAGGACACCCATCCTCGCCAGGACCCCCACCCTCGCCAGGACCCCCACCCTCGCCAGGACCCCCACCCTCGCCAGGACCCCCACCCTCGCCAGGACCCCCATCCTCGCCAGGACACCCATCCTCGCCAGGACACCCACCCTCACCGGCCTGT
Organism: Lithobates sylvaticus; assembly: GCA_028564925.1. Classification (NCBI taxonomy): domain Eukaryota; kingdom Metazoa; phylum Chordata; class Amphibia; order Anura; family Ranidae; genus Lithobates; species Lithobates sylvaticus. The sequence continues at coordinate 167,054,788 of CM053036.1, read as the reverse complement.
TTGGGGAATTAGTCCCAGCGATGTGGAGGATGTTGTTGAAGAGGAGGTGGAGGAAGTGACAGAGATGTCACCAGGTGAGTGTCTGACACCACTGTTTCACCACTGTTGCACATAATCTATGTCTGGCCACACCTTTATTAATACATTTTTTTTCTTACTTTTTTTAGATGATGTGCTGGTTTTGGAGCAACCGTTCACACAGGACAGTGCGCAGAGGCTCATCGGGCAAATAATGGGGTGGAACGGGGAAATAGATGCCATGCGCAATCGACTGAACATCATGCAGCAGCAAATGAAAGATATGATTGATATTTTGGCCAGAATAAATTAAATTAAAAAAATTAAAGTTTACAATCATATCTAGTTCCTCATTTGCTGCTGCATGATGTTGACTCGATTGCGCATCATCATCCTTGCTAAGTTTATTTGTTTTTATTGTTTTTATATTTTTAAAAAAATTGATTATAAAAAAAAAAAAAAAAAAAATATTTTTGATGTTCCCAAAAAAATAATCAAAAAATAACAAAAAAATATATTTTTCATGTAAAAAAAAAGAATCAAAAAATAACAAAAAAAATATATTTTTCATGTTAAAAAAAAATAATCAAAAAATAACAAAAAAATATATTTTTCATGTTAAAAAAAAAATAATCAAAAAATAACAAAAAAATATATTTTTCATGTTAAAAAAAAATAATCAAAAAAAAAAAAAAAAAAAATTATATTTTTCATGTTAAAAAAAAATAATCAAAAAATAACAAAAAAATATATTTTTCATGTTAAAAAAAAAATAATCAAAAAATAACAAAAAAATATATTTTCATGTTAAAAAAAAATAATCAAAAAAAAAAAAAAAAATTATATTTTTAATTTTGAAAAAAAAAAATCAAAAAAAAAAAAAAAAATATTTTTCATGTTGAAAAAAAATAATCAAAAAATAACCAAAAAAAAAAAAAAAAAAAATGGCACATGTGAATGTGCACAGAATAAAAAAAGTTGAAACAAAACCAATGTGTGCCTTCTTATTTCAATGCTCAATATCAGTATATTTGTTACGTGGTTGTAGTTGCATTGACCATGTACTCAAAAATGTGTGTAGGTGAAATACAGCACAATCTACAAGTTAGCTGGAATTGAGATGGATACCTCATGTTGCACATCAGGTTGGTTCAAACTAGTGGCAAAAAGGACAAAGATCATGGCTAGTTGCAAACATATAAGAAACAGACAACAGTCATTCAAATTAAAGAATATTTTTTTTTTTCTTACAATTGGAACTAATTCTCCAAAACATTTTGCTGCCAAGGCACTGCCCCTCGACCAATAAAATAGTCGGCGTATTGTTGGCGGACAACACGCCCATTCTGTACGCCAAAACCTGCATGTGCACTTTCAAGTGCTGGCATCAAGGACTCTTCAGCTGGTTCACCCGTTGCCCCTAAGCCAATGTAGGTGGAAGCATTCCGCCGTAGAAAGTTGTGCAGGATGCAGCAGCATAATACCACATGATTTAATTTATATTCAGCCAAATTTATGGCTGTTAAAAAGATCCGGAATCGGCTGGACATGATGCCAAAGGCATTTTCGACTACCCTTCGGGCACGAGAGAGCCTGTAATTAAAAATCCGTTGCTCTGGGGTCAGATTCCGCATTGGGAAGGGCTTTAAAATATGTGGCCCCAAAGAAAAAGCATCATCTGCGACAAAAACAAAATTGAGGCCCTCCACATTGTCCTCAGCACGTGGCAAATTTAAAGTTCCTCTCTGCAGCCGGTCATAAAATTCAGTGTTCATCATAACTCCTCCATCTGAGTGACGACCATTAATGCCAACGTCGACATATAAAAACTCATATTTGGCTGACACCACAGCAAGGAGGACAATGCTCGAAAAACCTTTATAATTAAAAAAATAGGATCCAGAATTTGGTGGTGGCACTATCCTCACATGTTTGCCATCTATGGCACCTCCACAGTTGGGGAAATCCCATAAATGGGCAAACTGCGCAGCAACATCCTGCCATTCCTGGCTGTTTTTCGGAAACTGTGGAGTCAAACAAATAAAGCAAAAATTAATACCGGAGTACATTAAATTGCAAACATATTTGACACAAACATTGTGGGCCAAAATAATATTCTAACATGTAAAAGTGCATTTCAAGAACAAAATAAAAAGGTACAATTATATGGTCCCTCACCCCCTCTGGTGGCACATTAAAAAAAGCTTATGAAGGGGGAGTTGAATGAGTATCTGTTTTGGACAAGTAAACCTCAACACTTCCAGGAGAACTAAAGGCATTAAAATTTAAGTTTAATTTGGGTAAGCCATCCATCTTGACAAGATTATCAGGCCAGTGGACAGCAGTGGCGGTGCGTGCATAGAGGGCGCAGGAGCGCCGCCCCCCCTCTCCTGCACCGCTCTATCACCAATAGATAGATTAATGCATTGCATGAATCTAGCTATTGTCACCGCTGCCGCCCCCCTATTCAGGTGTCCGGCCCCTTGTCGGGCGCCGGGCATGTGAATTACAGCGGGGGGGGGGGTGTTTCTGGAAGCGCCCTTTTAGAGCTGTAAAGCTCAAATAGGGGACCTTATTAGAGCGGTGTGCTCTAATAGGCTTCCAGAAGTGTAAACAGCGGGCGCAATGCTTGGCGTTCGCTGCTTACACAGTATTGTGTTAGCGAAGCGAATACATCGCTTCCCTAACACAGACCCGCCTCTCAGCCAATCAGGTTGCCGGTCTGTGTTACCGGTCCCCTGATTGGCTGAAGTCACAAGCACTGTGAAGACAGGAGCACGGGAGAAGATGAGGAGACACCGCTCGCCACCTGACAAGGTAAGTGCCATTGGCAGCATTTAATGGGCACAGTGACAGCGTTAGATGGGCATAGTGGCAGTGTTAGATGGGCACAGTGGCAGCGTTTGATGGCACAGTGAGGCTGTTTGTTTTGCGCCCCCCCAAAAAAAATTGGAGCACCAGCTGCCACTGGTGGACAGGTAAGAAGTGGAATAAAACAAAAATATGAATGCACATTGACAAAATCTATACACATTTTGACATACATCGTACTAAATAATAAAAAGGATAATTAATTATGAGTATTTGTTAAGATGAACTTAAAAAGCAAGGAAGTTGGCACAGCACAGGGATGTTGGGAGCTATTCATAATGAGAAAAAAAACATGATGAAAGTCTAATTTGTCGATTTTAAAGCTAATCAGGCAGGCCATTACACTACATTTAGGCCACAATCTTAAGTCAAAAAATAAGGTACACAGTATATGTGTTTTGCCAAATCTGCAGATGGAGGAGTTGTGTTGGTTGACTCTGCATTTTCTAATATTTTATTACATTTTCTTTCAATTTTTTTGCAGGTTGGGGGGGTGTGGGGGGAGGGGGGGGAGTGTTTCAAACTAAATAAGAGACTCTTTTTAAGGGCAGGAAGAATATTGGGACACATTTTAGGCGGTGTTTAGGGTAACGAAGGAAGCATAATAAATACAGTGTTAAGTACTAGACTACGTGTGGATGGGCCCAGTGTAGCATGCTGTGGAGGTTAGGGGAGGAAAATATGCATGTAGGCCACGAAAAAGGTTAAGGCATGCATGAGGACAAAGAGGACATTCAATCACACCATATTCCTAAAATGTGGAGGATGGAATGGCCAAAAACTATAAAATGCATTACTAAACATGACAGTGATATTAAAGCAAAAATACTTACACGAATATAGTCCTTCTGCAATACTTGAATGATAGCACAACATGTGTCAGGGATAATGACTCCCAGAGCCTGGGGAGAGATACCTGTTGTGAATTTTATATCCTGGAGACTCCTCCCTGTTGCCAAATACCGCAAAGTGGCTATGAGCCTTTGCTCGGCTGGTATTGCAGCCCGCATGCATGTGTCCTGCTTGGAAATATAGGGGGACAGCAAGGACAATAACTGCTGAAAGCAGGAGTCCGTCATTCTCAGATAATTCCGGAAATCATCCGGATTGTTCTCCTGTAGCTCACGCAGTAATGGCATATGGCTGAATTGGTCACGATTAAGTAGCCAAGTTTTGGTCCAAACACTTCTTAACCCAGTATTGCGCCTATTTCTCGACTGGGCTCGAGTCACAGCAATGACTCCAAGCCCATAAACAGCACGCTCTCTCCTAGGATCGCGCAACATGGCTGGCCAAAACGGTCGGAAAGTAACACGGACCGAAAATCGCGAATCACCACTGACCAAACGTCTGCTAGCTCGAAGTTAGCAGACGGAGCCCGAAGGGTGACGCGAGAGAATTGAACGTCCTCTTTTGAAGCGTCGTCAGTACGTTGAAACGTCATTACGTTCGTGTTGGTTGTCTCAAAAGTCCGACCGTGTGTATGCAGTACCAACTTGAGGGCCAACGCCCTTTGGACAAAAGTCCAAGGGAAAGTTGGTCCACGGTCCGACCGTGTGTATGGGGCTTAAGACTAATCTATCTAACCCTGTAAAGAAAAAAATCGCTATACATACCTTTCCTGCAGCCAATCCAGTCCAGTCTCCAGTGGCGGATGCTGTGTGGAAGAAACAGCCAATAACGTCTGGGAAATATCTGGGAAGTGACGTCACCCATAGAGTTACTATGGGGCTTCCGTTGTCGGTTGCCTCTCCTGCACATGCCTACACAGAGAAGCTGCTGCTGACAGCTCAGCATGGTACCAGGTCAGAGCAGCTGCAGAAAAGGTATATATAGCGATTTTTGCTTTACAGGGATTGATAGATAAGTTTTAAAATGTGGCTGCCAGTTGAGTTAGAGTTAATTCGTTTTTGGATGAACTTCTACTGTAGCCACCCTGGCGGTATGATTATGTCAGTTTTTTGCGGTACATTGTTTTGCATAGAAAATTGGCATTTTATATTTTGGGCCTGTAGGTCTTAGTAAAAACACACTTAAATCTGTCCAAACAAGAGTCTATTAGACATCCCCGGTATGATAAAGTTTGAAACACTAAATATAAATTATAATATATTAAATAACTATAAATAACTATAAATATGTAGCGCCACCCCCGAAGGAGCCGCTTGGTAAATTTGGGTTCTCTGATCTCCACCTTAACCCCAAGAATAACCTCAGCCCCTCTGGCACACCTAGTTAATTTAAATTACTGCAAACACATTTAAAGACACATGGAAAATACTCTTATCCTGGCTGTGGATCATCACCAAAAGCAGACACACACCTGGTAGTGATAAACAAATTGAATATATTATCACGGTTTAAAGCATATGGAAGCTTACAACACTGTTAAACATTTCTGCAAAGAATTAATACATTAGAAAAGACAACCTTCAATACTTAGCAACTTTAAACTTAGAAAAGGACAGTAATCTATATGCCCATAACACAAATGCCATGAGGGAGGAGAAAAAATCGATCAACTTCTCAGCTCCTTCTGGGCCACAAACACCATTAAAAGTAACAATACAAAAATAATAAATGGGTTAACAGGTACAGTAAGCACAGTTCTGTAACGTTACAGGTCCTGAGTTGAAGGGTACTAGGGTATTCTGCTAGCAAATGTTGGGGCCCTTTGTAAAAAGAGTAGGTTTAATCAATCAAAAGAGAGACCGTAATCCTCTAGGAAATCCCGTAAGAACAGAATGGCTAAATGTGGCAGCTCCAAACAAGCATCCTCTGACAGTAGAAAGGGGAATAGGTGTCTGCATGCAGTGTCTGTACTGTGCTAAGATGTTGGGTTTACACCCGCTCACCAATCCTCTGGGTGATGACATAACAGAAGTCCCAAATGGTGGTTCAGTCTCCTGGCAATGTTGTAAGGCACTGGATCACCTCCTGTCAGCCAATCAGAATGTCTGGTAGCTGAACTGGCAGGGTGATGAGACAACGGCCAACAGGACACCTGGATGGGTTTTGTGATCCCTGAAGAGGTGTGTGGGTTGTCTCTGCTGGGCTAGATGGTGCTGAGTTGCTGAGCAGGGTTGAACCTGGGCTGAACGGTGGAGGACTGTGTGGGTGACACTGTTTCTGGCTCCTTTAACCTCAGTCTCTTAGCAGCAGTCTTGGGAAAAGCGTGGCTCTCTCTTTCTCAGATGCTCATAGACAGTGTGGCCCTCTCTTTCTTAGGTGGAGTTCCACCACACAGTCCCGTCACCTCACCACTCCTGTCATCTTTCCCCTCTCCTCATGGTAGCTCTCCCTGGTAGTCTCAAGAGAAACGTGGCTCCCTCTCCCTCTGTTGGGTCACACAGTCCCTGATGTCAGCATGTGCATCTGCCCTCAATCAGCTTCTGGTTCCTCAGACAGCCCTTCTTAATCTCCTCAGACAGCCCTCCTCAGATCTTCTGTCAGTACTCTCTCTGTTCGCTCACCTCAGCACTTCTCTCTCCTCATTTACCTGCAATTGTTCTAATTTACTATTGCTATTGCTTTTAACGTAAAGGGACACTTTTTGATTGCCATGAACCTTCTCAAGTTTCCAGGCAGAAGGAACTGTATATATAATATAAAAGTGCATGCAGGGCACTGGACAAAGCATAGAGACAAAAGGGAGGTGAAATGATTGCATACAGCAATGCAATCTGTAAGATTACAGTGTACTGTATGCGTTATGAAATTTGTATTTTTTTAATTTTCCGCCGGGCTCCGCCCCCATGCGCCATGATGCTCGCAGGGAATGGAGCCCGGAACACAGAGCATCGGGCAGAGGACACAGCCTGCAGACACAGCAGGGGGACATCGCAGGATCCTGGGGACAAGGTAAGCACACTGCACCGGGATCCTGAGATGCAATCCCGAGTGTGGCTCGGGGGTTACTGCTAATGGTACTGAAATTTAACCCCAAGCCACACTTGGGAATAACACCAGGGAGGTTAAGGTTTGAAATTGGGTTGCATGATTTAAACCAGAGTTGTAAGTGATGCCTTAGGTTTGCCTTGCTCTACACCAGACTAAAATTAATGCAGATAGTGTTCATGTTTGAGACTGAAGTCCCATTCATCCATCAGTTCTGCCGTGTTAAAGTGCTAATTAAGACATGATGTTACGTGATAATGAAAAGTTAATACCACTTAAGGGCCTTCAGTGAATTTAAGCCAAGGTGACTTGTTTGCTGAATAAGTCACACAAATTATATTTGCCCTGTGTAACCTGTGTAACATTGTCTATGAATACTACATAGTTCATAATATAATAGTTGTTACTTTATATCTTTTAAAAAATATATTTCCCTCCATTATTGTAAATCTCATTATTCATTGATATATGCAACTTTAGTGTTCCCACAAATAAGCCATTCTGAAAAACTGAGACAGGTTTCATTCTATCTAATAGCAAAGACAGTATCCAGACTTTTGATGAAAGTTGAATTCATCAGATATTCAAGAACATCCTGCTTAATATAGCATATGTTATACAGTTATGTTTGTAGAGGATTGACTTCACTGAAAAGGCTCTCATTAGCATCTGGCTTTTTGATTACTGGTATGCAAAATCCAGCATTTTATGTAAAGGTGGAACATACAGCACATTTTCTTGTCTGATACTATGCAGCAGAATGCATACTCACTATGGCAACCTGTTTACTATTATAAAAGCTGGGAAAAATATGCATTGTATATATCATTTTGGCACTATTTTCCTACGCTATACTCAGCTGTGTCTGATGAACTTGCTCATCCCTTATATAATATACAACACACAGATGTTTACTTGTTTACAAACAAAGCACATCTAAAATGTTAAGTAAATGCTATCATTTTATATTTGGTTACCTGTAATGGCGATATACTGTATATGCTGATTAGCATATAGACACAGCTGTAACTTCACTTTTTATTGTGGACGCACATGAGCTACTGCATTTCAATTCAACACCTGAATGATTAATTCTTGAGAAGTGTCCTTTTATTTCAAAGTCCATGGTAGCTCCCATGAAACTTGTTCAATGCCACAAGACATTCAGTTTGTTTAATCTACCAAACACATGTACTGTATTAATTAATGTTTCAATGCAGCCCTTGCTATCTATTTTTAAAAGTAATTATCTTACACCTTTTGGACATGGAAATTCTATATGACACAAAATATAATTGCCTCATTGGACTTGATTTAATAAAGCAATAGAGACTGTTTTTGTTTGTGTTGTGAATATCCACTGAGCTTAATGAAAAATACAATAAAGGCAGGGTTTGCAAGATAGTGCTGGTAACATGACTAATATGGTAGGGGGAGTTTAGCCCAATAGTTGAATATAATAAGCAATTAAAGCACACAATGCTGCCCTAGAAAGGCGAAATCTAGTCTGGCCCTGTAACAATCTTATTTCTAGGTCTGGACAGGTTTCTCTAAACTTGGTGGTTGATTTCTCCTGTCTGCCTCTGGAAGAAGCTTCCAGAAATAGTTCAGCCACTGAATAAGGAATATTTACAATCCCTGGGAAGGGGCACCCAGAAAGTGGCAGGGGAAAAAGATAAATACTTTGGGAGGCTTGTTCAGGGAGTCTTTCCTCTTGGGGCTGTTGCCCTTTGGGAGCATCTGTTATACTGAAGAGCTGTTGCTAGGTCTCATCATGTGCTTGGCTGAGGGCTTGAAAGGAACTTTTGCACAGAGTTTTGCATGGAAGCTGGGTGGACAACAACTGTCCTTGGACATATTGAGTAGGACCTTAGTCTAGGACTGCAGGTGTGCCGGTGCTTTGAGGGTAATGCCAAAGGTTGCTTTAAAGGGGTTGTATAGGTTTGTGTTTTTTCACCTTAATGCATCCTATGCATTAAGGTGAAAAAACACCTGTCAGTGACCGGCCCCCCAGACTCCCCATCTTACTTACCTGACCCCTCAAACTTGACCCACAGGGACAAGCTGCCTCTCTGTCCGGGATTCTCGGCTGTTGATTGGATAGATTGATAGCAGTGCAGCCATTGGCTCCTGCTGCTGTCAATCAAATCCAATGACGAAAGCACTGGGGGGCTGGGCCGAGTCCTGCATTCGGCCTCTATGGACACAAATGCTGGACTCAGGAGCGCACCTGCAAGGTAACCCCCGTCTTTCCCGGTGGCTTCCAAAACTGACTCCCACTGGTGGATCAGGGCACGGCAGGTTATCCAGGCCGTATGTGGCTTACGAGGAGTCACATTTGTGGCTGACTCGCCAGAGAGGAACCCCAGAACGGTCCCCCGGGGGTACGGCGGGAGGGGGGGGGGGGGGAAGAGAGAAAAAAGGGCCAGCAGTAGAACACCCACAGCGACGGACTCCTGGAATATACCAAGAAATCATTCATAGGCACATTTATGAAAAAAGGAGAACAAAATGTAAGAAGAGGGGGTTCCTTATTATAGGAAAGAATCCCTAAATTCAATGTACAAGAAATACTATTATATTTTTAAAAGGTGATATCATTGATATCAAACTCCTGGGAATCAGAGTTAATTTCATATACAGGATAAAGCCCTTTCTCTAAAAGATTGTACATTTGATTGTAAATTTATGAAGAATTAGATCATAAAATAGAAGGAAGTCTCGGGGATGAGGAGAAATGTGAAGTGCAAGGTGCATAAAGAAATGGTGACAGAAGGTTGTTGAGGGGAGGGGAAGGGGGGAAAGGGGGGGGGGAATTAAGGGGAAAAAAAGATGGGGGGGAGGGGAGGGAGGGGGAGAGAAGGGGAAAGAGAAGGAAAAGGAAAAGACAAAACAAAGAATGGGGGACAGGGGAAGGGGGAGAAGGGGAAAAGGAGGAGAGCAAGAGGAAAGATGGGAAATGTATATGTATGGCGCGCTTCATACACATGAGAGAATGAAGGAAGAAGATGAGAGAAGAAGAAAGTGGGAGGAAGATATGAAAGGAGAAAAATGGGTGTGAGAATGGGGATGAGAAGGGGATGTGATGGAAAAGGAAAGTGTTGGGCTACTTGGAAAGAGGGGAAGGGGAAAAGCAAAGCAGGGAAGTGAGAGAAGGGCAGATATGTTGGAGAAGAAAGAGGGGAGGGAAGGGAGGAGGGGAAAAGGGAAAAGGAGAGGAAGGGACTTAGGGAAAAGGGGATTGTATTAGAGGGTGAGGGAAGTGAGGAAAAGGGGAACTAATAAATGTTGTGAGAGCAGTGTGGTAAACTGAAAGGTGTGAGGCAAGGAAAAATAAATAAAAATCAAAATGTGCAATGTGATGGAAAATTTCTAAATAAAGGAAATAGTGAAAGAGGGTAAGGGGAGGGAAAAGGGAAAAGGGGGACGAGGTGACAGTAGAGAAGAGAAAAGAAGGGGAGGGAAGGGGGGGGGGAAGAACAGGAGGACAAAAAGTGGGAGTGAAGGGATGGAATGCAATGTGAGATGTGAGGTGTGCAAGTGTGAGGAATGTGTGAAGAAGTGAGGTGAAAAGGGAGGGGAGGGGAGAAGAAAGGGGGGGGAAGTGATTGGGGAATGGGGTTGTGGCAGTGGGGGTAGGGGACAGGTGAAAGGAAAAGTAGGGGGGGGGGAGGAGATGCGAGGGAACGGGGGGGAGGGGGGAAGGATGGGAGGAAGGAGAAAGGAAGGGGAGGGGTGTTTTGGAATTGTGTGGGACCACTGGGAAGACAGTGGGATAGGGAGACAGGAATGTGTGGTTGAAGGGTGGTTGACATTACCTTCAAAGGTTGAATTTGATCACAGAGGCCGTAGGATGAAGATACGTGGGGCTCTTAGCCTGAGCACAACAGCCTTTAAGGAGATCAACTTGAAATCTCGAATATGGTCTACAACATGAGAGGAAGGGAGAGAGGAAGGAGGGGGGGGGGGGCTCTATTAGAACCCTCTTAGAACTCATGTATGGAAAGAATGGTCCCTTAAGCAGGAGAATGATACTCACTGTGATCTCAAAAAGATGCCTGGAGCGTGCTGAGCCGTCTGCAGAGGTGGAATGCCATCATCCACCCCGCATGGCTTATAAATGCACGCTCACAAGAGTGATTGGTCCGACGCCGTGGGGGGCCACGTCAACCCCACCCCTCCCCCCAGCAGTCGCACCCGCGGGAGCTCCGGTGGTATCCTCAAGGCCAGTCATGGCGGCCAATGGGTCCGCCTCGTGTGTCCTCCCGGGGGTGACGGCTATGACGTCACGCATGTTGCGACGTGAATGACGCGAATGCGGGGCTACGCCTCCGGAGAACGCCGGGGGAGGACACACGAGGCGGACCCATTGGCCGCCATGACTGGCCTTGAGGATACCACCGGAGCTCCCGCGGGTGCGGCTGCTGGGGGGAGGGGGTGGGGTTGACGTGGCCCCCCACGGCGTCGGACCAATCACTCTCGTGAGCGTGCATTTATAAGCCATGCGGGGTGGATGATGGCATTCCACCTCTGCAGACGGCTCAGCACGCTCCAGGCATCTTTTTGAGATCACAGTGAGTATCATTCTCCTGCTTAAGGGACCATTCTTTCCATACATGAGTTCTAAGAGGGTTCTAATAGAGCCCCCCCCCCTCCTTCCTCTCTCCCTTCCTCTCATGTTGTAGACCATATTGGAGATTTCAAGTTGATCTCCTTAAAGGCTGTTGTGCTCAGGCTAAGAGCCCCACGTATCTTCATCCTACGGCCTCTGTGATCAAATTCAACCTTTGAAGGTAATGTCAACCACCCTTCCACCACACATTCCTGTCTCCCTATCCCACTGTCTTCCCAGTGGTCCCACACAATTCCAAAACACCCCTCCCCTTCCTTTCTCCTTCCTCCCATCCTTCCCCCCTCCCCCCCCGTTCCCTCGCATCTCCTCCCCCCCCCCTTCCCCCCCTACTTTTCCTTTCACCTGTCCCCTACCCCCACTGCCACAACCCCATTCCCCAATCACTTCCCCCCCCCTTTCTTCTCCCCTCCCCTCCCTTTTCACCTCACTTCTTCACACATTCCTCACACTTGCACACCTCACATCTCACATTGCATTCCATCCCTTCACTCCCACTTTTTGTCCTCCTGTTCTTTCCCCCCCCCTCCCTCCCCTTCTTTTCTCTTCTCTACTGTCACCTCGTCCCCCTTTTCCCCTTTCCCTCCCCTTACCCTCTTTCACTATTTCCTTTATTTAGAAATTTTCCATCACATTGCACATTTTGATTTTTATTTATTTTTCCTTGCCTCACACCTTTCAGTTTACCACACTGCTCTCACAACATTTATTAGTTCCCCTTTTCCTCACTTCCCTCACCCTCTAATACAATCCCCTTTTTCCCTTTTCCCTAAGTCCCTTCCTCTCCTTTTCCCTTTTCCCCTCCTCCCTTCCCTCCCCTCTTTCTTCTCCAACATATCTGCCCTTCTCTCACTCCCCTGCTTTGCTTTTCCCCTTCCCCTCTTTCCAAGTAGCCCAACACTTTCCTTTTCCATCACATCCCCTTCTCATCCCCATTCTCACACCCATTTTTCTCCTTTCATATCTTCCTCCCACTTTCTTCTTCTCTCATCTTCTTCCTTCATTCTCTCATGTGTATGAAGCGCGCCATACATATACATTTCCCATCTTTCCTCTTGCTCTCCTCCTTTTCCCCTTCTCCCCCTTCCCCTGTCCCCCATTCTTTGTTTTGTCTTTTCCTTTTCCTTCTCTTCCCCCTTCCCTCCCCCTCCCTCCCCTCCCCCCCATCTTTTTTTCCCCTTACTCCCCCCCCCTTTCCCCCCTTCCCCTCCCCTCAACAACCTTCTGTCACCATTTCTTTATGCACCTTGCACTTCACATTTCTCCTCATCCCCGAGACTTCCTTCTATTTTATGATCTAATTCTTCATAAATTTACAATCAAATATACAATCTTTTAGAGAAAGGGCTTTATCCTGTATATGAAATTAACTCTGATTCCCAGGAGTTTGATATCAATGATATCACCTTTTAAAAATATAATAGTATTTCTTGTACATTGAATTTAGGGATTCTTTCCTATAATAAGGAACCCCCTCTTCTTACATTTTGTTCTCCTTTTTTCATAAATGTGCCTATGAATGATTTCTTGGTATATTCCAGAAGTCCGTCGCTGTGGGTGTTCTACTGCTGGCCCTTTTTTCTCTCTTCCCCCCCCCCCCCCCCCTCCCGCCGTACCCCCGGGGGACCGTTCTGGGGTTCCTCTCTGGCGAGTCAGCCACAAATGTGACTCCTCGTAAGCCACATACGGCCTGGATAACCTGCCGTGCCCTGATCCACCAGTGGGAGTCAGTTTTGGAAGCCACCGGGAAAGACGATGGGATTTTTATGAATACCCATACAGAAGACCATTCCAGACACTACACATATACTGGTAACTATATTGATGATAAAAAATACATATGGACATGAGTGCAACACATGGAAATACTTAATAGAGTAGTTGTTGTTACACTGTCTTTTTCATCCTAACAGACCAAAAATACTCAGAGGAAGACCGATACAAACAACAGGTCGAAACGCGTCAGTCTTTTTTGGTCACATCTTAAAAAATCACCACTTCTGACAATATCAGTTGAGGGGTCAGGTGTTATCTGTTAGCCTACTATATTTTGTGTACTGTATTTGTATTTTATTCTGTATGGGCCTGTGTTTTACACTTTTTTATGTGTCATTCAACTTTTAAATTTAAATAAACTTTCTAAATTGATCTGGACGGACTTGGTCTCTCACTAAATACATCCGTTTGATAACTCGTATCAGACGTATTGCTGCCTAAAAACCCCACCACACAGGGAGAATCTTTTCTTTTTTTATCCAAACCCGGGGTGAGCAGCGACCTATAGCTCCCACCTGTGTCAATACCTTCCCTTTTTCTTTTGGTGGTATTTGATCGCCCCTGCGGTTTTTATTTTTTGAGCTGAGCGGGATTTATTTTGTTGAACGACCCGATGGTTAGGGCTCCCCCTTTGCCCTCCACTCGGCACGTCTCCAATTTTGATCCCTCGTCAGCATTTTTAACCTCCCCTCTCGACCATGTGTCTTATGGGGGAGAGCCTCTCGCTACATATAATTATCCTGAGCTTACTAATTATAATGTGTTGCAATTGTGAACCATTATGCAATAATTCACCCCAGACATCTATTGGTCGGGCCAGACACAAATTATTATTCTTACCACAGGCTATCAGCCTACCTTCTATCATGATGTACCCCATCATGGTTTTTAACTCTGTGCCCCTTTGTACCATAGATGCCTGCTGTGTCTGTAGTTTGCATGGTTCCATAGGATGTTTTTCCCAACCACCAGTTACTAATTTTGCTCTATTGATATTAAATTATCTTTATTTCTTGTAAACAATGTTTAACCTGACATTATCCCTTTATATAAAAGCCCCTATTTACTTGTTATGGAGCCCGCTGTCTTCCCCTTTGCTCCCCCCTTTATCGTTGGCATGGGTACAGATTATTCCACCTGTGTCTCTTCGCGGCAGCCCGGTGAGCTCCCAGGAGGGAGAGATGGTCCCATACGGGACTCTCCTCCCCCTGCACTGGCCCCGACAGGGACTTGTTCCCTTAGCTGTGGGGCTAGAGCGCATGCGCGTTTGAACAGCTCCGCGCGTGCGCGCTGCGGGAGCCCTGACCCTGCGTCGTCACTTGCCGGCGTCGGCCGGAGTCATCTGGGCGGCGCACGGTTGGGTGCTATATAATAACAGGTATTTACCTGTTCAGATGAGCTGCGGAATAGGGACCACAGGTTTGCATGTTCCAGCCAGCCCCCAGTAAGTAGACAACCAAAAGCAGATTAACCCTCATTGTACCCCGACCCAGTACACCCTACCATGGGGTATTGGTCTCCCAATCCTAATCTTATTACCATTTTGCTCTTTTATAGGAGCCACCAGCACGGGGTTGAACCTTATTAGGCTTTCACCCCTGATTTGTTGTCTCTATGGCTGCATACTGGAACCAGATATTTCCATCATTACCCCTAGTGGGGATATCCGCCCGGAAATCCCCCATCATTCAACAACATTATGACCAGGTATTTGCCATCTCTCCTCACCACACTCACCCACAGTAGTCCTATAACTCACTTATATTGCTCACTTTCTCTACTCATCACTTTTTTCCCTTCACCTGGTCTCTTAGCTGTTTCTCTTTTCCCTTTTTTGTCCCATCACTTCACCATCACACACACTTTTTATTCTCCCGGTGTCACTACATTGTAGTTGTTTGTAACACTGTTTATTTCACTCTTCTTTTCATATGGGTTTTTTCTGTATCCTAACACATATGGTACACTCTGGCACAAAAATCCCCCCTCTTTCCTTTTCATCCCCCCCCCCCTTGTTGATGGGTTATTCTCACACTGCACCTCCCTTCCCCCCACTGGGTCTCCCACACTTCCCTCCCATGGGTTTTATTATTTATCCCCACTCACACTCACATTACACACACATACCCCTTTTTCCCATTTCACTTGCACCCTATTTCCTATTAACCTTTTATACCTTCACAGAATTTATGCATATAGACATAATATCTCCCCGTCTTCCTTTTCTCTCCCTCCCCTTTCCTTTTCCTTCCCCCCCCCTCCCCCTTTCCCACTCCCCTTCCTCACTTTGTTTTCACCACCTTCACTCACCTGCACACCAACCCCAGTCCCTGTACTTCACCAATTGGCCAAATGACCTGGCCTTACCATAATCATTATTATTTTTATATTGATATACCTAGATTCCGCCTAGCATACTTAGTAGCACCCCCGAGTTGCCGCGGGAGACCATTAAATAGGTGGTAGTACTCTGCGCCTGATGTCCGTTAAAGCATGGGTAAGCAGCTGTGCCCCCCCTTTTCCCCATTTTAATTCCTGAAGATTTGCAAAGTTTGATGCTGTATGATATGTCTCCTTATTCTTATCTACCGACTATTTTACATTACTGTCCTTTTGATCTAATCACAGATAACCTCCAGATGAATCGGCTTGGCCGCGAAACTAGTTGAGGACAATCATATCTGTGATCAACTGTACCATTATGAATATACATGTATTGACATACCGTGTAGAGTGTTTATGCTTTATTTTTTAATTGTTTTACGGCATCAATAAAATCTTCTGTAATTTGTATATATTTCTCTGTTATTCATTGTTATTGTACCGTGATAGTCCAATTTGCCCCCCCTTTTTCGGGTAGCCTAGTTGGGGACTAGACTCCCAGTTCCCATACTACTTGATCCCTGGATGATGGTACAACCCCTATTCATGCCCAATTTCTCAATTCTCTAGAAGAGGCCAAACATTTCTTAATATACAATGGTATTGAATAAGCCTTAGTAGTAATATAAGTTCGGGGGAGGGCAGGAGAGGTAGGAAAATGGAGAAACAAAAAAAAGGGAAGGCGGGGGGGGGCGTTTACCTGCGTGTAACTAAAAGAAATCAATTTAAGTTTACATAAAGACAATGGCCGCTTCGAGTAAAGTACAACATGAAACCCTCAGGAGTGGAAGCTTTTGTGATCGAATCTGTATTAGGCAAAGAAACATTAAGCAAAAGAGAGAGAATAAAATACATATGTGATCCTTATCTCAAAGTTCCAAGTAGGTGAAGGACGTCCTTCCGAGGTTATTGGTTTGCCGTGAAAGGAGTATGTGGCTGTTGAGTACAAGAGGTGGTATGTGAGGTCGGTAATTTAAGTTTCCCCAGCGTGTTAGTAAGGTCATGTTGTAAATACCATTCAGTGTATCTAAATGGGTAGATGATAGATGAAATGTCCTCCACGTGGAATGTGTACTCTATGTACTTTCTCCATCTGGTAAAAAAGTGGGCGGTAGATCGGAAGTGTAGAACCATGGTGTCCAATTTTTCTATGTGGAATAAGGAGAGTAGGGATTACTGGAAAGCTATGAGAGCCTCATCATGGGTCTGGATAATATTAGATGCCTGATGCATGTCTTCTGCTATGAAAGACAGCCGATTCTCTGTGTGCTGTATGCATTGCAGCTGTAGCCCCAGCTCCTTCCTTAGCTGAGCTATGCCCTGTGTAACAGCCACTTCCACAGCTGAGGAGATGGTGGGGGTAAGAAGGGCTGCTACAGCCTCTGCGATGCAGGCATAGGAAGAATCTGCCGCTGTGGCAGAGGGAGCCGCCGAGGGAGATGAGTCTGGGCAGAGAGGGAGGTCCTCTCTGCAGTACCTAACATGGCCACGGGTTCCACCATGTTGATGTAGGTGGGCGGCTCTGCACTAGTATCCTGGCTAGGCTGCATGCAGGAGCGGGATCATTCCACAAAACGATCCATAGAACGGACTGGTACTCACTGTGTGAGTGGTGGCGGTGTAGAAGCTCCTGTGTTGGCTTGTAAAGCATGGGTTTGCAGGCTTAGAGGGAGCTGTGGGAGTCCTACCCTACATCGTTTGGTGCCAGAACCGGAAGCCCCGTTGACCTTGTTTTAATAAAAAAAAAAAAATTTCCACAGTTTCTTCAGAAATGGCAATTGGCCCAAGTTAGGGGTGTAAAGATTTATCAGGGTATATGTGGTATTGTTGATTTCACAGAGCAGTGTTATGAACCTTCCTTGAGGGTCAGTGGTGATAGTTAGGGATTTCAAGGCCACAGTGTTTTTAACTGCTATCAACACTTTTTTGGATTTAGTGGGAGTATTTGCAGGGATTATATGTGGAAAGTCCTTATGCAACATTTTAGGCGCTTGTGTGTGTTGGAAGTGAGTCTCTTGGAGACATAGGACACCGCACTTAACGTTGCGTGTTCTGGCCTAAAGGGAGTATCTTTTCCCTGGGTGGTTCAGGCCTTTAACATTCAATGATTATTTTTTGAAAGGCATGAATTGTGCGTGGAAAGTTCTGTCACAGGGAGTCGGCTCTCAGAAGGTTTTTTTTTCCTTCCCAGTTGAATTGGGGATCCAATCAGGGAGAACTAGTTATATATTTGTGTCTGCTCGTGCGTTTGACTTACTGCTTACAAAAACATATTTGGGAAGCACACCCTAATGCGTTTAGATTCAAGATGGTGCTGCTATAAGACCAACAAACAATAGCGAACATATTACAGTGCACACATTCAAGAATGACATTTCCTGCAGGGCTAGTAAAAAACGCCTGAACATATTCAAAAAATATGGGGGTTTGGTCACACTATATGGTTATATAGTGCTAAGCCCACTTACTGCGACAAAATACCTCGAATTAGTGGGTCCTACCCTAGTAATATAATGAAAGATCCTGCGTCTCAACCATGGGAGCCAAACTCCTCTATGTGGGTGAACTGAAAGGATTCCTCCTATGCACTGGTGGCCACTAAATAAGAGGTAATGAAGAGGGGGAGGAGTGCTCTAACCCAAAAAACATAGTCAGGGTCTATTACAATATACAAAAACATATTTGGGAAGTACACTCTAATGCATTTAGGTTCAAGACGGTGCTGCTATAAGACCAACAAACAATAGCGAACATATTACAGCGCTTACTGCTTAGTCGCTGTAGGCTGTAAGGACTGGAAAGAGGCCAGAGATTAGGAACTTTCAGACTGTGTCTTCGTGGCGGTTTAAAACAGAAAAAAAAAAAGAACTGGAACTGTAAATTAATATGTAAAGGAGAGCCAGTGGCTCTCTACTGAACGTCAAGAAAAGGTTGACACCGCCTCAAATAGTGGGGTTTAGTAACAAGTGAACTAATCTCGGATTGGCAATCCAGGGATAGGTATGTGGCTTAGTGTGGCTGTGGTTACATAATTAAATAGTAGGTGAGGTTGAAAAAATACAAATGTCCATCAAGTCCAACCTATGTGTGTGATTATATGTCAGTATTACATTGTATATCTCTGTATGTTGCGGTCGTTCAGGTGCTTATCTAATAGTTTCTTGAAACTATTGATGCCCCCCCACTGAGACCACCTCCTGTGGAAGGGAATAAGTTCAGTGCTCTCAACCTTTCCTCATACCTAATATCCTCCAGACCCTTTATTAGCTTTGTTGCCCTTCTTTGTACCATTTTGCCCTTCTTTGCTCCATTTCCAGTACATCCTTCCTGAGGACTGGTGCCCAGAACTGGACACACATAGGTGTGGCCGGACCAGAGTCCAGATTACTTGACCGAGTTCCCTAAGTACCCTCGGGTGCAAGCCATCTGGTCCCGGTGATTTATTAATGTTAAGTTTACAAAGTCTAATTTTAAATCTGTCCTCTGTTAACCATGGAGGTGCTTCCTGTGATGTGTCATGAGGATAAACACTGCAGTTTTGGTTACTGAAGCCCCCCGATTCCCTCGTGAAGACTGAAGAGAAGATTAAATTCAATACCTTTGCCATCTCCCCATCCTTTGTAACCAGATGTCCTTCCTCATTCTTCATGGGGCCAATATGGTCTGTCCTTCCTTTTTTACTGTTTACATATTTAAAGAATTTCTTGGGATTTTTTTTTCTCTCCTCCGCTATGTGTCTTTCATGTTCTATCTTAGCCGTCCTTATTGCACCCTTACATTTATTGTTGCATTCTTTATAAAGCTTGAATGCTGATAATGATCCCTCAACCTTGTATTTTTTGAAGGCCTTCTCCTTTGCTTTTATATGCATTTTTACATTGGAGTTAAGCCATCCAGGACTTTTGTTCGCTCTTTTAAATTTATTACCCAGTGGGATGCATTGGCTAATGCCCTTATTTAATATGCACTTAAAGCAAACCCATCTGTCCTCCGCGTTCTTTGTTCCTAGGATTTTGTCCCAATTTATGCCTTCTAGCAAGGTTCGTAGTTTAGGGATGTTGGCTCTTTTGAAATTCAGTGTCTTTGTATTCCCCTTATGTTTCCTATTTGGGTGATTTATACGGAAGCAAATTGACCTGTGATCGCTGTTCCCTAAATTCCCCCGTATTTCCACATCCGTGATCAGGTCTGTATTGTTGGTAATCAGTAGATCCAGTAACGCTTTATTTATAGTTTGTGCATCTACTATCTGACCCATAAAATTTTCCTACAAGACATTTAGGAACTGGCGAGCCTTAGATGAATGCGCGGTTGGTTCCTTGCTGCTAATCCAAATTGTGATAGGAGATCTGTCTCCCCTTCTCCCTCAGGTTAGGGGGTCTATAGCATTGAGTAGCTTCATCCCTTTGGAGCTCTACACATAAGGATTCCACCTCCTCCCTAGCTCTCTTAATGATGTCATCTCTCACATTCACTTGTACATTATTCTTGATATATAGGCATAACCCTCCCCCTTTTTTACCCTCTCTATCCTTGCGATAAAGGGTATACCCTTGAATGTTTGCCAGCAAATCATGAGAGCTGTTGAACCAGGTATCTGATCCAAATCCTCCTCATACAATAGTATCTCTAGTTCACCCATCTTGTCCGCCAGGCTCCTGGCATCGGTAAACATGCCACGTAGTGCCACGTAGTTTAGACCGGTCGCATATTATCCTCTTATTGGGTGTTTCGAGATTGCAACTAGGACTTGCTACTATACTTACCTTGGGTTTATGTGCTTTGGTCAACCTACCACTAATGCCTCCAATACTACCCTCTGGAATATTTTCTGCGCTGACTATCTCTACCTCTGGACCCTCCCCCCATCGCCTAGTTTAAAAACCCCTCTAGCTTTTTGGCCATCTTCATTCCCAGCTGATCTGCACCCTCCTCGTTTAGGTGCAGTCCGTCTCTTCTATAGTTCCAGTTATCAACTGAGAAGTCATCTCAGTCCTCCAGGAACCCAAACCTTACTACACCAGCTCTTTAGCCACTAATTTACTTCCCTTATCTCCCTCTGCCTTTCTGGTGTAGCTCGATGTACCGGTAGTATTCCTGAGAATACTACCTTGGAGCTCCTTTTCCTCAATTTAGCTCCTAAGTCCCTAAAATCATTCTTTAGGACACTCCACCTGCCTCTGACTTTGTCATTGGTGCCAACGTGCACCATGACAGCTGGGTCTTCCCCAGCCCCTCCCAGTAATCTGTCCACCAGATCCATGATGTGCCGAACATGAGCGCCCGATAGACGACATACTGTTCAGCACTTCAGGTCTTTGTTACAGATTGGCCTCTCTGTCCTTCTAAGAATTGAGTCCCATCCCACCAGAATCTGTCTTTTCTTTCCCTTCTCTTCCCCCCCCCCCCACTATAACTGGAGGAGTTTTTCCCCTGGCAGCTAGGAAAGTCAGTCTGGTGGTTCAGGTGGTCATGTCATCTGAAGGGTCCTAGGTAGAGTTGAGCGGACACCTGGATGTTTGGGTTCGATGGGTTCGGCTGAACTTTGCAAAAAAGTTCAAGTTCGGGACCGAACTTGACCCAAACTTGACCCCAAACCCGAACCCCATTAAAGTCAATGGGGACCCGAACTTTTGAGGTTGAAGTAATTTAAAAGCTTTTGTGGCTATAATGATTTGTCAAAAGAGATATTTGGGGGGCACACCCTAAAAAAATGCATAAAGATGGTGCTGCCATAAGACCATACAACAGAACAAACATATTACAGCGCACACATGCAAAACTGACATTTACCTCCAGCAAGGCTATTTAAAAGCACCTAGACAGACATTTTCAAAAAACATTATCAAAAAATATGGGGATTTGGTCACACCATATTGCTATATGGTGCTTAAGCCCACTTACTGCGACAAAGTACCCCATGATTAGTGGGTCCTACACTATCCATAGATCGGGAGATCCTGCTTCTCTGAACCAAGGGAGCTATACTCCTCTATATGGGAGAACATGAGGTCTCCACCCATGATACAGGTGGTCACTAATTGAGGTACTTACTGAGTGGGGTGCTCCACCCAAAAGGATTTGGTCAAAATCCATACAATAGACAAAAGAGATATTTGGGGGGCACACCCTAAAAAAATGCATAAAGATGGTGCTGCCATAAGACCATACAACATGGATAGTGTAGGACCCACTAATCATGGGGTACTTTGTTGTATGGTCTTATGGCAGCACCATCTTTATGCATTTTTTTAGGGTGTGCCCCCCAAATATCTCTTTTGTCTATTGTATGGATTTTGACCAAATCCTTTTGGGTGGAGCACCCCACTCAGTAAGTACCTCAATTAGTGACCACCTGTATCATGGGTGGAGACCTCATGTTCTCCCATATAGAGGAGTATAGCTCCCTTGGTTCAGAGAAGCAGGATCTCCCGATCTATGGAAAGTGTAGGACCCACTAATCATGGGGTACTTTGTCGCAGTAAGTGGGCTTAAGCACCATATAGCAATATGGTGTGACCAAATCCCCATATTTTTTGATAATGTTTTTTGAAAAATGTCTGTCTAGGTGCTTTTAAATAGCCTTGCTGGAGGTAAATGTCAGTTTTGCATGTGTGCGCTGTAATATGTTTGTTCTATAATGATTTGTCGGCTCCCCATAATACAGAGAACAGTCATTGAAAGTCATTGATTTTTAAAAAGTTATTGTCATAAAAAAAAGTCTTTGGGGACCTGGGTCCTGTATCAATGCAAAAAAAAGTTTTAAAAAGTGATGTTTTTTCGGGAGCAGTGATTTTTAATAATGCTTAAAGTAGAACAATAAAAGTGTAATATTCCTTTAAATTTTGTACCTGGGGGTGTCTATAGTATGCCTGTAAAGGGGCACATGTTTCCCATGCTTAAAACTGTCCCTGCACAAAGTGTCATTTCTGCAGGAAAAAAAGTTATTTAAAAGCACTCGCGTCTATAATGAATTGTCGGCTCCCCATAATACAGAGAACAGGTCTGGTATGGATATTAAGGGGAACCCCGGGTCAAAAAAAAATGACGTGGGGTTCCCCCTAAATATCCATACCAGACCCTTTATCCGAGCACGCAACCTGGCAGGCCGCAGGAAAAGAGGGGGGACGAGAGAGCGCCCCCCCTCCTGAACCGTACCAGGCCACATGCCCTCAACATTGGG
Source organism: Lithobates sylvaticus (assembly GCA_028564925.1). Classification (NCBI taxonomy): domain Eukaryota; kingdom Metazoa; phylum Chordata; class Amphibia; order Anura; family Ranidae; genus Lithobates; species Lithobates sylvaticus. The sequence continues at coordinate 167,032,031 of CM053036.1, read as the reverse complement.
AGGTTGCTTTGGGGTCCCCCCAAAGCACCTTGTCCCCATGTTGATGAGGACAAGGGCCTCATCCCCACAACCCTGGCCGGTGGTTGTGGGGGTCTGTGGGCGGGGGGGCTTATCGGAATCTGGAAGCCCCCTTTAACAAGGGGACCCCCAGATCAGGCCCCTGTGTGAAATGGTAAGGGGGTACAAAAGTACCCCTACCATTTCACCAAAAAAAGTGACAAAAGTGTTAAAAATTACAAGAGACAGTTTTTGACAATTCCTTTATTTAAGTCTTCTTCTTTCCATCTTCTTCCTTCTTCCTTCTTCTTTCCTTCATCCTTCAGTTTCTTCCTCCTATCTTCTTCTTCCTCTTTCTTCTTCTTCCTCCGATCCTCTTCTTTTTGCTCCGGTTTTCTCGTCTGGCATCTTCCTTCATGGCATCTTTTCTTCCTTGATTCGTTCTCAGGCCGCTCTGCGCAATGGGAGGCTCCCGCTGTGTGACGCTTCTCTTCTTCTGACAGTTCTTATATAACGGAGGGCGGGGCCACCTGGTGACCCCGCCCCCTCTGATGCACAGGGACTTGGGGACTTCCCTATGGCTTTCCCGATGATGTCAGAGGAGGGCGACGGTCACTGGGTGGCCCCTGCCCCCCTCTGACGTCATGGGGAAAGCCATAGGGAAGTCCCTGTCAAGTCCTCATGCATCAGAGCCCTCAGGTATATAAGAACTATCAGAAGAAGAGAAGCGTCACACAGCGGGAACCTCCCATTGCGCGGATCGGCCCGAGAACGAAGCGAGAAAGAAGAGACGCCATGGCGGAAGATGCCGGACGAGAACACCGGAGCAAGAAGAAGAGGATCGGAGGAAGAAAAAGATGGAGGAAGAAACCGAAGGATGAAGGAAGAAGATGGAAAGAAGAAGACTTAAATAAAGGAATTGTCAAAAACTGGCTCTTGTCATTTTTAACACCAAGGGGGGGGATCTGGGGGTCCCCTTGTTAAAGGGGGCTTCCAGATTCTGATAAGCCCCCCCACCCGCAGACCCCCACAACCACCGGCCAGGGTTGTGGGGATGAGGCCCTTGTCCTTATCAACATGGGGACAAGGTGCTTTGGGGGGGATCCCAAAGCACCCTCCCAATGTTGAGGGCATGTGGTCTGGTACGGTTCAGGAGGGGGGCGCTCTCCCGTCCCCCCCTCTTTTCCTGCGGCCTGCCAGGTTGCGTGCTCGGATAAAGGGTCTGGTATGGATTTTTGGGTGGAACTCCACGCCATTTTTTTTTTTTTATTTGGCGTGGAGTTCCCCTTAAAATCCATACCAGACCTGAAGGGCCTGGTAATTTAATTTAGGGGAACCCCACGCTTTTTTTTTTTTTTATCAATGACTTTCAATGACTGTTCTCTGTATTACGGGGAGCCGACAATTCATTATTGCCGCGAGTGCTGTTTACTAACTTTTTTTCCTGCAGAAATTACACTTTGTGCAGGGACAGGTCTAAGCACGGGAAACATGCGCCCCTTTACAGGCATACTATAGACACCCCCCAGGTACGAAATTTAAAGGAATATTACACTTTTATTGTTTCACTTTAAGCATTTTTAAAATCACTGCTCCCGAAAAAACTTCAGTTTTTACAACTTTTTTTTGCATTGATACATGTCCCTTGGGGCAGGATCCAGGTCCCCAAACACTTTTTATGACAATAACTTTTTAAAAATCAATGACTTTCAATGACTGTTCTCTGTATTACGGGGAGCCGACAATTCATTATAGCCGCGAGTGCTTTTAAAATACTTTTTTTCCTGCAGAAATGACACTTTGTGACAAACTGACAATAACTTTTTAAAAAGTGCCATTACATTGCCGAACACCGAACTCTAACCCGACCATACAGTAAATTGTTTGAGTTCGGGTCCGGGACCCAAAAACCCAAAAGTCCGATACGAACCCGAACTTTACAGTTCGGGTTCACTCAATCCTAGTTCTAGGTCTTCACAGTTGTTGTTGTTGCGATTATAATGATGTTGGCGATTTGGGCGTTGTTGCAAGGGTTCCAGGATGTTCCATTGTCTGAGGAGCAATATGCCTTCATCCAGTCATCTAATTGTGAATGAATTGTTGCTTTTTGTGACTATCAGCTTCAATGGGTGACCCCATTTGTAGGGGATCTGGTGGTTGCAAAGAGGTTTAGTAATAGTCGTTCCTCATCAAAGAAGGAAAAATGTATTGTTGAGGGTATTCTGCAATATTAATCGCAGCTTTCATGAATTTCTCTTTTATATTGAAGAAATGAATGCAGGCTATAGTGTCCCATGGTGTAGTATCAGGTGGATGTGATGGTTTTGGCAGAAGATGACTGTGGTCTATGATCACCTCCCCCCGGGGGAGCGTCAGGGATGTATGTTAGTAACAGATGTGTGAAGTAATCTCTTAGGTCAGATTGTTGAATGGATTCTGGAATGCCTCTGATTTTTTTTCCTTTGGGAACCATACTCTAAATCTGCTATTTTTGCTTTCATCCTGTCAATGTCTTCTGCCTCTTCTCCCTGGGCATCCACCATGTCATTAAAAGAGGATGTGATTTCCCCCATCTTAGTTTCTATATTGGTCACTCTATTCCCCATATAAGATATTTCAGAATTAAAGTGCGGCATCATATTTGCAATCTCAGAGTGAATGGAGCTCTGCCACTGTTCAGAGCATATGGTCTGGTATGGTTCATAGGGGCCCATATGCTCATATCCCCCGTTTCTGGTATCTGTTATGAATTAGTCCCTCATTCCTGGGTTTGGTATGAATTGTTAGGGATACCTTACACATTTTTTTCATTATTTTTGTAGGCTGTCCAGCATAAGTGACATTCACAAATAAGCAATGCTACGACAATGATATGGCATTTCATTGCAAGCTCCTTTTCTTTTTTCTTTTTTTGGTGGGGGGGGGGGGGGGGGGGGGGTTGAACCTTAGGAGTGGCCTCTGTGCAGTTTTGGCAGTTTCTGGCGGTGAACTGAATAAACTGTGGGAATACAATAAGCCTAGTTGGAGCCAAAAATCATAACCTCCAGCTTGTGTCCACCTCACATTGCCTTGCAAGTTTACATCAATTCAGAGTGGATTGATGCCGTTTTGCAAAGCAATTTTGGTGGTTCAAGAAGGTGCATTCATGGGGGTCCTGGAGACATTTTTGGAGGTGCTTCAGTACCCCCAGGCACCCACCTAGTGCCGCCTGTGACAAATGTGAGTAAAAAGATTGAGGTCCCAGACCCAAAGGTAGATTTCTGTGGTAAATTCGATAAAGCCCCCAAACTGTGCCAGAAGGGTTCCCAACTGGTAAAGGCCTAGATGGAAGCCTGGTTACCTTTAGTGGCTATCAGATGTCAAGACATTTGTAGAAAATCTAATGACAGATTAGTTGGTGTGTCATGAGATTTTTGTAAGGGAAGAACCACTTGTTTTGGGCTTTTTCTTCTTCAGTCACAGCTCTGCTGAAAGTTGAAACATTATTAAGCCAAAAGGTTAATGTTACTGACAATGGTAATAATAAAAATGATTTGTTGATCTCATATTCTCCAGTCGCTATTGAAGAGATGCTAATAAACCTAAATATCAGTCTGAGATAAGAGAAGGGGCTGACAGTTGTAGTGACCTGGGTAATGGGGAGAAGTAAAGATAGAGATAATAGTTTAGTACAGTATACACTTGAGCTCTGGAAGGTTTTACCCCCTTGGTGACCAGGCCATTTTTTTTGCTATTTAGCACTGCGCTACTTTAACTGATAATTTTACGGTCATGCACCGCTTTACCCAAATAAAATGTATATCACTTTTTTTAATGCAAATAGAGCTTTCTTTTGGCGGTACTTGACCACTGTTTTTTTGTTATAAAAACAAATAAAGACCAAACATTTTGAACAAAAAAACAATATTTTTTACTTTCTGCTTTAAAACATACTGTATCCAATAATAAAAAAATCTCTTCATAAATGTTGGGCAAAATGTATTCTGCTGTATGCCGTTGGTAAAAAAAAAAAAAAAATCCAAACAAGGATATATTGATTGGTTTATGTGAAAGTTATAGTGTCTACAAACCTTTGGTATGTGTGTGTGTGTGTATATATATATATATATATATATATATATATATATATATATATATATATATATATATATATTATAGTATTTTTATTTTACTACTAATGGCGGTGATCAACAATTTATAATGGGACTGTGAGTGCGGCAGGCAAGCTGAAACTAACTAACACTGGGGGGAGGGGGTGACTAACTGCCACTGACATCACCAGTGACACTAATTCGGTGAGCATACTATACACTGTAATTGTACTAATGACACTGTTTGACAATGGCTGGGGTGGGGTTAACATTTATGGTGATCATGGCGTTAGATGTGTTCCTAACGAGTGTTAATGTGTGTAATGAGTGCTGCTTTGCAGGGATAAGGAACAGAGAGATTGTTCCCTCTGTATAGAGCCCTGTGTTAATCATCAACACAGGTCTCTGGGAATCATTGGCCGGTGTCCTGACAAAATCTCAAACCTGGCAGAATGAGTAACCTACATCACTTCCTGTGATGTGGGATCAACTGTTTCTGCAAACCGCGGGCAATGCACATGCACAACGTCTCATAAATTACTTAAGCGCTGACGTTGGTGCACTGAGGAATTATCCCTGTCAAATTCCTTGACCGATGGTACTGCGCATGCACACGGTCAAAAAAAATATATACACGAACACTTATGAAATCTACGTTGTTTAATGGCTACTCTACCAACCAATGTAACTACGCATGCGTGCACTCACACTGCACACGAAGAAGATGGTGCAGTCAGCCTGAATGATTGTCTGAGTATCAGATTCAGACAGTGGACAGCTGCACACCATCTATACTGACATACAACAATCAATTACTATATATTCCAAGAAATTGAAAAGTCTGTGTGTGTGTGTGTGTGTGTGTATATATATATAATTTATATTATTAATTACATTTTATTTACTTTTATTTTCTTCCATTTTATTCCAATGAATAAATATAAGTTCAAAGACATTGCAAGGTGTGTATATATCTATATATTTGACATTATCAATTAAATGAATGTGTATTTAAATTAATTATGATAGCATTACTATTATTAATCCATTTTTCTTTTTCATACATCATGGGACACAGAGTCAGGCTAATATTCGTTACCTGCTGGGTTATACTCCAGGTGAATAGAGGTGTCTTTAGACAGGAAGTGATCCCCTATATAACTCCTCCCACACAGGAAGCAGCTTTTTACCAATATCTGCAAGGTGGATGGCACCGTTTGTTTGAGCTCTCTGAGCTCCAGGTCTCTAGTCCCACAAACGGTTCTTAAATTAATCAGGGGATTGACCGAGCGGATCTATTTGACACAGGCTTAGATAAATGGTACCCGAGCCTCGCAAAGAAGACTCTAGAACCTGCAAGGTTTTGCCTGTAATGCGGCCTCCGGGCGCTGGACCCTGCGAATTAGAATCCTGGACACTACAGCGCTAAGGCATTCCTGCAGGGTGCTGTACAGGTCCAAGGGAGTGGACCCTAAACATGAAAAGGTACCCAGTCCTTGAAGGTCCTCAAGTGACAGGAACCCACTGTTATGGGTGAAGTTTGGGCCCTTATGGAAGGACACACGATCGGATTTTCCGACGGCAAATGTTGAATGTGAGCTTGTTGGCGGTAAGTCCGACCGTGTGTATGCTTCATTGGACTTTCCGATCGTGTGTACACAAGTCCATTGGACAAAAGTCCAAAGTACAAGCACACATGCTCGGAATCAAGGATGAGCCGAAAGTGATCAGTCTTGTAAAACTAGCATTCGGAATGGAGATATCACATTCGTGATGTGGCAAACTATAAAATCTCTCAATGCAGCACATTCTCCTCTTCTTTATAATGGTATAATAATGAAGCTGCTTTGCTGCTGATATTCACAGAGTTTTGACAAACTTATTTCTTTTTTTTTTTTCTAGTGATCTCTAGAATAATATTTATTTTTTTTGTGTTTTTTTCTAGCGATCTCCAGAATAATATTTGTTTAGTATTTTTTTTCTACTGATCTCTAGAATAATATCTTTTTTTTTTTTTAGTGATCTCCAGAATATTTTTTTTTTCCGTTTTGTGTGTCAAGTTACCACAACACCATTATTATCTTGTAAAAAACTGTCCTTTTTTAAGTAAGACACATAGTCAAGTATTTGTCAAAACCAAAATTTTAAATGAATAGGGAGCACAAGATCTTATCAAAATAAAGAGGAAGGCAATGATGGAGAAACAGTTGGAAGTGGTGAAGCCTTTGTACCCCAGGGCAGACATCAATTATGTGACTGTCAAAATGGTTAACCTGAGGAGTCCATTTAATAGGGAGCACAATACGGTCCAGGACTCCAAGAGAAATCGGGAGCAGCAGCAGATGACATGTATGTCCTGAGGCTTTGGTCTTCCAACAGCCTGCGTTTTTTGCCAGACCACACCAAACCCAGGCCATCACTCTCAACACTTCCTTCCAGACTTCCTTCCATGCTGCTGTGGTGGGTGAGGTGGCTGTGTTGTTGGCGGAGGAGGGGGAGGAGCATGGTCCAACTCACAGAGGTGTGTTTGATGGGTGAGTTCATCCCTCGTCCCCTTGTTTAGGGCCTGCAGAATTATCTCCTGGCATATAGTGCGCTGGGCCTCCTCCATCTGTTTTAATTTATTTGCTGTGTGTGCTCCAGGTTCCTTTTCTTCCTGGTCCTTTTGGTTGGGGGGCGGAGGGGAGGAACCTGTGATTCGGTCAGGCTGCTTGCAAAGGCCTCCTCCTGGCTGAGACTTTCCTGTGTATGAAAATGGTACATAGTTTTAGGTTTTTGGTCATCAATCACACACAATTTTGAGCTTATGACTGTTGCAAATTGAATGTTAACAAATATAAAAGACTATCGTTCTGATCACAGCATTTTTCATTCTTGTCCCAATCATTTTTGGCTACTACTGTCTATTGATATGTAATCCAGTTTGTTAAATCCAAAATTTGTGATCAATAACATCTAGTTAACATCTTTCAATTTTTGACAGGAAATATGTTCAACAATGCTATACCTGGGTCAAGCTGGGCTCCTCCTCCTGGGTGGAAGGCCCAGGTTGGACCTCAGGAGCCTCAGCTGGTATTGAAGGAAGTGTTGAGAGCGATGGCCTGGGTTCCATCTGGTTGGACAAAAAAACACAGGCTGTGGTAGTACCACAGCCTGGGGACATAAACGTCATCTGCTGATGCTCTGGATCTCAGGGAATCCTGGACTTTCTTACGCTCCCTATTATATGTGCTCCTCAGACTACCAATTTCGGCCTTCAAATAGGTGATGTCTGCCGTGGGATACACAGGCTTCACTAATTCCAACAGTTTCTCCAGCGCTGCCTTCCTATTTAGCTTGTTGGAATAGTCACTGCATTGTACTTGCCAGAAACATGGCAGCTCCCTGTATTTTTCATTAAAGTCTGGCAGAAAATCTGGGGTTGTAAATTTACCAACCATTTTATCTGCAAGATACAACACAAGACAAACCCTAATGTCAGGCTAAACTCTCCTAATCTTGTCCCAATATAGGCCTCAATCTATAAGCAGTATAAGCCACTAACCACTGATGCCCCAAGTTACAAATGTACCTTTGTTTGAATGATTGGCGCTAATGATCCTCCATCCTCCACTCACAGATCGTACGTATGTCCATTACATCGCCCACTTGTTATGCTTTATATACACTGTGCATGCGTGAAACTCCATCCCTGTCCTTCTTTCTAGTGTATTCCCCACCTCTCCTCTTTTGGGGCAGTGGGAGAGCACATGGTGGAGACACAGCAGGTGTGTGCGGAGAGCAGTAACGAGGAAAGCCTGGAGAAAGGCAGTTCCAGATCCAGGAGGAGATATAAGGCCTCAAATATGTCTTTTGAAGAAATGGTGGCGATGGTGGACATCTTAAAGAGGACAGACTATGATGGGAATCATGGGCCGTACAGAAACCCTAATGTGAGTAAGGCCAAGATCATGGCTAAAGTTGTCAGAAGTCTGCACAGGAATTTTGGGGTAGGATGATCCAAGGAGCAATTGAGGAAACGTTTGTCAGACCTGAAATTGAGGGCGCAAGATCAGTATAGAAAAATCAAGAAAGTGCTGCAAAAAGTAAGTATTTGTTGTATGTTCCTATTATTATTCGTACTTTTGTGCTGGTCCATGTGCTTTTCTTTACTATTGTACAGTTTAAAATGCCAAGTTTGAGGTTCGTGGACACAGGAATCGTTTGTATTAAACATTGTTCGTTCGACCACTAATACGTCGTTTTGGCAGATGCAGGTTAGCTAAATTTGTTCAGGCCTAGTTTGATTAAAAGAAGTTTATTACATTGTTGTCTAGATGTGTTTGAAACTATAATGAAATTACAACTTTATTCAGTGTCGGGAGAGGACACTCAGCAGCTGTTTACACATCTGGATGCAGGAGCACTAGTGTGGGACACCATAACAACCTTGTTATGGTGTCCTATACAGGTGCTCCAGTGGATACTAGGGGTCTCAACATGTGTGAAACTTGCACAAAACCAGGTAGGTATTCCATCTTTTCAAAGTGAAAAAAATCATGTCTTCAGCTTGGAACTTTGCCAAAACAGACAATTGGACGACACTTCCAACAATGTTTCATATTACTATTTCTAGCCTAACATATCTGTCTGCTAAGTATACCTTTTTTTATTCACATAGTAGAGAAAAGAATAGGGACATCTGAGAACACCAGTAACCCCACATCAAATGAAGAAAGGAAACTCGCCACTAGGGATGAGCCGAACACCCCCCGGTTCGGTTCGCACCAGAACCTGCAAACAGACGTAAAATTCGTGTGAAATTTAAAACCCTGTTAAAGTCTATGGGACTTGAACGTTCAAAATCAAAAGTGCTAATTTTAAAGGCTTATATGCAAGTTATTGTCCTAAAAAGGGTTTGGGGACCTGGGTCCTGCCCCAGGGGACATGTATCAATGCAAAAAAAAGTTTTAAAAATAGATGTTTTTTCGAGAGCAGTGATTTTAATAATGCTTAAAGTGAAACAATAAAAGTGTAATATTCCTTTAAATTTCGTACCTGGGGGGTGTCTATAGTATGCCTGTAAACGGGCGCATGTTTCCCGTGCTTAGAACTGTCCCTGCATAAAGTGTAATTTCTGCAGGAAAAAAAGTTATTTAAAAGCATTCGCGGCTATAATGAATTGTGGGCTCCCCGTAATACAGAGAACAGTCATTGAAAGTCTATAGAGGGGTATGGAAAAGCTAAGGGGGGGGGTACCTCGTCCTAGAATTATGTATAGAAAACGAACAAGGGGGGTTTTTAGCCAACCTAACGGACTATCACGGTACCTGAACAGACGTATGTCTAAATACAAAAGATTAATTCTAAATAATTTTTATTAACACATAGTATACATAAAACATGTCACATATAATAAAAAAAGGGGGTCATTGCAATCCAAGAATGTGCATATACATACAAATAGAAATAAATCAGAATGTTGAAACAAACTTGCTGATTAAATGCTGGTTGACGCGTTTCGCTTACAGCTTCTTCAGAACCAGAAAATAGCAGTTCGTATATCTGTAGTATATATCAAGGAGACATGAGAGTTGTTCATGAATGGATTGACAGATTTTATGTGTTTAGATCATTGATCGAAATTCAAACAATTTCAACAGGCATGGGCTGTTTAAAGTCTAAAATGTTGCCTACCTTCCAATTTTTGTTGACAGGGTAGGACCTATTATATGTCAGCCGTACCCAATTAATTACCTAAAATTGAGTCTCTAGGGATAACCATCAAAGACTCGCCGAGTTTGGGGTCCGAGGCCAGCAAACAAGGCATGGGCTGTAAATAGAAAAAAAAAAAATTATATTTTTTAGGAAAAGAATCATAAAGAACAAAAACAAGAAAACCAATAGAAATTCTTTGATGTGGTCAACAAGTGACCAGTCCCACATGAAGATAATAAATCCTATATACACATACATATATATATATACATAAGAAATATACTCACATAAAAAAGAAGAAATGAGCAGTACTAGAAAATAGGTGTGCCGGAGCTGGCCAGTAGCGTGGTGGTATGGAAAAGAGTAAACCTGCAATGCTGGTGTCCTGTAATTTATAGTGATAATATCAAGGATAAGTAACAATGCACTGGCTTCCAATTACAAAGCCACTCTGTATATACCTTGAGAATCCAGCGGGGTTCTAGTGTAGATCCCTTTAGGAAATGGTAGCTTCAAGTTGATGGCATAAACACCATGACAGATACAGCATCACATAGGTGAACTGAAAAAAAAAAAAAAAGTATATATATATCCACAGTATGGTATATCTGAAACCATATACTGTGTTCCACCGGTATTTGATTTCGTGTGTCAGCTCAGTGAAATACAGCCTGACATAAGCCAAAAAAACGTACCTGGTAATAACAAGAAAAAGGAGGGGCAGCCCCACCTGAAGTGGATCGCCAGTTATCTGTGGCAAAGCTTTCAATTGACGAATCCGTCAGATGTAAACTCTATACAAAGACAAAATAGAGTATGGCTAGTAACAAGGCTCATACTAGATTTTGTATGTGCCGAGGGCTGATTAGTCCCAAAGGCAACACCTACAGCAGAAGAGACAGCGTAGTAATCAAAAATTTGAATGGATATACCTTGAAAAAGTTTGTCACAGGCACCTTCCCAGCACTCCATCTATAACAGCCATCTGCTGGAGTGCTGGCTAAATAGTCCATTTTGGCGCCAACTCTGGAGGGGAATACCGCCCCCCAAAGCCAATTAGGGATTCCTCCGATCAGCTGGAGAAGCAGCCAAGTCAGATGCCAGACCGCGCAAATGCCGGGGCATCTCCGCGCATGCGCCAGATCGAGCAGAGGGGACGGCGCCCGCACATGAAGAGGCCCGCCCGCCACGGCCGAAAACGAAAGTACGCGCATGCGCAGTGGAAAGAAGGGGGCAATACCCGATCCAGACTTGACAGAGCGGTATTAGAAATATGAAGCCCTTGTGAGCCACATCCATCCTCTGAGCCAGCACATTCCGGGCTACGGGTTTCTTTGCAGAAGAAATGATTAAAAATAAAAAATAAATAAATAAAATAAATAGGAATAAAGTCAAAATCAATAAAAATGAAAAAAAAAAAATAAATATAAAAAAAAATAAAAAATAAAAAAAAAAAAATATAAAGAAAAAATTAACAATTCTTTTCAACATTAACAGCCCATGTCAAGAGATGTAAAATGGGGAAAGAGACTCCTCCGACACCACCACCGCAACGCCTCCACCGAGGCAGCAATGGTTCGGTAAGAATACCTTCCATTCTGCCTGTTAATATCCAAGCCAGAGGGAGTTCAAAAAATGTGCTCATTATCCCGGGTATTTTGCTGGATTCGTATTGCCAATCTAAGCGATTGATGTCCCGAATGGGCCCCATGTGAGATATCTGCCACACATTTGTCTTGGCATTCCACTCAAGCCAATCTCCTCATGTCCTCTATACATAAACAGCAGAAAAGTCAAAAACAAATAACGTATGCACATTACATAAGATGACAACATGTATATAAATAGAAGACAACCTATTTTTTAAATTTTTTAAAAAAGTTAGTGATGCTTCAAACTGTCTGCTTCATTATAAAGAGTCCATAGATAAACAGACCAGACTATATCCCCACCACAAATGGAACCTTTTGGTCAAGTGAGGAGAAAGAAAAAATTGTCCCAGTTGTCAAGGGCTCAGGAAGGGGGGTTCAAGGGATGGGTTTGCCCTGGTCATAGAAGGGGTCAAAGGATTTATTACATCCTTTCGACCGGGGGCCCCTGGTTTAAACAAATTATCCCCAAGGTACAGGGAGGGGGGAATCGGGGTATACGGAGAGGGAATCGAAAGAAGGATTTGCGAGGATCATAGGAAGGGTCGGAAGCTGAGGGAGTCATTTAAGCCAGGGGCCCTTGTGGCATTTAGCTTGAAGATCCATCTGGCTTCGCGCTGCAGTAGTTTTTTGTCTATATTGCCCCCTCTAGGGTCCTCCATTACATGCTCCAGGGCTGTGAAGCAAACCATGGATGTGTCATTCCTATGGTACATAGCTACATGTCGCCCTATTGGTGTATAGAGTAAATTTTTTCGTATGTAATAGATGTGATCATAGATTCTCCTCCAGAAGTTTCTGAAGGTTTTCCCTACATACCACCTACTCGATCTGGCGCGTGCGCGGAGATGCCCCGGCATTTGCGCGGTCTGGCATCTGACTTGGCTGCTTCTCCAGCTGATCGGAGGAATCCCTAATTGGCTTTGGAGTTGGCGCCAAAATGGACTATTTAGCCAGCACTCCAGCAGATGGCTGTTATAGATGGAGTGCTGGGAAGGTGCCTGTGACAAACTTTTTCAAGGTATATCCATTCAAATTTTTGATTACTACGCTGTCTCTTCTGCTGTAGGTGTTGCCTTTGGGACTAATCAGCCCTCGGCACATACAAAATCTAATATGAGCCTTGTTACTAGCCATACTCCATTTTCTCTTTGTATAGAGTTTACATCTGACGGATTCGTCAATTGAAAGCTTTGCCACAGATAACTGGCGATCCACTTCAGGTGGGGCTGCCCCTCCTTTTTCTTGTTATTACCAGGTACGTTTTTTTGTCTTATGTCAGGCTGTATTTCACTGAGCTGACACACGAAATCAAATACCGGTGGAACACAGTATATGGTTTCAAATATACCATACTGTGGATATATATATACTTTTTTTTTTTTTTTTTTTTTCAGTTCACCTATGTGATGCTGTATCTGTCATGGTGTTTATGCCATCAACTTGAAGCTACCATTTCCTAAAGGGATCTACACTAGAACCCCGCTGGATTCTCAAGGTATATACAGAGTGGCTTTGTAATTGGAAGCCAGTGCATTGTTACTTATCCTTGATATTATCACTATAAATTACAGGACGCCAGCATTGCAGGTTTACTCTTTTCCATACCATCACGCTACTGGCCAGCTCCGGCACACCTATTTTCTAGTACTGCTCATTTCTTCTTTTTTATGTGAGTATATCTCTTATGTATATATATATATATGTATGTGTATATAGGATTTATTATCTTCATGTGGGACTGGTCACTTGTTGACCACATCAAAGAATTTCTATTGGTTTTCTTGTTTTTGTTCTTTATGATTCTTTTCTAAAAAATATAATTTTTTTTTTTTTCTATTTACAGCCCATGCCTTGTTTGCTGGCCTCGGACCCCAAACTCGGCGAGTCTTTGATGGTTATCCCTAGAGACTCAATTAATTGGGTACGGCTGACATATAATAGGTCCTACCCTGTCAACAAAAATTGGAAGGTAGGCAACATTTTAGACTTTAAACAGCCCATGCCTGTTGAAATTGTTTGAATTTCGATCAATGATCTAAACACATAAAATCTGTCAATCCATTCATGAACAACTCTCATGTCTCCTTGATATATACTACAGATATACGAACTGCTATATTCTGGTTCTGAAGAAGCTGTAAGCGAAACGCGTCAACCAGCATTTAATCAGCAAGTTTGTTTCAACATTCTGATTTATTTCTATTTGTATGTATATGCACATTCTTGGATTGCAATGACCCCCTTTTTTTATTATATGTGACATGTTTTATGTATACTATGTGTTAATAAAAATTATTTAGAATTAATCTTTTGTATTTAGACATACGTCTGTTCAGGTACCGTGATAGTCCGTTAGGTTGGCTAAAAACCCCCCTTGTTCGTTTTCTAGTCATTGAAAGTCATTGATTTAAAAAAAAAAAAAAAAGCGCGGGGTTCCCCCCAAATTCAATTACCAGGCCCTTCAGGTCTGGTATGGATATTAAGGGGAACCCTGCGTCAAATAAAAAAAAATTACGCGGGGTTCCCCCAAATATCCATACCAGACCCTTTATCTGAGTATGCAACCTGGCAGGCCACAGGAAAAGAGGGGGGATGAGAGAGAGCCCCCCCTGAACCATACCAGGCCACATGCCCTCAACATTGGGAGGATGCTTTGGGGGTCTGTGACCCCTCAAAGCACCATGTCCCCATGTTGATGGGGACAAGGGCCTCATCCCCACAACCCTGGCCGGTGGTTGTGGGGGTCTGCGGGCAGGGGGCTTATTAAAATCTGGAAGCCCCCTTTAACAAGGGGACCCCCAGATCCACGGGGTTCCCCTTAATATACATACCAGACCTGAAGGGCCTGGTAATTGAATTTGGGGGGAACCCCACGCTTTTTTTTTCTCAATGACTGTTCTCTGTATTATGGGGAGCCGACAATTCATTATAGCCGCGAGTGCTTTTAAATTTTTTTCCCTGCAGAAATGACTTTGTGAAGGGACAGTTCTAAGCACGGGAAACATGCGCCCCTTTACAGGCATACTATACACACCCCCAAGGTACGAAATTTAAAGGAATATTACACTTTTATTGTTTCACATTAAACATTATTAAAATCAATGCTCCCGAAAAAACTTCTTTTTTTTTGCATTGATACATGTCCCCTGGGGCAGGACCCAGGTCCCCAAACACTTTTTATGGCAATAACTTGCATATAAGCCTTTAAAATTAGCACTTTAGATTTCTCCCATAGACTTCTACAGGGTGTTTTTCGAATTTGCCGCGCACACCCCAAATTGTTCGCTATTTGGCGAACGGGCGAACAGGCAATGTTCGAGTTGAAAATGAGTCCGACTCAAACTCAGGCTCATCACTACTCACCACACACCATGAAGATGTGGATGCAGAGGTACAGGAAGTGCTGGGTGAAGTGGTAGAAATGGTGTCGACAGCAAAATAGATGTAGGGAATACACACATTTTAGGCATGGGATCATGAGGGAAATCCACATTTTGAATCCCAATTTGTGTGCATCTTCAGAATTTGGCTTTTAGAGGGGTGAGATCACCCCATCTGATGAAGGCAAAATCAATACAGTTTTCACATACTAATGGCTCATACGGCCTTCACTTTATCAAAGTCGAACTCTGTAAGTTCCTGAGTTGGGGATGTGTATGTTATGTTTTTAAACATGCCTGTTTAGCCCCAAAAAAGGCAAATTTATGTCAAACATACATGTTATGCACCAAGATGTTGGTTTGTTCCAAAACCGTTTATAACGCACATGTGAATGTGCTTGGAGTAAAATGTTTTATACTCAACAATGTGGGGCTTCTTATTTCAATGCTCAATATCAGTTTATTTAAGTTGGTGTAGTTACAGTGACAATGGGGGTTATTTACTAAAGGCAAATCCTCTTTGCACTACAAGTGCACTTTTAGTGCACTTTCAAGTGCATTTGCAGTGCACTTGCAGTGCACTTGTAGTGCAAAGTGGATTTGCCTATAGTAAATAACCCCCATTGTGCTTTAAAATTTTCCAAAATCAGGCCATTTTAGGGACTCAAAGCAATTAATTCATAGAGTAGAAAAGGATTATTTTTATCATTAATGCATTACATACATTAACAACAATAACATTGTGTGTGTAGCAGACCCACAGCACAACATAATAGTTAGTTGAAGAAGAGATTGTCACCTGATTTTTTAAATAAGTTATGTTTACACTATGGAAGAAAATGGCCAAAATTAAAAGGCCATTTGAGAACCCAGGAGACAGATAAGAAACACAAACAGTAATTCAAATGAAATATGAGTTTAGTTTTAAAAAAAAATGTATTTAACATCTGTAAGATTTGCTTGTAAATAAATTGCCCCCTACCCACAAAGTAATCAACATAGTTTTGCGGTACTTCACGGGCGCTTTGGGGGGGCAAGCCAGGATGGCCACTTTCGAGTGCCGTCATTGATATAGGCTCTGCTGAAAAGTCGGCCTCAGTCACAACTGAGGCCAGATAGCTGGCTGCATTCTTGCAAAGGTAGTTGTGCAGAATGCAGCAGCTCAACACAACGTGATTAAGTTTGTATTCAGCCAAGTTGATAGATGTAAGGAAAAACCCTCTGCTCTGGGGTCATGGTCCTCATGGGGAAAGGCCTCATCAGTTTTTACCCCAGAGCAAAGGCCTCATCTGCCACAAACACCAATTTGAGGCCGGCAACCTTCTCCTCCAGAGGTGGCAACTTTTTGGAGATGCCGGTAAAACTCTGTCTGGGCGATCACTCCTCCATCCGAGTTACGGCTGTACTTCCCTATGTCCAGGTAGATGATCTTGACATGCTTCCCATCGATAGTACCACCACAATTGGAAAAGTCCCACTGGTGGAGAAGCTGGGAAGCCACAGTCTGACATTCCTGTGGGTTGGAAGGAAACTGTGGAATCAAACAGGAAAAAAAAACTACTACTTTTGCACATAACATTGCAAGCAGATTAGACACAAACATTCTTGGCCAACATAAGTATAACATTTATTGAAATGAGTATTTAAAGACAAAAGTATAAAGTCAACTCATCAGATTCCTCGCTCCCTCTGGTGGCCCATTGGAACTGTGCTGCCCCAACGAGGCATAGAATTTATATAGACTGTTTTTCTAACCTTTTTCTATGGACGTTTATATTTAGTTCACATGCTGCCCTCTAGTGACCTTTTGTGGTAATGCACTTGTTTTCTCAAGTTTGTCTTCCCTCATGTTATGACATACTTCCTTTGTATGTAATGCTCCACCCTTCTTCCTGAGTTTGTACTTCTTGTGTCATGGATGCAGCTACAAGCCACATGTAGCAGGGCGCATGTATTCTGCATTGTAAGCTACAGACAATATCATCTTTTGACCGCATAAATACAACAACCTATTCATCTGTTTGTATCCTGTCATCTGCTGTAACCTGATGTTCAGAATAAAAGCATCTTGTGGATGGAATTGGTATTTGGTGAGGATTGTCCTCAGTGATTATTTCTTATACAGGCCAGGCATAGCGGTCTCACAAGGGATAGTCGCTTCACAACAATTGGAGTCAGAATAGGTACATTTTATGGTGGGGGGTGGGTAGATGTTTTGGACAGGTAACCCTCTTCACTTCATTGAGAGCTGAATGCATAAATAATGTGTTACTTTGGCCAGCCCCTCCTTACTTACACTATTGGCAGCCCACTGGACAGGTAAGAAGTGTTATAATCTAAAAATATGAATGCACACTGTCCATATTGAAGCACATTTTTACATTCTGCAATTACCTATCAAGATAATAGGAGAACAAAACTTTAAACAGTACCATTTCAAAGTATTCAAGCAGGCACTTGCACTACATGCTTTGGTGAATTCATCCATACATATGAACACAAAAGAGGTATAGTGTGTATGGGTTTGACAAAGTCAGCAGATAGAGTATTGATATCAGTTGACTTAGTGGTCGGGGGGAGGGAGGGTTCACAATGAGTTTGCCCCCCCCAAAAAAGCCTCTTGCACTCTGCCTGAATTTAAGGACAACAATAACATTTGGACACATTTTAGGGGGTGTTTAGGGTAAGCACTACAATAGGGATGACAAAAATACATTAAGTGACTAGGCTAGGTGTGTATGGGCCCAGGATAGCATGCTGGGGAGGTTAGTGAAGGCAAATATACATGAAGGACAAAAAAGGAGCATTAAAAGCTTACAGCATGCATGAGGACAAAGAGGACATTCACAGCATATTACAATCATGGTAATTATGTAATGATGAAATTAATACAATAAATTAGCAAACATTAAATACATAGAATGTGATAATTGAAAACGTGATTGGAAATCAATTGGTCCGTAATGTGTTTTTGAATTATTGTACCATCATCCCTTAAATAGTAAGTGTTTAAAGAAGGTTTGAGATATAGGATTTTATACAAAAAAAAATAAAAATTATAATTATATAAATTACAACGGGTGTTGTAATTTATATAATTATATATATATATATTTTTTTTTTTTTTTGTAGGGGTGGGCAAGACTATTTGATCAATATGTATATGTCAGGTCCTTATGTCTTCTTTTGAATAACTGTAAATTGCCTCTTCATCTGTATGTAATTTAATATTCATTATTTGTATATATTTTTCTTATATCATAGCCATTGTTATGGCGAAACATGTCGGAACTGTCTACTAAGACTCACCTAGTCTATCCCAGGTTACCTTATCTACAGTTAACTTGAATTGCACTTCAAATTTTGAATGCACAACTTGAATTAATCGCTAACTTTGTACCGCTCTCTATACAAATGACCATATGCTGCTCTAAATGGAATTTTAACTATTACTTGTCATGACCCTTTTGATTGAGTCTTGCTAAAAATATATTGTCAAATTTTCCTTATATATATTTTTCTTTCTTTTTGTATATTGATGTAATTTTCTATATGTAATAAAAACTGTTTTATTAATTAATAAGTAGTCTGAGCATTGAACTGTGAGTTAACCCCGACTCTTTTACATTATTCCTGCACCGCTATAATCCCTAGTCCACCATCCCCTCCTTGTTGATATTCTCATACCAAGGGATGAGGTGCTGTATTATCTAGCGGACCCTCTCTGTCTTTTTGTATATTAATCTCTTTTCAATGATATACACCTAAGGTTCCAACTTTGGAAGAAATCACCTTTTGAATTTTAACTTTGTGATCATGTCAATTTTCCTGATGAAGCCTTTCCAGGCGAAACATGTAGAAATCTATTGAATACGTGACCACACATCAATGAACCTTGCAGTGTCTATATTTGCTATAAGGATAGGTGTATATACCCTGTATCATAGATACATGCATACTTGTTCATTTTTTATCCGTTTGTATTTGTAAAATAAAAATCATGTTTCTAAATGTTAATCTGTCTATCGGAGTATCTAATTCAGTTAATACCTTTATAATGTACCTATAAAATCCTATATCTCAAACTTTCTTTAAACACTTACATAGAACGTGATGTTAAAGGATAAAACTTACCCTAATATAGTCCTTCTGCGGGACTTGAATTATGGAAGAACAGGTCTCTGGAATAATGATTCCCAGAGTCTGGAGGGAGATCCCAGTCGTGAACTTCAGGTCCTGGAAACTTCTCCCCATCGCCAAGTATCGCAAAGTGGCGACAAGCCTTTGCCCGGGAGAGATGGCTTGCCGCATGCAGGTGTCCTGCTTCGTAATATAAGCAGACAGCAAAGTCAATAGACAGTGCAAGATGGGGTCCGTCATCCAGAGATAATTCCTGAAATCATCAGGATTATTCTCCTGGAGCTCCCACGGCAAAGGCTTATGACAGAATTGGTCACGATTAAGCAACCAATTCTTGGTCCAAGAACTTCGCCTCTCCCTGTTCATGGACTGGGTAAAAGCAATAACACCAAGCCCAACAACAGCACAATCTCTCTGATGAGAGCGCAACATGGCTAGTTAAGGAATGGCTGCTCAGAACGAACTGACAAAACACACTGAAAATCAGAAAGGACCTGATAAGCACGACCTGAAAATGAGAAACGACCGGACAAGAACACACTGAAAATCAGAGCAAACTATAAATAGAACGCACTGAAAGACAAAAAACGACCTGACAAGCACGCACTAAAAGAAGAGATATGAACCTGAAAAGCAGAAACAAACTGAAAAGTACAAGGCTAAAAAGTGTGATTTGTCACTCACCAAATTTCTACTAACACAAGATAAACATGAGATTAGCCGAAGGAGCCATATGGGTGGCGCACGACTATTGAACTTCCTTTTTATCGGCTCGTCATACGTCTTGTAAGTCACTATGTTCGTAATTGTTGGCCAACATTTGTGTGACCGTGTGTATGCAAGACAAGTTGGAGCCAACCCTTCGAACAAAAGTCCACGGTTTTGTTTTTGGAATGTCCGATCGTGTGTACGAGGCATATGTTTCTAAGTGGCCCTGCGCTTGGACGGGTAAGTGAAACCCCTTTATTTATTATTGTAGGGTGTCTCAGTGATTGTAACAATTAGTCAAGCTAGCTAAAGGCTGGACATCTGTGTGCGGTGACCATGCGGGGGAGTTTTGGGCTAGCTGTGCGTGTTTGCAAAGTGTACCTTTTGCGCTTGTGCCTGGCTGTTTTTATACCTGTATGATGGTGCACGATGGTGCTCCATTTCGCCTTGGTTTACCATGGCACACGTGGTTTCGCAAGAGTGGCACTGTGCTCAGCAGTTACTGTTTGGTGGCCATGGCACACATGCATTTGCAAAAGCACCACTGTGTCCAGCAGTTGTTTGGCGGCCATGACGCATGTGCATTTGCAAAAGCGTTGCTTGGGTGTACAAAGATTTGCATCATATGCGAATACAGCCACGTGCACGCATGCACAGAATGTTCCGTTGCACAGTGAGCTTACTTAAGCTGTATATGCCAAGCATGCGGTGCTTCCAGAAGCCAGCTGTGGGACACAGAGCAGACTCTGAACGGGCACTTGCAGTGGTTCATTTCTCCTTACCCGGGTCACGTGAGTCACCAAGTGTTGGCTGAAGGTCCTTAGCAGGATTTTTGCATAGGCGCTTAGTGAGCCCCATTAACCACCTGATTACTTTGCACTTAAACCCCCCTCGTGACCAGACCAATTTTCAGCTTTTGGCGCTGATGCACTTTGAATGACAATTGCGCGGTCATACAACACTGTACCCAAATGAAATTTTTACCATTTTTTCCCCACAAATAGAGCTTTTTTTTTGGTGGTATTTAATCACAGCTGGGGTTTTTATTTTTTGCTAAACAAACAAAAAAAGATGGAAAATTAAAAAAAAAAAAAAAATCATGTTTAATAGTTTGTTATAAAATTTTGCAAATAGGTAATTTTTCTGCTTCATTGATATGCGCTGATGAGGCGGCACAGGTGGGCACTGATAGGCTGCACTGGTGGGCACTGATAGGCTGCACTGGTGGGCACTGATAGGCTGCACTGGTGGGCACTGATAGGCTGCACTGGTGGGGACAGATAAGTTGGTACTGATGGGGACAGCAAAGATGGCACTGATGGGCACGGATGGGTGGCACGGATGGGTGGCACAGATGGGTAGCACGGATGGGTGGCACGGATGGGTAGCACGGATGGGTGGCACCGATGGGCACTGATGGATGACACTGATGGGCACTGATGGGTGGCACTGATGGGTGGCACTGATGGGCACTGATAGGTGGCACTGATGGGCACTGGTAGGTGACACAGATGAGCACTGGTAGGTGACACAGATGAGCACTGGCAGGTGACACTGATGTGCAGCACTGGCACTGTGGGCACTGAGAGATGGCACTGTGGGCACTGTGAGATGGCACTGTGGGCACTGTGAGATGGCACTGTGGGCACTGAGAGATGGGGCACTTTAATGGGGCAAAGGTGGGCACAATTGACTGGGCACATTGCAGTGAGAGGGACTGATGTCCCTCTCACTGCCGCCGGTGATCGGCTTTTTTTTTTTCTCCTCGCGCTGTCAGCGCGAGGGAAAAAAAAAGCCGATTACCGGCTCTGTTAGTATCACATGATCAGCTGTCATTGGCTGACAGCTGATCACGTGGTAAGGGGTCGGGATCGACCCCTTACTCGTATCTGTGATCCAGCGAGTCTCACAGACTCGCTGATCACAGAGCGCGCCACGCGCGCCCTTCAGGGGGCGCGCAGGCAGCTCGTGTCCGGGACGACGTCAATCGACGTCGTCCCGGCACAATAGATCCGCACTGTAGACGTCATTTGGCTATAGCGCGGGTCTAAGGTAGTTAAAGGGTCTCTCTTCTGAGGTGTTTTAATACCACACCCAAGTACTCTCTTTTTGTGGCTATTAAAAGGCCTCCAAAAAAGATGAGTGGGACTAACACTACAGGGAAGGGCACACCTAAGTCGCCAGTAGTTCCTGATGAACCTAGTCATATCCCTAGTGTTGTATCCCCTGAAGGACCAGAGTCTTCCAGGCAATCTGAACCGCTGCACCTATTTGGGATTGTGCCTACAGTCAATGCTTCTGCTTCACCCTTTATCACTAAGGATGAACTGTCCTCAGCCCTAGCCGGGTTAGAGCACAGGATTGCTGGCATGATTGCCTCCATCCCGCAGGGTGGCAAGAAGCGTGACAGATCCCCCTTCCTGGAGCCTCCTAGTTTAGAGCAGGAATGGGGAAGAGCTAAAAGCTCAGGATTCAGTGGAGTGCCCGGCAGATGAGTCTGCTTCTGAGCAATCTGGACAAAAGGGATATTCAGTTGATGTCTGCCTCTTAGTCGCAGAAGCTTTCATCCTAAACTCTGACCGAAATGGTTTGTTCTGCCTTTAAGTTGCCTCTTAAAAAAGCTGTTGACTGAGCCCCCCTGGTCCTCTTGGGATCCCTGAGGCCTCTTCAGGCTGCACATGCTTTTCCCCTACACCCCCTGCTGAAACAGGTGGTGTATGCTGATTGGGAACATCTTAACAGGATTTTGTTCCTCTTAAGAGGTTTTCCTTTTCATATCCCATGGATGAAAAGTTTGTTAAAAAATGGAGCATGCCAGTCATAGATGCAGCAGTCTCTCTTTCTTAAACTGGAACGTAACTTGTCCAGTAGATAACGCACATGGCTTGAAAGACCCTGTTGACAGGAAATTGGAGTTATTATTAACTGGCTTCCTTTTCTTTGGCCAGTTCAGCTATTCAGCCAGCTGTTGCAGCAATTGCCAAAGGCTCTTTACTGAGATCGGTGTAGCGGTGTGTCAGACTGACACACCGCTCCACCGATCGCCACGTTCCCCCCCCCCCCATGGGTGTTATCCTGAAGGATATAATATGACGCCCAGTCAGGATAACAAAACCACTTCCGGGACGTCAATCTGCTATTGACCGGGTGGGGGTGGGAAGTATTTAAATACCAAAAAATAAAAAACACAGTAGTGATCAAAAACCACCAAAGGAAAGCTCTATTTTTGTTGAAAAAAAAGATTACAATTTTCATTGTGTACACTGATGCACGACTGCGCACTAGCCAGTTAACTGTGTGCCCCCTGGAAGGCCCCCCTCATGACCAGGCCATTTTTTGCAATACGGCACTACATCACCTTAACTGACAATTGCAAAGTCATGCAACGCTGTACCCAAAATAAAATATACCGTGTTTCCCTGAAAATAAGACATCCTCCGAAAATAAGACCTACCTACAGTTTTGCCTCTCGTTGTAATATAAGGCATCCCCCCGATAATAAGACCTCCCCCGATAATAAGACCTCCCCCGATAATAAAGCACCCCCGATAATAAGGCATCCCCGATAATAAAGCACCCCCGATAATAAGCCATCCCGATAATAAAGCATCCGCCGTTACTCTCGTACGGTAGCGGCAGGCACCGCCGCACAGCTCACTGATTGGCCGCAGCTGTTCAGGCAGTGCGGGTCTCTTCAAATCAGTGAGCTGCGGCGGGCTCTCTGGATGACGAGCGACGTTCCTGATGTTGCGCAGGGGAACGTCGCACGTCAGAGAGCCCGTGCCGCCGCTGCCAGACACAGGAGTCGGGTACATTGGAGACACAGCAGGCACATTGTGTGTTATGGTACGGTACGTACCTCGCCGCCACAGGTGTGGGGGGGATTTCTGGTGAAGGTGGGAGGGGGGAGAAACTGTCCACTGGCACAGGTGTGGGGGGGATGTCTGGTGAAGGTGGGAGGGGGGAGAAACTGTCCACTGGCACAGGTGTGGGGGGATGTCTGGTGAAGGTGGGAGGGGGGAGAAACTGTCCACTGGCACAGGTGTGGGGGGGATGTCTGGTGAAGGTTCAACAAAAAATGTGTACCGTATTCTTCTTCATTGAAAAATAAGACATCCCCTGAAAATAAGACCTAGTGCATCTTTGGGAGCAAAAATTAATATAAGACAGTGTCTTATTTTCGGGGAAACAGGGTATGTCCTTTTTTTCCCCACAAATAGAGCTTTCTTTTGCTGGTATTTGATCACCTCTGCGGTTTTTATTTTTTGCGCTATAAATAAAAAAAGAGAGAATTTTGAAAAGAAAACAATATTTCTTACTTTCTGCTATAAAACACATCCAATAAAAAATGTAAAAGATCAAATTTCTTTATCAATTTAGACCAATTTGCATTCTGCTACATGTTTTTGTAAAAAAAAAAAAATCCCAATAAGTGTATATTGATTGATTTGCGCAAAAGTTATAGTGTCTTCAAACTATGGGATAGATTTATGGATTTTTTTTTTTTACTAGTGATGGCGGCGATCAGCAACTTATAGTGGGAATGTGACACTGCGGCCGACAAATTGGACACTAAGTGACACTTTGTGGGAACCAGTGACACTAATACAGTGATCATGCTAAAAAATCGCACTGTCACTGAACTCATGACACTGGCAGGGAAGGGGTTAACAGGGACAATTAAAGGGTTAAATGTGTTCCTAGGTGCTTGCTAACTGTGTGGGGGCTGCTTGTACTGTGGAAAGGCAGAGATCCATGATCCTGCTTAGCAGAAACACATGTTCATTACCTTCCCTACTGACAGAACGGCAGTCTGCCTTGTTTACATGGGCAGACCGCCATTCTGTCTCTCTCTGGAATGAACGGTGGGTCCCGGCGGACATCACATCCACCTGACCCGCTGATTGGTTCCCTCTGTGTCCAATCACAGTGGTAAGGGGCCGCCGGTGTAGTGTGTGCGCACCCCAGACCCAGAAGTGCAAGGACGATATGTTTGCTTCAGTCATATCAACATATTTCTGAAGTTGCAGATCTGATTCCAAAGAGAATTTAAAAATCAAAGCAAAAAACATTTCCAAATACTAAATCATTTGTATCTGGCTTATAGTACTGGGTGTTTAAGGTGAACCAGATGCCTATGCTACATAATTTACCATTCAAATGTGTTCCCTTTGCAGGCCTCAATTAAACCCCATAAAAGCCCATTGTTGGATAAAGAGTTATGACAATTATTTATGCCATGTACCTGATTGCATGGTCGAATAGGGTGAGTCATCTGCAGAAAAGACTTTTAAACATTGCTCTACTCTAAAGTTCATTTCTAAAAAATCTGAAAAGCTTATTTACTCTGGAGGAGTTTAATAAAGCCTTTAGATTACACCTTTCTCTAAAGAATTTCAGAAAATTTAATAAACACTCCTAGGGATTCAGTTAAAAATTTACAGTGTTAATTTGCATTTTTTTGAGAAATATATAATTCATTATGGCAAATGATTGTCTGTAAAAATCATTATTTAATTGGAAATGTTCACTGACACTGTAATTAGGAAATATGCAAAGTATGAACTAGTGCATTCATTAGATCTGAGCACACTAGAACATTTTGTTAGCTGATTGTAAACATTTGTGAATGCCAGTTCAAATTCACTAGTAGTAGGAAAAAAAATGGTTGTCTTATAGCTATGACTACTGCTAATACAATCATTCTGAATATAACCATATTCTGGAGGGGTTTCTATTGGGAAAATACATTGTGCTTATTAAAGCAAACCTGTCCGGAGATTTTTTTTCCCCTAAAATCTCAGATTTTTTTTTTTGTTTGTGATATTTAGGCAACATACTTTACCAGTATTATGCCTGTGGTGGTCCACTAGCTAAAACAGCTTTAAGTCTGCTGCTGGGCATGACATTCTTGCATGTAATGTCAGTCATAGGGATGAAGTATGAATTGGCCTCATGGCGAATTCATTGATGTAATGGCAAATACAAAGACATGCAGGTAGGTTAACCTCCCTGGCGGTATGATTCTGGCTGGAATTTTGTGCTGAAAGCGGTACAATTATTTTGCATGGAAATTTGGCGTTTTTATATTGTAGGCATGCCATTCTTATGAATAACTCACTTAAATCTGTCCGAACCAGAGTCTAGTAGACATCCCGGGTATGATAAAGTTTGAAACACAAAATAATAAATTATAATATAATAAAAATATATATATAAAAATGATTCAATAATGTAATCAAATCAAAAACACTGAAATTTGCTCAGTTGCAGAATAGTCGCTGTCATTAAATTTATTGTTTGATGATAAATTGTGATTTTAATTTTTTATCGGTGTTTTTTAGCTGGTCTAAAACCACTTTTGACATAAAGGGACACTTTTTGGTTGCTATGGACAATCTCCAGTTTCCAGGCAGAAAAAAAATCTTTTTATTATATAAAATGACATGCAGGGCACTGGGCAGACCACTAGGGACAAAGGGGATGTGTATTATTTGTATACAGTACTGTAATCTGTAAGATTACAGTACTGTATGTGTGTTGTGTTTTTAAACTTTTTTAAATTTGGCGCCGATCTCCGCTCCCGTGCATCGGAACGTCGCAGGGAACGGAGATCGGCGGCACTCGGGCACTGTGTGAATCGAGCGAGCGGACGGCTCACTTACACAGCGGGGAGACATCGCAGGATCCAGGGGAAAAGGTAACTTCCCCCCTGCATCCTGCACGCAAGCCCGAGTCTTGCTCGGGGTTACCGCTCCCAGCAGAAAAAACTGGACCCGAGCCAGACTCGGGATTACCGCTAGGGAGGTTAATTGGCTTCTGTCCAAAAAAAAATTGGCCCTAGTATATGAATAGGGACCTTGGATTGTGGGCTCCTTGAGGGTAGGGACCGATGTGAGTGTGCAATGTACAGGGATAGGGAGAATTGTAGACACTTACTAGGTTGAACTGGATGGACTGATGTCTTTATTCAACCTTACTAACTATGAAGCTATGAAACTATGAAACTATGTAATGTCAGTCATAGGGATGAAGTATGAATTGGCCTCATGGCGAATCCATTGATGTAATGGCAAAATGCATCAATGCTAAAAGGAGAAGTAGGACCAAAGCTACTACTTCTCCTGGGGATCAACAGGATAATTTTTTTTTTTTTTTTAAACCATGAATTTCTGTCACGTATGCAATCTGGTTATGCAATCTCTGTACAATTTCCTTTAGATTTACCAGAACTATGGACTAGAATGAACTACCTGACCAATCCATTCAATTTGCATCAAATCAGAAAGGCCCTTGTACACATGACAAGTACTGAAACCAAAGAATCACACCTACAGTAGCCTTATCATACAATCATATCTTTGTTTTTGAATATTTCGGTACATGTATTGCTGTATGAATAATAGACATACCAGACCGAACGGTCATGTAACATCGATCCCTATGTGTCCTCACAAATATAGGACTTGTTTTGTCTTGTAAGATGGAAAAAATGTGGGACAATTGTGTACCTGGCGCTTGTTGGTGCAGGAACCCACCCTCGTAGCCACTTGAGAATGACTGCCCTGAAAGCCTTGGAAATGATCCTGGTTCCTCTTCCTCCTCCTCCTGTGCCACATCCTCTTCCATCATCGCCCGAAGCGTTTTTTAAAGGAGGCATAGAACTGGGATAGTAACGCTGAGAACGGCATCATCGGCACTGGCCATGTTGGTGGAGTACTCGAAACAGCGCAACAAGGCACACAGGTCTCGCATGGAGGCCCAGTTATTGGTGGTGAAGTGGTGCTGTTCCGCAGAGCGACTTACGCATGCTTGCTGCAGCTGAAACTCCACTATCACCTGCTGCTGCTCGCACAGTCTGGCCAGCTTGTGCAAGGTGGAGTTCCACCTTGTGGGCACGTCACATATGAGACGGTGTGCGGGAAGGCCGAAGTTACGCTGCAGCGCTGACAGGCGAGCAGCAGCAGGGTGAGAACACCGAAAGTGCGCACAGACAACCCGCACTTTCTACAGCAGCTCTGGCATATCAGGGTAATTCTTAAGGAACCTCTGGACCACCAAGTTCAGCACATGCGCCAGGCAAGGGATGTGCGTCAAACCGGCAAGGCCCGGAGCTGCTATGAGATTTCGCCCATTATTGCTCACCACCAGGCCGGGCTTGAGGCTCACTGCCACCAACCACTTATCGGTCTGTTGTTCCATGTCCCTCCACAACTCCTGCGCGGTGTGGGGTTTTTCCCCCAAACAGGAAAGTTTTAAAACTGCCTGCGGTCGTTAACCCCTGGCTGTGCTGAAGTTGGTGCTGAAGGTGTTACGCTGACCGGATGAGGAGGCGGTAGAGGATGAGGAGTAGGATGAGTTAGCAACAGAAGGCAAACTGAAGCACCCTGCAATCCTCGGTTGTGGAAGGACATGCGCCAAACTGCTATCCGCCTCAGGCTCAGCTTCCACTACATTTACCCAGTGTGCTGTTAGGGAGATATAACGTCCCTGACCGTGCTTACTGGTCCACACATCCGTAGTTAGGTGGACCTTGCCACAGATGGTGTTGCACAGTGCACACTTGGTTTTGTCCCCCACTTGGTTGTGCAGGGAAGGGATAGCTCGCCTGGAAAAGTAGTGGCGGCTGGGCACGACGTACTGTGGGACAGCAAATGCCATCAGCCTTTTAAAACTCTGCGTCTCCACCAGACGGAATGACAGCATTTCAAAGGCGAGGAGTTTTGAAATGCTGGCATTCAGGGCCAGGGATCGCGGGTGGCTAGGGGGGTACTTCCTCTTCCGCTCCAGTGTTTGGGAGATAGAGAGCTGAACGCTTCCATGGGACATTGTGGGGATGATTGGTGACCCAGGTGGTAGTGTTGCTGGCAAATCCTCTGTTTGCGGTTTGGCAGGTGCCACTGTCACTACAGAGGTGGATGAAGAGGCCGAGACTGCAGCAGAAGAGGAAGCAGGAGGAGCCAGAGACCTTTCTTGGTTTTTGAGGTGTCTACTCCACTGCATCTCGTGCTTTGCACTTAGATGCCTGCTCATGCAGGTTGTGCTCAGGTTGAGAACGTTTATGCCTCGTTTCAGGCTGTGATTGCACAGCTTGCAAACCACTCGTGTCTTGTCATCAGCACATTGTCTGAAGAACTGTCATGATAGGGAACTCCCTGGTCCTGGCTTTGGTGTGCTCGGTCCCTTGCTGCGTTGGGCAGTAGCAGACGTACTGTCTAGGGGACGGACGCTCTGCTTTTGCACCCTGCTCCCTCTTCTGCTGTGCTGGTGGCTCTGTGCGACCACCGCCTCTTCCTCCGAACTACACTGGTCACCTGCATGACGTTGATTCCATGTGGGGTCAAGGACCTCATCGTCCTCCACATCATCTTCCACCCAGTCTTCACCCCTGCTCTCCTTGTCGGTCTGCACAATTGCGAAAGCAGCAGCAGTTGGCACCTGTGTTTCGTCATCATCCGAGACGTGCTGCGATGGTCCTCCCATGTACTCATCATGAAACATAAGTGGTTGGGCATCGGTGCACACAATCTCTTCCACTTCTGGGGCAGGGCTAGGTGGATGGCCCTGGGAGACCCTGCTAACAGAGTCATCAAAAAGCAGAAGAGACTGCTGCATGATTTGGGGCTCAGACTGCTTGGCTGATTTGCAAGGGGGTTGAGGTGAAAGACTGATGGACATCGGCTGCAGGTGCCAACTCTGAACTTTCATCAGGAGACAATGTGAAGGCACCGGAGGCACTGTCAGCAACCCAATCTACTATCGCCTGTACTTGTCCTGGCCTCAACATTCGTACAGCCTCATTAGGTGCGCCAAAATACTGCTGCAGGCTCTGTCGCCTACTCGCACCTGAGGAAGGTGTTTCACTTGTGCGTGTAGCTGGCACAGATCGACCACGTCCTCTCCCTTCAACAGGAGCTCCACCAGCAGCACCACGACCGTGGCCACGTCCCTACTTTGACGTTCTCCTCATATTTTCAAAATTTAACATTCTTGCCCTAAATGGGTGTTTTTGCAATAGCAGAATACACCCAGAGTATGTGCAGGGTGTATCTCAAAAGCTGAAAAACTGCAAAAAATGCTATGAAAAAATAAATTTCACTCCAATTTTTTTTTGGAATAGCAAAATAGAAAAAAATAGATTAATTGAATATGTCAATCCTGCACATATGCAGCAATTTTTTTTTTTTTTTTGCAATAGCAGAATACACCCACAGTATGTACAGGGTGTATCTCACAGTAACATATGAAGTGCTGGTGCACTGAGCTTGAAGATAAAAGTTATATTTTGTCTGGCACTGCGCTCATGGCAGTGTAAAAAGACTGTGCACTGCAACCGAACCAGGTAACTCTATGTAGATCGCTGACTTATTAGAATTGATTTCTGATTCTGGACTCCTATATAATTCTCTCTCCCTCAAAGCAGACACAGAAACCTTGACCTACACTCTCTATCTATGTAGATATTTCATGAATCTGGACTGACTCCTAGCATGTAATTCTCTCCCTCACAGCAGTCAGGTACCTTTCCCTACACTGTGTAAAGCAGAGTGACGTGCTGTGCTGTGTGCCTCTAGCTTATATAGAGGCTGGGACACATGCTGCACTGGCCAATCACAGCCATGCCATTAGTAGGCATGGCTGTGATGGCTTCTAAGGGCACACCAGTGAAACTAAAGTTGATTGGCTGCCCTGCAGCTTTTAAAAATGCGCCATTACATCGCGGAACACCGGAGCCAAACCTGAACATACAGTCAATTGTTCGGGTTCAGGTCCGGGACCCGGACATCCAAAGTCCGGTACGAACCCGAACTTTACAGTTCGGGTTCACTCAACCATAATTGGAATGGCTGGGCCAGAAATGGCATTGGAAAACATTTCTATTTATTATGAAAAGTGAAATTCTTCCCAACAAAGTAAACTTATCCATTAAGAACTACTGCTTTTAAAGGTTTATTTTCACAGGTGTAATTGTGCATAAGTAATTTGCATTATATCACATTGCAATTTGTATTGTATTGAAAAATATGTATATGTTTATTTGTTTTAAGCTATGCCCCTGTTAAAACCCTAAAAGCTTTAAAGCTTTACCACATGCATGGTGATCTATAATTTAGCCATGCGACTGTAATTTTCAAATCACATTAGACTTGGCTAGATATAGCTGTCACTTTTTTTAAAATAAGTATACTAATCCTTGTGTGTTAGCTTTGTGAATTCAGCCTTATGGTGCTAATGGAAACGTGTGTTACAAAATACATTTTTATCTTTCCTTTAGTAAATAGTCAGTTTATAACTGCCATTTCTATAGTTAATGGATTTAAAATGAAACAAGGATTATAACTGGTTTAGGCAAGTAAAAACGTTTTTGTTGGCACATAGATGTCCATATGGCAAAATATTTTTGGGTTACATGTGAACCATTTTAGAACAATGTAAATGCAAGGTGTTTATACACTTTAGAATTTTATTTAGAACCTGAATAAAGCCACACAGTGAAAGTTTCTAGATTGAGAAGTAAATTGAAGGTTTTCCAAGGCTTTGATGTGGTTTAGCCAAGAGGGCTAGGCATCCAGACTTCAAAAAACTTTTCTTTATTTCTTGAGAATGTTATTTGTGGTGTGCACAAAAATTTCAAATGCAATTTCTAGAAGATGATAAAGTTTTTCTGTGCTGTGGATTTCATTTTTATAATACACTCTGGGAAATGAATATATAGGTGAATCTTTGAATTTCTATACAAGATTCATGTGGTTACATGTGGGCTGGTGGGTGACATTGCTGAAACTGCTACATTCTTTGCTGGTAAACCATACTGTGTGTTTTTCATAACACCCTACCTGGAGGAGAGTAAGGTGTGCAAACATCCCCACAGCACAGTATTCGTACGTGGGTGGCTACAATTGTACAAAACAGTAGGTTCTGCCACTAATATCAGCTTAGTCCAGTTACATTATCTCTTAATGTTGTTCTTCAGAGGTGCAATACAATTTAGAGGGTTTCATGTCTTATAAAAATACTCAGCAGCACATTTTCTTTTTTTCTTGCATGCCTCTATTCACTATCCTGCGAAGAGGAATAATCAAAAAATGTGATGAGATAAGACGTAAATACAGTTTGCTGTAATAAAGATCCACTGTGCTGCTTACAGTAGTTGTTGAGTTGGAGGGCTTTTTAGTTTATTTCACCCTTCCTTACAATAACCTGCTGGGTTATACTTTTTTTTTATTATTATTAAGAAACTATAAAGCATATCTAACAAGAAGTCTCCAAAATGTTATAGATCCAAAACCTACTAGTGAAGTCTTGCTTGGCTATCCTTGCATCACAGTGAATTGAAAATAATAATTTTTATTTTTTATTTTTAGGCCTGGTTCACACTGGTACGACAAATGCTCCGACATTGGGAGCTCATGTCGCATGATGTTTGAAAATCAATGTTACCCTATGGGAGCCATCTTAGCTGGTCCGACACAAGTCGGTCCGACTTTGAAAATGCTCCCTGCACTACTTTGGTCCGACTTTGATCCAACTTCAGCCCATTGAATATCACTGAAGTTGGATTAAAGTCGGATCGCCGTCTTGACTGATCCGACTTTGGCATGCGACTTGTGCTCTGATGATCTTGAAGGGGAAATCCATGCCAAATTGAAAATAAAAATGACATGGATCCCCCCTCCAAGAGCATACCAGACCCTTCAGTCTGGTATGGATTGTAAGGGGAACCCCCACGCCGAAAAAATGGCATGGGGTTCCCCCCAAAATCCATACCAAACCCTTATCTGAGCACACAGCCTGGCAGGTCAGGAAAGCGGGTGGGGACGAGCGTGCACCCCCCCCTGAACCATACCAGGTCACATGCCCTCAACATGGGGGGTGGGTGATTTGGGGCAGGGGGGCCCAAAGCACCTTGTCTCCATGTTGATGAGGACAAGGGCCTCTTCCCGACAACCCTGGCCATTGGTTGTCGGGGTCTGCGGGCGGGGGGCTTATCGTAATCTGTAAGCCCCCTTTACAAGGGGGTCCCACAGATCCCAGCCCCCCACCCTATGTGAATGAGTATGAGGTACATTGTACCGCTACCCATTCACCTAAAAAAAAGTGTCAAAAACAAAACACATGACACATGTTTTTAAAGTAATTATTATTAATTATTAAGGTGGCTCCATCGTCTCTTCCGATCTCTTCTCCCCTCTCCAGCTCTTGTGTGTCCTCTGCCTCTGCCGGGTTTTCTCCCTCTCCGGTTCTTCTCCGCTCTCGCTCCGGTTCTTCTCCCTCTGTCCGCCTTCTTCTGCCGGGTTTCCTCCGCTATCTTCTCACTCTTTTACTTGCTCTTTTGCTGGGTCTTCTCCCTCTGTTCTTCTTCCGATGTTGACTCAATGATCTATCCTACTCTAATGCTGGGTGCATGTTGTGCCACTACTTATATTGGCATGAGGCGGGGTCACCGGGGGCACGCCTCTTATGACGTCACCACCCATCATGACCCCCAAGTGGTGATGTCATATGGGGAGGGATCTCCGGATGATGTCACACAGTGACCCCCCACGGCAATATAAGTAGTGGCACACCACGCACCCAGCATTAGAGCGGGAAAGAGCGTTGAGTCAACATCGGAAGAAGAACAGAGGGAGAAGACAGCGGAGAAGACCCAGCAAAAGAGTGAGAAGATAGCGGAGGAGACCCAGCAGAACACAGCGGACAGGGGGAGAAGAACCGGCAGAGGCAGAAGACGTCAGCAGAGGACACAGAAAAGCTGGAGAGGGGAGAAGAGATCGGAAGCGAAAATGCAGCTGCCTTAATAAATTACTTTAAAAACATGTGTAATGTGTTTGTTTGTTTTTTACACTTTTTTAGGTGAATGGGGAGGGGTACAATGTACCCATACTCATTCACATAGGGCGGGGGCCGGCTTCTGGGGGCCCCCTTGTTAAAGGGGCTTCCATATTCCGATAAGCCGCCTGCAGATCCCGATAACCAACAACCAGGGTTGTCGGGAAGAGGCCCTTGTCCTCATCAACATGGGGACAAGGTGCTTTGGGGCCCCCTGCTCCAAAGCACCCACCCCCCATGTTGAGGGCATGTGGCCTGGTACGGTTCAGGAGGGGGGTGCTCGCTCGTCCCCACCCCCTTTCCTGACCTGCCAGGCTGTGTGCTCGGATAAGGGTCTGGTATGCTCTTGGAGGGGGGACCCATGCTGTTTTTTTTTTTTTTTTACATTGTGCGTAGAGACACAGTGCCTGGTATTGTTGGGGATCAAAGTCGGATCCGCATGTCTGACTTCAAGTCGCAGGACAAAGTCGGATCCACAGTCGTACGACTGTCGTGTCGTACCAGTGTGAACCCCGGCCTTAGAGGGGAAAGGACAGTTTTTTTAGTGCTGTTTGGATTCCTATCTTTTGGGTGGTGAGAGGCACCCTTTTTTCTCTAATTTAAAGCAAAAACAAAAGGGGAATCCAGTACCAAACAGAATTGTATGAATGAGTTTATGATTTTTGATAACTGTCTGTAGAGCAGAATTCAAAACATTTTATAATTTCTTCAAAAAACTAATTTGTAAGGATGAGTGTAGTGATTTGGCTGACACTCATTTTTCTGAGAAGTTAATGATTTCACTGGCTCTCAATTTTTTCTTATTGAGCTGTTTAGGCAGTATTTTCCTGCAAAAATAAAATATCCGTTTGTTTTTTTTTTGTTTCATTTTTTTTTAAAGGGTGTGGGTATATTTAGTAGAGACTGGAGACAACCCCCACAATGTCCCTAGAAGAAAATTGAGGAAATGGATTATCTCGGTACCCAAGAGTTATATAAAAATCATAATATAGCCGAAGTTATGGAAAGTCCTCTCTCTGCGGAGGAATTTTGCACTGCCATAAAACAAATGAAAGTAGGCAAAAGCCGCGGACCTGATGGCTTCCCACTTTAATATTACAAATGCTTCCTGGATGTATTATCACCTAACATGTTAGCGACATTCAATACTCTTGCTAATTCAATACTCTTGCTAACCCCCAAACTTCCCCGGGCAGAATGCTAGAAGCCTGTGTAGCTGTCACTCCGAAATATGGAGGACATACAACTATATGGCAAGATGTTAGTTAACAGATTACTTCCTCTCATACCCACTCTTGTCTTCTCTGATCAAGTAGGTTTCTTATCGTTTAGGGAGGCAAGAGACAACACCATATGTACATTAAATCTACATCACTGGCTTACCTTCTCTGAGACCCAGGGTTTCTTCCTCTCCCTTGATGCGGAGAAGGAGTTTGACAGAGTGGTTTGGGATTACATGCAAGAGGTACTGAAAGGAGTCAGACTCCTACCTCGCATATATGCATATATTAACGCATTATATTCCACTCCCTCAGCGAGTGTAAAAGTGAATGGCCACCTGTCGAACGCCTTTACCATAAGCAATGGGATGCAACAAGGGTGCGCATTTCCCCCCCTGATTTTTGTTTTGTCATTAGAACCCCTCTTAAACAGACTGAGAGCCAACTCAGACATTAAGGGAATCACCATAGCAAATAGAGATTTCAAAGTTGCGGCATCCGCTGATGATATTCTCCTCTCTCTACAATCACCTCAATTATCCTTACCCAACTTATTGAAAGACATAAAACATTTTGGAGATCTGTCAAATCTCAAAATCAACTATTCCAAGTCACATGCCCTGAACGTCTAACTCCCCCTACAAGCAGTAACCCACTGTCAGGAATCCTTCCTATTTTTATTGAAGAGGGATGCCATTACCTACCTTGGCATCCAAAGCACCAGGAAAATATCCGACCTTTACAACCATAATTTCCTTTCAGCGCTTTCCAGGATCCAATCCGATCTGAAGTATTGGGCCAACCTCAACGTATCCTGGTTTAGACGTTCAGTCCTAATAAAAATGCTTGCCACAATTATCCCACTTACAATACGCCAAACAGCACAGAGACAGGCCTCAAACCTTCTGACGCAAAGTAATTTGGAGTGATGAGACCAAAATTGAGCTTTTTGGCTACAACCATAAACGCTAAATTTGGAGAGGAGTCAACAAGGCCTATGATGAAAGGTACACCATTCCTACTGTGAAACACAGAAGTGGATTGCTTGATGTTTTGGGGATGTGTGAGCTACAAAGGTACAGAAAATTTGGTCAAAATTGATGGCAAGATGAATGCAGTATGTTATCAAAAAATACAGGAGGAACAATTGCATTCATCAGCCAGGAAGCTGCACATAGAACGTACTTGGACATTCTAACATGACAATGATCCAAAACACAAGGCCAAGTCGACCTATCATTGGCTACAGAAGAATAAATCGAAGGTTCTGGAGTGGCCATCTCAGTCTCTTAACTTAAAATTGAATTGAGCCACTCTGGGGAGATTCCTAATGTTCAGTTCATGCAAGACATGAATGACAGACATGAACAGCCCAAGAATTTACAGGAACTTGAGGCTTTTTGCCAAGCGGAATGGGGAGCTTTACCATCTGAGAAGATAAAGAGCCTCATCCAAAAATACCACAAAAGACTTCAAGCTGTCATTGATGTTAAAGGGGGCAATACACAGTAATAAGTGGGGTATGTAAACTTTTGATCAGGGTTATTTGGCTAGTTTCTGTTGTCATTATGATTTAAAAAGAGTAAACACAGTTGATTGATAATACATGGCTTCAGCCAAACACTAACCATGAGTGAAAGATAAGTATTTGTGTTATCATTCATATTCTCTGAAAAATGGCCAAGACATCATAAATTCTGCCAGGGTATGTAATCTTGTGAGCACAACTGTATATGTAGGCTCAGAATGTCAAGACACAGTACTGGGCAGATAAAAACCATCTTGGATGTCTATAACGGGAACTGTGGTGGTAAGGGCATAAAGGATGCAGCAAGCCCACAACTCCCCATAGGGATGAGGACGTCCATGTTGTCGTCGCTGGTAGTGCATAATGATAGCTCCAAGGTGTCTATAAAATAATATGAATACAAGGAACTCTAGATAGGAGATACAGGACTTTATAGGTGCATGTAGTACAAATCCATATAGCATAATCATTTAAAAAGAATATTTAGTGAATCACATAGAAAAAGATAAAAAACATTTAATACAGTACATCAGCGTCCATTGAAAATAAAGGACACAACTTTTTGAGTTGTATTGCTGTTTCCACACTCTTAATCCAACATGTTTACGGTGAAACATGTTGAATTAAGAGTGCAGAAACAGCAATGTAGCTCAAAAAGTAATGTCCTTTATTTTCAATGGACGCCGATGTACTGTATGAAATGGTTTTATCTTTTTTTCTATGTGATTCACTAAATATTCAAGAGCTGAAATTCCTTGTGGTACGTTCTTGTTTGTGGCACGACAATTGTGTACCGTTAGTATGCAAGACACGATCCTGGCACAAGCCCTTTTGACAAAAATCAGACACTTGGTTGGCCAACAATCGCACAGTGTGTAAATCTTTTGGCCAGAGGGTTCAGGCCATGAACATTCAAGTTCAAGTAAGAATAGTTGGACCACAGGAGGTTGATTATTTTGGTATGTAGAGGTCAAGGGTGGTTTCAAATTCAATTTTTATGGGGTGCCATGCGGGTACTGGAAGCATAAGTGGGAGAAGTGATGTGTGCTGCACAATTTTCATGTATCATAGCATAACATATCTTTATTGTATGAAACACTAAGAGCCGGTTCACACAGGGGCGACACGACTTCCAGTGCGACTTTTGGAGGCAACTTGGACACGACTTGAGGAGCTACTTCAACATGACTTGGGACGACTTACAACACGACTTTAAGTCGCCCCAGGCCAGGCCGACTTTGGCCATGGCCAATCAGAGAATAATCAGCTCTGGAGGGAGAAATCCACGCCAAAGTTTAAATAAAAAACCGGCATGGGTTCCCCCTCCAGGAGCATACCAGGCCCTTAGGTCTGGTATGGCTTTTGAGGGCAACCCCCTACGGCGAAAAAACGGCGTGGGGGTCCCCCCAAAATCCATACCAGACCCTTATCCGAGCACGCAGCCTGGCCGGTCAGGAAAGGGGGTGGGGACGAGCGAGCGCCCCCCTCCCTCCTGAACCGTACCAGGTCGCATGCCCTCAACATGGGGGGGTGGGTGCTTTGGGGAAGGGGGCGCCCTGCGGCCCCCCACCCCAAAGCACCTTGCCCCCATGTTGATGAGGACAAGGGCCTCTTCCCGACAACCCTGGCCGTTGGTTGTCGGGGTCTGCGGGCGGGGGGCTTATCGTAATCCGGGAGCCCCCTTTAATAAGGGGGCCCCCAGATCCCGGCCCCTCACCCTATGTGAATGAGTATGGGGTACGATGAAACCTTATTCCTATAGGCTTAGAAGCCTTCAGACAACAATCACTTCACCCAGAACACTGAACAGTGTCACCTGCTTGATCACTAGCCATTTTTATATGGACTTCACTACTATACATGTATTTGTATAGTTTTTGTTGATTTTCACTAATCACTTATTCTTTAAGATTTTACGCTTGAAATTTTCACATTTATTGGTTTACATATTGTCACAATATACTTACCACAGAACCACCTGTTATTAATTCAACTTTTTTTAACTACATGTGTTTTTAGTCCTTAATTTAATTCTTATTGGGCTTTTTATTGTATAATATTTTTATATAGTTTGTACATTTTTCCATAATTTTATGCATAGTATCATTTTAGTGCAACAGGATTTTTTTAGTTTTTAGCATATTTATGGTTTAATGACAGATAAGGCTTTGAAGCCAGGCTAAACCGGGAGACTTCTCCCTTTATCCTGTACATGGTATCATACTTATACAGAATATTAACTATATACTAGGGATGGGCCCGGTGCTCGATGCGAACCCATGTTCGCATCGAGCACCGGGTGTTCGCTCGCTCGGCGAGCCCAGAACTATTTTGGCCGCTCGCATCACGTTCGTGTGATGCGAGCGGCCCCGCAATGCATTGCGGCCGGCGCGGCCGGCGCAGTGCATTGCTGGCTAATGATTGGCCAAGCATGCACTGTGACCCCGCATGCTTGGCCAATCACAGCCCCGGAAACTCGAAGAGCCATAATTGGCTACAGGCAGGACGCCTGTAGCCAATTACAGCTCAGGGGCTTTAGTACACGCCCCCCCCTATAAAAGGCCGCCACGCCGTCTGCGCCGGTCACATGCTGTTCCGGCGTAGATAGAGCAGGATAGATCTGTGACACTCTGCTGGATTTAGTTAGTTAGAGAGATTTACTTAGAGAGATTGAGTTAGATAGATTCATTTACAAAGATTGATTTAGAAAGAGGGGCTTGTAGTGTGTTCGTGGCAGGCAGGCAGAGCTCCTATATTTTGTTCCCAGAAGCACCTATAGGACTTGTAGTGTGTTCGTGGCAGGCAGGCAGAGCTCCTATATTTTGTTCCCAGAAGCACCTATAGGACTTGTAGTGTGTTCGTGGCAGGCAGGCAGAGCTCCTATATTTTGTTCCCAGAAGCACCTATAGGACTTGTAGTGTGTTCGTGGCAGGCAGGCAGAGCTCCTATATTTTGTTCCCAGAAGCACCTATAGGACTTGTAGTGTGTTCCTGGCAGGCAGGCAGAGCTCCTATATTTTCTTCCCAGAAGCACCTATAGGACTTGTAGTGTGTTCCTGGCAGGCAGGCAGAGCTCCTATATTTTGTTCCCAGAAGCACCTATAGGACTTGTAGTGTGTTCCTGGCAGGCAGGCAGAGCTCCTATATTTTGTTCCCAGAAGCACCTATAGGACTTGTAGTGTGTTCCTGGCAGGCAGGCAGAGCTCCTATATTTTGTTCCCAGAAGCACCTATAGGACTTGTAGTGTGTTCCTGGCAGGCAGGCAGAGCTCCTATATTTTCTTCCCAGAAGCACCTATAGGACTTGAAGTGTGTTAGTCCCATCACACAGACCTATATTTTCTTCCCAGAAGCACCTATAGGACTTGAAGTGTGTTAGTCCCATCACACAGAGATCATATATTTTGTTCCCAGAAGCACCTATAGGACTTGAAGTGTGTTAGTCCCATCACACAGAGATCATATATTTTCTTCCCAGAAGCACCTATAGGACTTGAAGTGTGTTAGTCCCATCACACAGAGATCATATATTTTGTTCCCAGAAGCACCTATAGGACTTGAAGTGTGTTAGTCCCATCACACAGACCTATATTTTCTTCCCAGAAGCACCTATAGGACTTGAAGTGTGTTAGTCCCATCACACAGGGATCATATATTTTGTTCCCAGAAGCACCTATAGGACTTGAAGTGTGTTAGTCCCATCACACAGAGATCATATATTTTCTTCCCAGAAGCACTTATAGGACTTGAAGTGTGTTAGTCCCATCACACAGAGATCATATATTTTGTTCCCAGAAGCACCTATAGGACTTGAAGTGTGTTAGTCCCATCACACAGAGATCCTATATTTTGTTCCCAGAAGCACCTATAGGACTTGAAGTGTGTTAGTCCCATCACACAGAGATCATATATTTTGTTCCCAGAAGCACCTATAGGACTTGAAGTGTGTTAGTCCCATCACACAGAGATCATATATTTTCTTCCCAGAAGCACCTATAGGACTTGAAGTGTGTTAGTCCCATCACACAGAGATCATATATTTTGTTCCCAGAAGCACCTATAGGACTTGAAGTGTGTTAGTCCCATCACACAGAGATCCTATATTTTGTTCCCAGAAGCACCTATAGGACTTGAAGTGTGTTAGTCCCATCACACAGACCTATATTTTCTTCCCAGAAGCACCCATAGGACTTGAAGTGTGTTAGTCCCATCACACAGAGATCCTATATTTTGTTCCCAGAAGCACCTATAGGACTTGAAGTGTGTTAGTCCCATCACACAGACCTATATTTTCTTCCCAGAAGCACCCATAGGACTTGAAGTGTGTTAGTCCCAGTACACAGAGATCCTATATTTTGTTCCCAGAAGCACCTATAGGACTTGAAGTGTGTTAGTCCCATCACACAGAGATCATATATTTTGTTCCCAGAAGCACCTATAGGACTTGAAGTGTGTTAGTCCCATCACACAGAGATCCTATATTTTGTTCCCAGAAGCACCTATAGGACTTGAAGTGTGTTAGTCCCATCACACAGACCTATATTTTCTTCCCAGAAGCACCCATAGGACTTGAAGTGTGTTAGTCCCATCACACAGAGATCCTATATTTTGTTCCCAGAAGCACCTATAGGACTTGAAGTGTGTTAGACCCATCACACAGAGATCATATATTTTGTTCCCAGAAGCACCTATAGGACTTGAAGTGTGTTAGTCCCATCACACAGAGATCATATATTTTGTTCCCAGAAGCACCCATAGGACTTGAAGTGTGTTAGTCCCATCACACAGAGATCCTATATTTTGTTCCCAGAAGCACCTATAGGACTTGAAGTGTGTTAGTCCCATCACACAGAGATCATATATTTTCTTCCCAGAAGCACCTATAGGACTTGAAGTGTGTTAGTCCCATCACACAGAGATCATATATTTTGTTCCCAGAAGCACCTATAGGACTTGAAGTGTGTTAGTCCCATCACACAGAGATCCTATATTTTGTTCCCAGAAGCACCTATAGGACTTGAAGTGTGTTAGTCCCATCACACAGACCTATATTTTCTTCCCAGAAGCACCCATCGGACTTGAAGTGTGTTAGTCCCATCACACAGAGATCCTATATTTTGTTCCCAGAAGCACCTATAGGACTTGAAGTGTGTTAGTCCCATCACACAGACCTATATTTTCTTCCCAGAAGCACCCATAGGACTTGAAGTGTGTTAGTCCCATCACACAGAGATCCTATATTTTGTTCCCAGAAGCACCTATAGGACTTGAAGTGTGTTAGTCCCATCACACAGACCTATATTTCTTCCCAGAAGCACCCATAGGACTTGAAGTGTGTTAGTCCCATCACAAAGAGATCCTATATTTTGTTCCCAGAAGCACCTATAGGACTTGAAGTGTGTTAGTCCCATCACACAGACCTATATTTTCTTCCCAGAAGCACCCATAGGACTTGAAGTGTGTTAGTCCCATCACACAGAGATCCTATATTTTGTTCCCAGAAGCACCTATAGGACTTGAAGTGTGTTAGTCCCATCACACAGACCTATATTTTCTTCCCAGAA
This sequence comes from Lithobates sylvaticus, assembly GCA_028564925.1. Classification (NCBI taxonomy): domain Eukaryota; kingdom Metazoa; phylum Chordata; class Amphibia; order Anura; family Ranidae; genus Lithobates; species Lithobates sylvaticus. Next base: position 166,990,226 of record CM053036.1, on the reverse strand, counting down.
GCACCCATAGGACTTGAAGTGTGTTAGTCCCATCACACAGAGATCCTATATTTTGTTCCCAGAAGCACCTATAGGACTTGAAGTGTGTTAGTCCCATCACACAGACCTATATTTTCTTCCCAGAAGCACCCATAGGACTTGAAGTGTGTTAGTCCCATCACACAGAGATCCTATATTTTGTTCCCAGAAGCACCTATAGGACTTGAAGTGTGTTAGTCCCATCACACAGACCTATATTTTCTTCCCAGAAGCACCTATAGGACTTCTAGTGTGTTAGTGGCATCACACAGAGCTCCTCTATTTTCTTCTCAGCAGCACCCACAGGACTTCTAGTGTGTTAGTGGCATCACACAGAGCTCCTCTATTTTCTTTGCAGAAGCACCCACAGGACTTCTAGTGTGTTAGTGGCATCACACAGAGCTCCTATATTTTCTTCTCAGCAGCACCCACAGGACTTCTAGTGTGTTAGTGGCATCACACAGAGCTCCTCTATTTTCTTTGCAGAAGCACCCATAGGACTTCTAGTGTGTTAGTGGCATCACACAGAGCTCCTATATTTTCTTCTCAGCAGCACCCACAGGACTTCTAGTGTGTTAGTGGCATCACACAGAGCTCCTCTATTTTCTTTGCAGAAGCACCCATAGGACTTCTAGTGTGTTAGTGGCATCACACAGAGCTCCTCTATTTTCTTTGCAGAAGCACCCACAGGACTTCTAGTGTGTTAGTGGCATCACACAGAGCTCCTCTATTTTCTTTGCAGAAGCACCCATAGGACTTCTAGTGTGTTAGTGGCATCACACAGAGCTCCTATATTTTCTTCTCAGCAGCACCCATAGGACTTCTAGTGTGTTAGTGGCATCACACAGAGCTCCTCTATTTTCTTTGCAGAAGCACCCATAGGACTTCTAGTGTGTTAGTGGCATCACACAGAGCTCCTATATTTTCTTCTCAGCAGCACCCACAGGACTTCTAGTGTGTTAGTGGCATCACACAGAGCTCCTCTATTTTCTTTGCAGAAGCACCCACAGGACTTCTAGTGTGTTAGTGGCATCACACAGAGCTCCTCTATTTTCTTTGCAGAAGCACCCATAGGACTTCTAGTGTGTTAGTGGCATCACACAGAGCTCCTATATTTTCTTCTCAGCAGCACCCACAGGACTTCTAGTGTGTTAGTGGCATCACACAGAGCTCCTCTATTTTCTTTGCAGAAGCACCCACAGGACTTCTAGTGTGTTAGTGGCATCACACAGAGCTCCTCTATTTTCTTTGCAGAAGCACCCATAGGACTTCTAGTGTGTTAGTGGCATCACACAGAGCTCCTATATTTTCTTCTCAGCAGCACCCACAGGACTTCTAGTGTGTTAGTGGCATCACACAGAGCTCCTCTATTTTCTTTGCAGAAGCACCCATAGGACTTCTAGTGTGTTAGTGGCATCACACAGAGCTCCTATATATTCTTCTCAGCAGCACCCACAGGACTACCGACTACAATGGCTGGAAGACCGCCAAGGGGAGGCAGAGCGTGCAGAGCCAAGAACACAGGGCAGGCAGGCTCTGTTTCTAGTGGACGTGGCCGTGGCCGTGGACGTGGTCGTGCATCGTCATCAGCACGTGGCCATGGGACACGCGCGTCTTTGTTTTCGGCAGCTGGACATGTGGAGCCGCATCATGCTGAAGGCTTGGTAGAATGGATGACCAAGCCCTCCTCATCCTCCTCATCCTCTCTCACCCAGGCTCAGGGTACTGGCAGAGCATCATCAGCCACCCCTTCCCTAGACCCACCATGTCCTCCTGAGGAGTCCCCCGAACTCTTTGAGCACAGTGTTGGGTACATGCTCCAGGAGGATGCCCAACGATTCGAAGGCTCGGATGATGATACCCAGCTTGAGGAATCTGGCAGTACTGTTCCACCAGCTGCAGCTTACTGCCAGGTTTGCTCTAGTGGTGAAGAGGGAGGGGATGATGAGGTCACTGACTCCACGTGGGTGCCTGAAGGGAGAGAGGATGAGGAGGAGGACGAGGAGGAGGAGGAGGATGCGGCGTCACATGTCCAACGAGGCAGGATGCCCCCTGGAGGCCAGGTAGAGGCCAGCACAGCAACTGTACAACACCGCAGAGCTCCGCCTGTGCAGGGCGCTGCCTCTGCACGTTATCAGAAAAGTTCTTTGGTGTGGGCCTTTTTTGAGACGAGTGCATCAGATCGCACCACTGCTATTTGCAATATTTGTCTCAAGCGTATCTCGCGTGGCCAAAACATCAGCCGCTTGGGCACCACAAGCATGACCAGACATATGGCGACCTGCCATGCAGCTCGTTGGCAGGCACACATAAAAGACCCACACCAAAGAACTAAGCGGACCTCTCCTTGCTCCTCCTCAGCTGGGATCTCCATCCCCACTACACCTTCAGTCCTCTCTGAAAGCTGCTCTGAGAGGACTGAAGGTGTAGAATTAGGTGTGTCACAACCAAGTACTTGCAGTACACTGACGTCCGATTGCAGCAGGCAAATTTCCCTGCCCCAGCTGCTGGACCGTAGAAAGAAGTACACTCCCAGCCATCCACATGCCCAGCGGTTGAATGCTAGCCTGGCTAAATTGCTAGCACTTCAACTGCTGCCTTTTCAGTTGGTAGACTCGGCCCCCTTCCGTGAGTTTGTTCAATGTGCGGTTCCTCAGTGGCAGGTTCCCAAACGCCACTTTTTCTCACGGAAGGCGATTCCGTCTCTCTACCGGCATGTGGAGGGCAATGTCCATGCCTCGCTGGACAGGGCGGTCAGCGGTAAGGTGCATATTACCGCTGACTCATGGTCCAGCAGGCATGGACAGGGACGGTACCTTTCTTTCACGGCCCATTGGGTCACTCTATTGGCAGCTGGGAGGGATGCAGGACAAGGTGCAGTAGTGTTGGAGGTTGTTCCGCCACCACGCCTCCAAAACGCTACTACTGCTACTGGTTGTGACACACCTCTCTCCTCCACCCCCTCCTCTTCTTCTTCCTCCAGTGCTCTGTCCTTGGAACCAGCGGTGCTCCGTAGGCGTACAAGGGGCTACGCAAGTACGCAGGCAAAAAGATGCCATGCCGTGCTTGCGCTGGTGTGTTTGGGGGACAGGAGCCACACTGGGCCAGAGGTTCTGGCAGCTCTGCAGGGGCAGGCCGAGAGGTGGTTGACGCCACGTCAGCTTAAGCCAGGAATGGTCGTTTCTGACAATGGCACCAACCTCCTCTCCGCCCTGCGACAGGGGCAGCTCACCCATGTGCCCTGCATGGCTCACGTCCTCAACCTGGTGGTGCAGCGGTTCTTGGGCAGGTTCCCAGGCTTACAGGATGTCCTGAGGCAGGCCAGGAAAGTCTGTGTGCATTTCCGCCGATCTTATAATGCCAGTGCTCGGCTGACTGAGCTGCAAAAGGAGCTGAACCTGCCCAAGAACCGCCTAATATGTGACATGCCCACCAGGTGGAACTCAACGTTGGCCATGCTGCAGCGACTGCACACGCAGCAGAGGGCCATCAATGAGTACCTTTGCGACTATGGCACCAGGACAGGGTCAGGGGAGCTTGGTTTTTTTTCCCCACGTCAGTGGAGCATGATCAGGGATGCATGCACTGTCCTCTCACCATTTGAGGAGGCCACGAGGATGGTGAGCAGTGACAGTGCATGCATCAGTGACACTGTCCCTCTTGTCCACCTGTTGGAGCATACGCTGCGTGGGATAATGGACAGGGCACTTGAGGCAGAACAGAGGCAGGAAGAGGAGGACTTCCTTGCCTCTCAAGGCCCCCTTTATCCGGACAGTGTTCCTTCTGTCCCACCCATCACACAGGAAGAGGATGAGGAGGAGGAGGAGGAGGAGGATTGTGTGAGCATGGAGGTGGAGCCTGGCACTCAGCATCAGCAGCAGCAGTCTTTTAGGGATGATGTACAGTCCCAACAAACCAGTGGACTTGTACGTGGCTGGGAGGAGGTGGCTGGCGATCATGTCATCCTCAGTGACCCAGAAGACTCCGGACCGAATGCCTCAGCTAACCTACGCTGCATGGCCTCCCTGATCCTGCAAAGCCTGCGGAAGGATCCTCGTGTTCTTCGGATCAAGGAGAGGGACCATTACTGGCTGGCCACTCTCCTTGATCCGCGGTACAAGGGTAAGGTTGCGGACCTTATCTTGCCGTCGCAGAGGGAGCAGAGGATGAGACATCTCAGGGAGGCCTTGCAGAAAGGTCTGTGCAACGCGTTCCCAGAAACTGGGAGGCTACAAACTCCTGGTCCTGGGCGACGAGTTGCTGAGGCTTCGGTCAGTAGCAGAAGGAGCGGTGGGGAAGGTGGACGTCTGACCGATGCGTTCAGACAATTTTTTAGTCCGCAGCCCCAAGGTATGATCGGTTCCAGCAACCATCGCCAGCGTCTGATATACATGGTGCAGGAATACCTTGGGGCAAGGTCAGACTTGGACACCTTTCCCACCGAAAATCCTCTGGCTTACTGGGTCCTGAGGATGGATCACTGGCCAGAGCTTGCACAGTATGCAATTGAGCTACTGGCCTGTCCTGCCTCCAGCGTTCTTTCCGAACGCACATTCAGTGCTGCTGGAGGATTTGTCACCGATCATAGGGTGCGCCTGTCCACCGCCTCGGTTGATCGACTGACCTTCATCAAAATGAATCAGTCTTGGATCACCACCAGCTACCAGGCACCTGAGGCGGATATAACCGAATAATTTTTAATATCACATCCCTTCAAGACTGCCTATGCTGATGCTGAGTGACTGTCCTCTTATGTTCACTGACTATCCTCTTCCTCCTCCTCAATGATCCATGCCACCACACCAGTGCCTAAGGCACAATTTTTCAGCCCCTGTTTAACAGGGGCGTGTACATACAATTTTTATAAAAAAATGCTTCGCAACACGTGTGACTGCTGTGCTCCAAGTACAGTATCTGTGAGGGGTTGCAGTGTTGTGGCACCAGCACCAGTGCCTAAGGCAAATTTTTCAGCCCCTGTTTAACAGGGGCGTGTACTTACAATTTTTAAAAAAAATGCTTCGCAACACGTGTGACTGCTGTGCTCCAAGTACAGTATCTGTGAGGGGTTGCAGTGTTGTGGCACCAGCACCAGTGCCTAAGGCACAATTTTTCAGCCCCTGTTTAACAGGGGCGTGTACTTACAATTTTTAAAAAAAATGCTTCGCAACACGTGTGACTGCTGTGCTCCAAGTACAGTATCTGTGAGGGGTTGCAGTGTTGTGGCACCAGCACCAGTGCCTAAGGCACAATTTTTCAGCCCCTGTTTAACAGGGGCGGGTAATTACAATTTTTAAAAAAAATGCTTCGCAACACGTGTGACTGCTGTGCTCCAAGTACAGTATCTGTGAGGGGTTGCAGTGTTGTGGCACCAGCACCAGTGCCTAAGGCACAATTTTTCAGCCCCTGTTTAACAGGGGCGGGTAATTACAAATCTTGATCTAATAGTTCACAGCAGGCCCCATTCCTGCGCCCACCAAGAGTAACTATGAGGGCCTACAGTCTTGTGGCAACACCGTCCACCACCACCGCCAAAGGCCCAATTTTTCTGCCCTGTTCATCAGGTGCTTGCAATTACAAATCTTGATCTAATAACTCACAGCAGGGCCCATTCCTGCGCCCACCAAGAGTAACTATGAGGGCCTACAGTCTTGTGGCAACACCGTCCACCACCACCGCCAAAGGCCCAATTTTTCTGCCCTGTTCATCAGGTGCTTGCAATTACAAATCTTGAGCTAATAACTCACAGCAGGGCCCATTCCTGCGCCCACCAAGAGTAACTATGAGGGCCTACAGTCTTGTGGCAACACCGTCCACCACCACCGCCAAAGGCCCAATTTTTCTGCCCTGTTCATCAGGTGCTTGCAATTACAAATCTTGATCTAATAACTCACAGCAGGGCCTATTCCTGCGCCCACCAAGAGTAACTGTGAGAGCTTACAGTCTTGTGGCAACACCGTCCACCACCACCACCACCACCCCCCAATTTTTCTGCCCTGTTCAACAGGTGCATGCAATTACAAATCTTGATCTATTAACTCACAGCAGGGCCCATTCCTGTGCCCACCAGTCTTGTGGCTACACCAACATCTAATAGGGCAAATTTCTGCAGAGTATATACGCCAGGCCCCTACTTTCAAACATCCAACTTACAAACGACTCCTACTTGCAAATGGAAAGAGAAAACAGGAAGTGAGAGGAAATCTACCCCTAGGAAGGGAAATTCTATCCTGTTAGATTTAATTTGGGAAAAAGGTATCTCCTCTCTACTGATACTTTATCACCAATCCTTGTTTCAATTAAAACCCCACTTTTTCCAAAAACATTTGTCATTGGGACGGAAAGTTAGGTGACATGTTCTGAACAGATGTGCAAAGACAGCAAATGTTACAGGGGTGATAACCCCTCCCTATGTTCTCCAAAAAGCTTAAAAATAGATTTTTTTGGGATGGAGCTACACTTCATAATGTACCTGTTCAGATTCTACTTAAGAACAAACCTAAAGCCGCAAGTGTTTTTAAATGGCTTCTTTTTTTCCTTTACAAATGTCATTTTGTGCAAGGACAGTTCTAAACACGGGAAACACATGCCACTTCACAGGCATACTTTAGACACCCCCCAGGTACCATATTTAAAGGAAAATTTCACTTTTTTTTTTCACTTTATGCATCATTAAAATGACTGCTCCCGAAAAAACGTTAGTTTTTAAAAGTTCTTTTTGCATTGATATATGTCCCCTGGGGCAGGACCCGGGTCCCCAAACCTGTTTTATGACATTAACATGCATATTGGCCGTTGTAATTAGCACTTTTGATTTCGAACGTTCGCGTCCATTATAACGTATAGGGTTCGAAAATTCGCGCGAACTTTCGGTCGGTTCGAAGGTTCTGGTGCGAACCGAACCCGGGGGTGTTCGGCTCATCCCTACTATATACCAATAGTGCCATTTATAAATAAGGACTATTCATCTCTCAGCGCTGCATTTACACATATACCAATCTTTCCCTACCGATAGTCTTTCGGCAATGTCAGCTGCTTCATTCATTTAATATTTCACATATACAGCGCAGTATCCACCTTCTTTTCCCACTATTTACTGAGTCTGGTAAGAGTATTCAATTTTTTTTCATTGGTGGTCGATTCCCAATCTATGGCAATTTCTTACTGGATAGTGGCCTATCGTTCAGAGGTTGAATATATCTTCAATTTCAACATTGATTTCTACCTAAACACTTGTGATTTCATTTCACCTGTTTGGACTGTTATTTGTGTTTGTTTTTTCCCTCATGGGTTATTTATTCACAATGCCTTTTCACATAATTACTTTTTAGTGATTTCAATTTATGAATTGTATTTATATTCATTTATTGCTGTTTACACCTAGAACTTTATTTTATTTTGCACAGTCAATGTGTTATACATACTGTTTGCATACTTGCACACTTTTCTAAAATATACACACAATATGGATTAGCGCTGCACTTAATATTCTCATTATCCACTCAATTTGTCTGATTGTAGTGTTTTCAGCTTTCCTTAATCTGTTGAGTAACGCAGTGCACATTTTGAAATTGGGGTATATGTACTGTGAATTCAGTGTCAATCACGAACAATGCTGACCTGCACAAAAATGACAAAAAAAGCCAGCCAAACAAACAATCACCAAATGACGGGTAAACATGTTCACCAGGTGACCATGCCCCCATGTTTACTCGTTTTTCTGCGAATGTCTCTCGATGGGGCATGTTGTGTTTGGCAGGCTTTTTTGTTTTTTTTTGTGTGGGTTGGCGTTCATTGTGATTTATGGTCCTTTTTTTGACGTTTTTTTTTTGTAACCGCTTCAGCCCCGGAAGATTTTACCCCCTTCCTGACTAGAGCACTTTTTGACGATTGCGTGGCCGTGCAACGTTACACCAAAACAAAATTGACGTCCTTTTTTTCCCCACAAATAGAGCTTTCTTTTGGTGGTATTTGATCACCTCTGTGGTTTTTATTTTTTGCGCTATAAACAAAAAAAAGAGCTTCAATTTTGGAAAAAAAGCTATATTTTTTTACTTTTTGCTATAATAAATATCCCCAAAAAAATATAAATATATATAAAAAATTAAATGTTTCCTCAGTTTAGGCCGATATGTATTTTTATATATATATTTGGTAAAAAAAAATCACAATAAGCGTATATTGATTGGTTTGTGCAAAAGTTATAGTGTCTAAAAAATAGGGGATAGATTTATAGCATTTTTATTATTCATTTTTTTGTTAATTAGTAATGGCGGTGATCTGCAATTTTTATTGTGACTGTGAAATTATGGCAGACACATCAGGCACTTTTGACACTATTTTGGGACCAATGTCATTTATACAGCGATCAGTGCTATAAAATGAACTGATTACTGTGTAAATGACACTGGCAGGGAAGGGGTTAAACACTAGGGGGAGATCAAGGGATTAAGTGTGTCCTAGGGCATGATTCTAACTGGGGGGGTGGGCTACCACTGAGATGACAGCAATCACTGCTCCCAATGACAGGAAGCAGTAGATCCCTGTCATGTTACTAGGCAGAACAGGGAAATGCCTTGTTTACATCTTCCTGCGGCTCTGTGACAGGATCATGGGACACCAGCAGACATCGAGTCCACAGGATCCACGGGCACGGTCATGCTGGAGGCGGTGGGCGTGCCCACCAGCCCCACCAATTAAAGGGGACGTACAGGTACTCCCATTTGCCCACCGCTGCCATTGTGGTTACATATATCGGCGTGCAGCGGTAGGCAAGTGGTTAATAAAGGGCTTGTCAAAAACTGTGCTAATGTTTTTATTGGTGAATATGGTAAATTGGTGAATGTAACCCATACTCATTCACATGGGGGAGGGATCTGGGGGCCCCTTGTTAAAAGGGAGCTTCCAGATTCCAAAAAATCATCCCCCCCTCCCCCCCCCCCGCCACACCCCCCTCAGCCACTGGGTCAATGTTGTGGGGAAAAGGTCCTTGTGATCATCAACATACCCTGTTTCCCCCAAAATAAGACCTAGCGTGATTGTCGGTGATGGCTGCAATATAAGCCCTACCCACCAAATAAGCCCTACCCTGTTTCCCCGAAAATAAGCCCTACCCTGAAAACAAGACCTACAGGGACTTTAACTAGGGCTTATTTGGGGGGTAGGGCTTATATTGCAGCCATCACCGACAATCACGCTAGGTCTTATTTTCGGGGAAACAGGGTAGGAACAAGGTGCTTTGGAGGGGAGCCCCCTCCCCCAAAGGAACCTCCCTTATGTTAAGGGGATGTGGCCTGGTATGGTTTGGATAGGGTGCTCACTCATCCTTCCCCCTATCCTGGTCTGTTGGGCTGCATGCTCAGATAAGGGGGGACCCCATGCCATTTTTTTTTTTTTTTTTTATGTTTCAATATGTTTGTTTATAGCAAAGATATAAACAAGCAATACATAAAGAAAAGTGGTGTTAGTTGCCATAAGTATAATAACAATACAAAATTAGTGTAAATAACAGCAGGGGATGCTCATAGAAATAAAAGTCATTGGAGGTAAAATATGTTCAAAACTTTGTATACAAACCTATCAAATGACATTGCGTACGGGAAGATGTTCCTATTATTTCGACCTCTATATGCCACGCGAGGAATGAAAATTTGTAACAGGTATCTCAATTAACTTCAGTACAATTTGTAGCGGGTACATATCTATGGATAATGAGATACTACTGCCCTGTATGGCTGTATAGTCTAATCCCCATAGATGCAGTAGATCTACCCCCAAGTTAGAGCTGAGTGACCCAATAATGTCACACTATCCCACCGTCAATGACACCTATAAATTAATCAGAATATCCAAAGGCTCCAAAGTAACTGAATAAGGTAAGGGGTCTGGGGAGAGATGAAATAATAAAGAGAAAGAGAGGACAGAAAAGATAATAGAAGACCTGAGTGTACAAATAAAAGTGGAAAATAGGAGAGGAACGACAGATAGAAAGGTAGAAACATACCTGTGCAGGAGGACAGAACTCATTTACAAAGCCCATTTACAAACAGGAAGAGGGCATATACAGGATTTTGTCAGGGAAGACATCTGCAGACCACAGCTGCTGTCCCCGGGCACATACCTGTGCGCAGGTGCCAACCAAGAGTGTCCAGAACGGCCACTGCCGCGCACCTGTTGTCAGAACTGGCGCCAGTTAGTCTATTTAAACTGAGCTTCAAGATTGACAAGCTGCTGCTTGGTCTACAGTGTTACCTGAATCCTTATTCCTGCGTGTGTGACTTCTGATACCGAACCGGCTTGCTCCTGACTACCCCTGCCTGTCTCCTGCCCTGATCTCTGGCTTCCCATGGACTGATCTCTGTCTCCAGTTCCTGTTACCTGACATCTGTTGCCAAACCTGCTTGTGACCCGGTTATGCCTCTGCCTGCTGTTTATGTCGATCTGCTCATCTGTTGCCGAAAGCCTGCCTGTGAACCGACTACGCTCCTGTCTGCTGTCTCTGCCTGATCTGCCTGCCTGTTGCCAAACCTGGCCTGTCTGACCCTGCTCCTTGCTGCCAGCCTGCATCAAGCTCCGGTTCCCATGGTGCCACCTGCCGTCTCTTCAGCCTGCTACCTGCTGTGTTCCAGCTTCTTGTTCGTGAGCTCCCGGCCTCTACTCTTACAGACTTCTGGACTGATCAAAGGCACTCTTACCACGCCATGCTCTTGAGCCTGCTGTCTCACTATCAGCGGCTCACGAACCGGAGCCGTATAAGGCCTTCCTCCGCACGCCAGGCTCACCCACCAGGTACGTGACAGATTTAAAGGGCAACATTAAAATACGTGGCCCAGGGTTGCCAGGTCGGTGTCAGGGCTGAGCTTAGCCCTTCCTTCCCCTGAGCTGGCTGCTCAGCTGTCGGCTAATTTCCAGCTCCTATCTCTCCACAGTGACTCACCTGTTGATGACATCCTGCTCGTCAGTCCTGCCTACTTAAGCCGTCCAGCCCAGAGGATCTCTGCCTTCGCCTTGGTCAACATCACAGAGACTATCTCCTGCATTCCTGTTAAATACTTGCTTGGCTGACATTTCTTCTGGATCCAGATCATGCTTGCTGTTCCACTACACTAATCCTTGGCTTCCTGACTTTCTGGCTTATCTGACTTTAACTATACTATTCATGGTTTCTGACAGTCAGCTAAAGTTAAGTTCTGGAGGATGCTTGTCATTGTGTCATTCTCCATGAGATTTCCTGCTTTGTCAAAGTAAATGAGACGGAAGGGTTGTTCCAGGCTCGAGCGATCAAAATTTTAGCCTCTAGTAGAAAAAAACCTAACCAAATTTTGAGTAAATTTAGGGATTTTGAGTACTTGTTGATTGAGAAGAGCTGTCCTGGGATCCTGGGGCACTGAAAATCCAGTGACCCTGTGGATTAAGTGGAAGATTGAGTTCCAAAACCCTTGGATTAAAGGGCACTGCCAAAATATATGCAGTAGTAGCCCATATGCCCACACTCTCTAAGGCCGTGTACACACGAGCGGACTTTCCCGCGGGATTGTCTGCCGGACTAGAGTCCGCCGGACAATCCACCCGTGTGTGGGCGGCAGCGGACTTTTTTCTCCCAAAAGTCCTAGATTAAGATGGGAAAGATTAAGTTTTAAGTTCAGACTTAAAATTGTCCGCTGGACTCGGCAGTCCGGCAGACAATCCCGCTGTCTGTGTACTAGTCTGCGGGATTTTTGAAATGAGCGGACTTGCCTCGCACACGGAGGAAAGTCCGTTCATTTAGAACGTGACTGCAGGTAGACGGGACTAGCGAAGGCAGTGAATGCCGATGTGCTAGCCCCGTCACCTGGCATGGATTTAAAGGGGAATCCCTACGCCGAAAAAACGGGGTGGGGGTCCCCCCTAGGTTCATCCATCTTGGGGGGTCTTCTCGCCGGACTCCTCCGATTTATCTTCTGCTCTTTTACCTAGCTCTTTTACCTAGCGGAGGAGCCCAGCTTTCTTATTCGTCTCCGCCGTCGTCTGGGGGTCTCGTTCCGCCTTCAGGGGTCTCTTCTGTTCTTGCCGCTGTCGCCGCCTTCTGCGCCATCTTCTTCTTCCTCTTCTTCTTCTTCTTCTTCTTTTTCCGATGTTGACTCGTCGCTCTCTCTGGCCGGAGACTTATAGAGGGACAAGGGGCGGGGTCACATGCTCATGTCACATGGTGACCCCACCCCCATATGATGTCACAGTCCCGGAGGATGCTGGGACTGTGACATCATATGGAGGCGGGGTCACCATGTGACATGAGCATGTGACCCCGCCCCTTGTCCCTATATAAGTCACAACACCGCTTGTCTCTGCATTCCGGCCAGAGAGAGCGACGAGTCAGAAGAAGAACCTCCGCTAGGTAAAAGAGCAGAAGATAGCGGAGGAGTCTGGCGAGAAGACCCCCAGAGCTGTGCAATAAAATATTTAAAAAAATTGTGTGTTTTTTTTTTATTTACACTTTTAGACCTTAGGTGAATGGCTAGGGGTACATCATACCCCATACTCATTCACATAGGGTGGGGGCCGGGATCTGGGGGCCCCCTTATTAAAGGGGGCTCCCGGATTCCGATAAGCCCCCCGCCCGCAGACCCCGACAACCAACGACCCGGGTTGTCGGGAAGAGGCCCTTGTCCTCATCAACATGGAGACAAGGTGCTTTGGGGTGGGGGGTCCGCCCGGCCCCCCTTTCCCCAGGGCACCCCCCATGTGGAGGGCACGCGGCCTGGTACGGCTCAGGACGGGGGGCGCTCGCTCGTCCCCACCCCCTTTCCTGGCCGGCCGGGCTGCGTGCTCGGATCAGGGTCTGAGATGGATTTGGGGGGGACCCCCACGCCGTTTTTTTTGGCGTAGGGATTCCCCTTTAAATCCATGCCAGGTGACGGGGCTAGTGCGACGGCATTCACTGCCTTCGCTAGTCCTGTCTACCTGCAGTTACGTTCTAAGTGAACGGACTTTCCGATCGTGTGTCGGCAAGTCCGTTCCTTTTTAAAAGTCCCGCGGACCACACGCTCGGAAAGTCCGGCGGACCTCCGCTGGAAAGTCCAGCGGTTTGTCTTTTTACGATGTTGACTCGTCGCTCTCTCTGGCCGGAATGGCAGAGACACGCGGTGTTTTGACTTATATAGGAACAAGAGGCGGGGTCACATGCTCATGTCACATGGTGACCCCGCCCCCATATGATGTCACAGTCCCGGAGGATGCTGGGACTGTGACATCATATGGAGGCGGGGTCACCATGTGACATGAGCATGTGACCCCGCCTCTTGTCCCTATATAAGTCACAACACCGCGTGTCTCTGCCATTCCGGCCAGAGAGAGCGACGAGTCAGAAGAAGAACCTCCGCTAGGTAAAAGAGCAGAAGATAGCGGAGGAGTCCGGCGAGAAGGCCCCCGTAGCTGTGCAATAAAATATTTAAAAAAATTGTGTGTTTTTTTTTTATTTACACTTTTAGACCTTAGGTGAATGGGTAGGGGTACATCGTACCCCATACTCATTCACATAGGGTGGGGGGCCGGGATCTGGGGGCCCCCTTATTAAAGGGGGCTCCCGGATTCCGATAAGCCCCCCGCCCGCAGACCCCGACAACCAATGGCCTGGGTTGTCGGGAAGAGGCCCTTGTCCTCATCAACATGGGGACAAGGTGCTTTGGGGTGGGGGGGCCGCACGGCCCCCCTTTCCCCAGGGCACCCCGAACGGACTTTCCGATCGTGTGTCGGCAAGTCCGTTCCTTTTTAAAAGTCCCGCGGACCACACGCTCGGAAAGTCCGGCGGACCTCCGGCTGGACTAGGTCCGGCGGACAATCCCGCCGGAAAGTCCGAGCGTGTGTACGCCGCATAAAGCATAGAGGAGAGACAGTATAATACATTTTCACAAGAAGAGTGGGTACCAAATACCAATGGGAAAAAAATGCCACTTCTTTTGTTTACATTTTGTGTCAGTGCCCAAATAGCAAGCATAACTTGCCACAAAATTGTGGCAGTGTTTAATTGTAAGTCTGTTAACTTACTGCACATTTTCCCTGGCAAGTTGTATACTTGCAAGGTGCAGATGCAGCAGCCGTCCGCCCCTTAACAACCAGCTAAAATTTACAATGAATTCTGATCCGTCGAAAAACAGAATAAAGAATCTGGAAAACTTTTCAAATCCACCCGGTATAATGAATATATGAAATTAATCCCTAAGAAACAAAGTGAATCCCGAAAACAAACCGGGCTGACACAGATAATATGAAGAAAGGAATTTTCAGCCTAATGAATGCATCTAAAATGAAACAAAACCCAAATTTTCTGGTGTGCACGTGTCTAGTATTAAGTAGAAGTATGGTGCAGCTGGGTACTTACCTGGGGAGATTGTTTTATTCTTCAATTTATGATAGACAACTTGTCAATCTCATGACATGGGAGTATCAGGAGATGATGTAAATTTGGAAGGGGGCAGCTCCAGAAGTATCTCACAGTCTCATAGTAGTTGGAGACCCTCATCTACTGAGGAGACCATTGATAACCATTTGTTCCAGGTGATAATTTTAGTAAATTACCCTATGATAAAAGATCTTGTGATTTCTCAGAGCCTTAGTTTTTGGCAACATGTTTTTTTTTTTTGAGTATGACAATGGCCAGAGTAAAACATTGCTTGGAGATAAATTATTTTTCTTTGTGAAAAACTGCTAACACCTTGTCTTTTACGTGGTAAAAGTGAATTCTTAAAAGTACACCTCATGGAACTTTGTCCAACCGATGTGATGACTTGGGGATGAGGTGCACCCTGTTTTATATTAATTCCATTTATGCTACAGTAGTTAGAAAGGAGAAAAATAGGTCATGAACATATTTAGATAGCTAAGCAGGCTCTATCAATGTAATACTGCCATACATATTAAGATTGTTATGACAAGACCTATCCTCCAGGACTGCCCCTTTGAATTTTAGCCAAGATAGCTCACTCTTTCTTACTTTATGGTTGTCAAGCAGGCTATTAAAGGATAATGGAAATCACCCTATTCTTTGCTCTATATTTTCAGCTCTGTTCTCCAAATCTTGTACTTCCTTTTTAAACTGTCACATATGACATAATATCTGAGTGTATTATCATTATACACAATTTTTATAGCGCCAACAGTTTACAACTTGAGGGCAAACAGTACAGTTACAATAGAATACAGGAGGAATCAGAGGGCCCTGCTCCCTAGACTTTACAATCTAGAAGGGAGGGTGAAGTCAAACAAAAGGTAATAACTGTGGAGGATGAACTGATGGAGAAAATGAAAATGCAGTTGTTAGGTGTGAGTAGGATAGGCTTCTCTATAGAGTAAGATTTCCAGGGATAAAAGCTAATAGAGTAGAATATAATTGAACAGGTTGGGGTAAGGAGTTCCATAGGATGTGAGAGGCTCTGGAAAAATCCTAGAGGCAAGGAAAGAAGGAAGTGACGGGGGAGCTAGAGAGCACGAGGTCTTGAAAGGAACAAAGAGAAGGATTAGGTTGGTATTTTGAGACTAGGCTAGTGATGTAGCTGGGGGCTAAATTGTGGATGGCTTTGTAAGTTGATGTTAGTGTTTTGAATTTAATTTGCTGGGTGAGCGGGAGCCAGTGGAGCCGGTGGAAGGATTGACATGAGAGGAGTAGCAGATACAGAGCGATTGGTGAGGTGGATGAGTCTGGAAGCAGCATTCATGATGGATTGAAGCTGGGATAGCCTATGTAGAGATAAGCCAATGAGCAGGGAGTTTCAGTAGTCAAGACGAGAGATGACCAGGGAGTGAATTAAAAGCTTTGTTGTGTCATTGGTTAGAAAGGGGCATATTTTGGAGATGTTGCAGAGGTTGAGGCGGCAAGATTTTGACAGTGATTGGACGTGGGGCTTAAAGGAGAGTATAGAGTCCAGGACTACACCTAGGTCCTTGGCATGCAGGGATGGGCAGATAGTTGTGCCATTGATTTTGACAGAAAGATCAGGGGAAGGTGCATGTGGTGGAGGAAAAAAGTTTGGTTTTGGATAGATTGAGTTTTAGGAAGTGTTGTGACATCCAGACTGATATATTTGTTAGTAAATTAGTGATACGTGATTAGACTGAGGGAGTGAGCTGAGGGGTAGAGAAATAGATTTTGGGCATCTGTGTAGAGATGGTATTTGAAGCCATGGGAGGCTATCAGCTAACCCGGGAAGGAGGTGTAGATTGAAAATAGTAGAGGCCCAAGAACAAAGTGTAGGAAAGATTGCAAGGACAGAAGCATATCTTTCATAGTGGTGTCTAGAATGAGTTGGTTTTCAGTGGGGAAAGCATAAAGAGCATACAGGGTCACCTCTGCCTTTCAGCCTGAGGTCTCCTTAAGCTGCCTGTGACATCCTGGCCTTGGACTTTACTGGGATCCTGGTTGAGGGTGTTGAGGCTCCTGAGGTTAACCTCTTGCCACCCGCCCACCTTCATATGGCTGCTGGGAACTGCGCAGCTCTCGCTCTGGGTGGACATTATATGACGGCCCCCCAGAACGACCGCTCTCGCATGCCCGTGGGGGCGCACATCGTGGCGATCGGCGGTGAGGTGTATCAGTCTGACACACCGCTACACTGATCTCAGTAAAGAGCCTCTGACGGAGGTTCTTTACCACGTGATCAGCCGTGTCCAATCGCGACTGATCACAATGTAAACAGGAAGAGCCATTGATCGTTTTTTCCTCACTCATGTCTGACAGACGCGAGTAGAGGAGAGCTGATCGGCTGCTCTCCTGACACCCCTGTCCCCCCTTCGGATGCCCACCAAGGACCACCAGGATGCCACCAGGACCACCAGGGATGCGGCCACACTGGACTACCAGGTATGCCACCCTAGGCCACCAGGGAAATGCCAATCAGTGCCCAGGCAGCTGCCAATCAGTGCCTATCCCCAATGCCTGCCAGTGCCATCAGTGATACCTATCAATTTCATCTATCATTGCCACATATCAGTGCCCAGCAGTGCCGCCTATCAGTGCCCAGCAGTGCCGCCTATTAGTGCCACCCATAAGTACCCATCAGTGCAGCCTTTCAGTGCCCATCAGTGCCATCCATGAGTGCCCATCAGTTCCGCCTATCAATGCCCATCAGTGCTGCCTATCAGTGCCCAAAGTTAGTGCCCATCAGTGCCACCTCATTGGTGCTGCCTTATCAGTGCCTATCAGTGAATGAGAAAACATACTTATTTACAAAATTAACAGAAACAAAAGAAAACCTTTTTTATTTTATTTTTCAAAATTTTAAGTCTCTTTTTATTTGTTTAGCAAAAAATAAAAAACACAGAGGTGATCAAATACCAACAATAAAAAAGCTCTATTTGTGGGAACAAAATTATAAAAATTCTGTTTGGGTACAGTGTAGCATGACCGCTGTTTAAATTGTCATTTAAACAGCGACAGTGCTGAAAGCTGAAAATTGGCTTGGGCTGGAAGGGGGTATTAGTGCCCTGTATTGAAGTAGTTAATGATGTCTGAGGGACACAGCAATGCTGGGGCACCCAATTAAGTGCTGATTTATGCTTAGAGCCAGCCAGAGCGGCATGTGTAGCCAATAAAGTGTAGCTGCTGCTGCTGCCATTTTCTTGTAGCCTGCTCCCAACCGAAGGGGAAAAAAAACACTTTCTATGGCTGGGCTCTTTCTTTATATTTGCAGGGTCATATCGCTAGGTGGCCGAATTGTTCTACAGCTGTGGATGGAATTAATTGCTGTTAGGAAGCCATGCAACATGCAACCATTCTTCATCATGGTCACCACCCCCCATGGATATACAACTTGTTTCAAACTATTCTCTAATAAAACCTGGTTTATACCCTCTCGGGAACACTACTTCAAAGATCCATCACTGACCTAACCACCAATGAATGAAAGCTAACAACCTTTGTTTTTCTAGCTACCTTCTAAACCATAACTAAAACCTGGAGACAGCCATCTTTGAGCCTTGCAAAGGTAACATAGTGGATTATGGGCACTATGATTCATGAGAAGCTTTCTTCCACTTTTATTAAATGTCTCTCACTCCAAATTTGTGAGAGTTTGGTCCCGATGGCTAAAACACAATCATGATCTCAACCTTGATCACTCTCACTTTGAAACACAAATAGGCTTTATGAGTTGAGATCTCCTGGCTGGGGTCTCAGAACCTCCTCTCCTTCCTTATTTCTCCTCTCACCCCCTAGTCTTACCTACTATGATCTAATGTTTATCACTCTTTACTTTCTGCTCGACATTATTCCTTCTCATTCCTCTACCCTTCTGCCTTACTTCTTGGCTCCATCAAAGATATCCAAATTTTGTTGGAAACACTTACACACCAAAAGCCACTAGTTTTGCCTTAGCTATCGACTACAGTGTATTAATTTTTACTGCCCCTTTAATGAAATGCATCCGATGTTTCAATTATGCCTACTGATAAATTCTTGTTAAATAGCCAAACTTTGAAGTAAAGGTATATAAAAATACCACTAATGCCACAAATATTGCATTGCAATAACTGTATGTGATTAATACAGGTAATTTTATTACCAGGTGTACAAATTCCATGTTATGTACCAGATTATATAATAATAAAATATTAACATTATAAAAATAAAATACATTTTATTTTTCATTATAGTCATGCTTTGAAACAGATTTGTTATATTTTAAATTTGATATGCTTAAACAAGATTGGTGATGTTTATTTAATATTCTACTAAATTACCAAGTCACCTCCAAATATATAAGAATAACAGTTTATTCTACTGGATCACTGAATCAAAAAATATAATTAGGAAACATCAATTATCTCTGTCTATTGACATAGCATGGCATGTATAACAAGGCAAACAGATACATAACCGAGTGAGTATTGGTAGGATATTGGCTAAATGAGCATTAAAATCAATGTTCAAACATTTTTCTTAATTAACAAGGATTAGGTCATTGGAGGGGTGGTCACTAGATAAATCATTGAATCTAATGGCTCAAATTAAAGACAACAGAGTTATCCAGGACAAATGACTCATGGGAATAAATAATTACATTAATTAGTGTGATCACTTGTCTTATCAGCTAGACATCACCTTGTGGTGACTATCAATCAACTATATGTGACCTAGGCAGTCACAGTGAGGTGAACATATACACTACAGATAGATTGACATTATATATTTTATGTAGCGGAGCTCCCCTTAGATACTGCTGATTGTAACAAGTTATTTTATTTCCATATCAGTGCAGAGGCAGCCAGGCACACATCAACAGTCACTTTTTCTGGCTCAGTAAACAGTCTAAGCCCTCGTTCACATTGAAGCGATTTGTCATATGATTTGACAGGTCAAATTGCATGACAAGTCCTAGCCTATTGCTGGCAATGGCACTGCTCAAAAAGTAGTTCCTGCACTACCCTTTTTGATTTTGGGTGCGGCTTCAATAGACATCTGTGCATGAAGCTGCACAGATGTCTTTCAAGTCACACCCGAAGTTGTATGGACATATGGCTTTGAAATATTGCGACTTCTGATGAAGTCGCATGATCTCAAAGCTGTGTCCAATGTGAACGAGGGCTTAGGGTGTCTTTTTGATGCTTTATTGCCAAATGAACTTGGATAGCGTGTAGGGAGCTGTGGGATACTCTAGCAACACTGTACAGTAATGAGAGGACACTTTTCACTTTGTCTAAACCTCTTAGTACAGTCTCTCTAGTAACAAATAAGGGAATGAGCAGCACTGAAACAAAAATGACAGAAATGTCCAAGTCCAAGCAAGCACAGGCACTGATACAAAAGGGATAGTAGCAGCAAACAGAAACAGGGATCCTAACCTCATGCCTCCTTCCAAAATCAGCCAGACATTTTACCTTCATGAGAATCGCCAGCAACTTCCAGAAGAGACATTCTCTTCATGAACTCCCCAGACCAAATCATTAGTGAAATCCTCTAAATAGTTCCAGAGCTTCCGGTTCCGGCACCGCATGAGGAGGAGGTAGATATCCCCAGCTCCCGCAGCGCTCCTCGTAAACCCGCTCCATACCCGGCCGCTGCTTCGGGGAGATCCCCCCCCTGCCCCTGCCACATCGTGGGCACGAATGGATCGCTTTGTAGAGCGATCATACGCTCGGGCGGTATCCTCCACGATACCCCCCGCGGGAGAGACGGCGGCAGATCCAGCCAAGATGGCGGCCGCGCCATGCACGGCAGAGAAGCTCCAGGCACAGCCGCAGTTTCCCTCACAAGAACCGACAGCCACTGACCCTGCCTCCCCTGCTGGCATAGCACAAGCAGTGGTAACGCTGCTGGGCCCCACACTGACAGCCACTGTTGATGCTGCAGTACACAGAGGGCTGGAACAGCTCCATATTGAAGTTCAGGCACAAGCACAGAGGCTCACACAGGCAGAGGAAAGAATCTCCTCAATAGAAGATGAGACAGCAGCCACCTCTGCTATGATGGCACGCATTAAGGCGGAAAATAGGGATATCTGGAACAAACTCGACGATTTGGAAAATCGTTCGAGAAGGAACAATCTGCGCATTATTGGACTGCCAGAGTCAGTATCCCCTGCCCAGCTTACAAACATATGCGCAAAAATCATCCCTGAGCAACTGGGCCTCCGCATACCCTGCACTATTGAACGAGCGCACCGCATTGGTCAATACGCAGAAAGTCGTGCTAAACCCCGCCATGTCATAGTCAAATATCTCAATTATGCGGACAAAAATGCCATTATGCAGAAATTTCGACGCACGCGCTCCCTATCGGTGGATGGCGCAAGATTATTGCTCTTTGCAGATTACTCCATAGAGGTGATGAAACAGCGTAAAGCATTCTCGCCAATCTGCACGGCTCTGCACAACAGCCAAATCCGATTCTCCCTGGCTTACCCGGCCACTCTTCGCATCCAGACGCAGGAGGGAGAACATCTCACCTTCACCACACCAGACGAAGCGGAAATATACATAAACACTCTGGGCACCGAGATGGAACACAGCAACTCAGCAGAGGGCACATCACCAACATCGGCGACCACCACAACCGCAGTACCTAAACAACAACGCAGCCCGACCAAGCCGCCATACAAGCGCACACGTTTCACCCACCGAGAAGACCGCTCGGGGAACCGCTGATGAGCCTCAGACACCTATCATTAATGATCCTACATGGAAGATGGGTAGCATTACACCCCTCCTCATTCTCAGGTGTTTTTTTTTTTTTTTCCTCTTCTATTGTTGTCTCCTCTTGACTGAACTTGTTTGACGCAATCATTGTGCCAGGCAGCTGCTCAACGTCTGTGATTGCTAGTTGGCTGTTTAAGTTAATGTCACTGTCTTACATTACTCGTTTAGGAGGTCCTTTTAGAGGCCTCACCAGTTGGTCAGATCTAACGCCCCTACGAGGGGGATTCCCACGAGATGAGCTCTCAACCCTCTAAACCTGCCTCATCTCCCAGCTCTGAGGCGCTCCCTCCCTAAACCTCACCCCTCTGACTACCCATCCCCAATTTCCATCACCCATTCCCCTCTTCTCCTCCCCTCCCTTACTCCCCGTAGCCAACACCCTGCCCCTACGAGAGGAGCTAGCGTCTGTCGGGGGATGTCATAGGTAGTTGGACCTCATGTGGAAAAAAGTGGAGTCTGAGATATGTGTTAAATGTTTACTTACTCAAAAGCATGCTATTTCGATGTTCTTTATGTACCTTAACCTGAACTATGTAAAGCTCATGTTTACCTCTTTTGTACCTATGTCCTCAGGAGATCTACAGCACTTTGGTGACTCTCAGGTGGATGACGCAGTGCCTACAGGGAGGCTCCATTGCAAGCCTCCAACTCAATACATTTTTTATTTGCAGCTATGGCCTCTTCAGCCGATGGGAGTCACCTAAAGGTTGTCTCATGGAACGTTAAAGGGCTTCGCTCTCCAAGTAAGCGCATGTCTATCCTTAAACATTTGAAGCGTCTCCGGACAGACGTGGCTCTACTTCAGGAAACGCACCTGTCCGCAGACGATTTAACCCGCCTCCAAAAACTGTGGGTGGGCTCAGTTTATGGCTCACCAGCAATAGGCCGTAAGGCTGGAGTGGCCATATTAATACACAAAAACCTAAGACATACGATTAGAGATATCCGGACAGACTCGATGGGCCGCAAAATGACCTTACATATGACTTTAGACAACAAACAAGTGGCTATAACCAACATCTACGCCCCTAATTCGCCAGACACTTCTTTTTTTCGTGACATGGTGCAGTGGATACTAACCACCCCTGAGACACTGCACCTGGTAGGTGGAGATTTCAATTCAGTTATGTCCACAATGGTAGACCGCACGAGTGACCCAGCAAACAGGCCGCATAAACCTATACCCTCTACACCTGGCCCTACTCTTCTAGCACAATCCATTGCCTCCACAAGTTTTATAGACACATGGCGTCTAATGCACCCGACGGATCGAGAATATACTTTCTTTTCGCCCCCGCATAACTCCTTTTCCCGCATCGATTATTTCTTTGCCTCCCCTGCATTACTGTCCATAGTACGGGATCCAGAAATCACTGACGCCAGAATTTCAGACCACAGCCCTATAGCCGTAAGCATTATCCATGGTAAACCCTCATCCCCCTCTCCCACGTGGCGCTTCCCTTCATATCTGGCTGACAATGAGGACTTCCGTCACGTGTTGTACGGAGCGTGGGAAGAATACATCTCCACAAATGGAGCCCACATTACTGAACCAAACCTCTTTTGGGAAGCTGGAAAAGCTTTTCTACGGGGGAAAATCATCTCCTACACCACCCAATTTAAAAAACAGGCCAATCAACAATACAGGCAAGCCAGCGAAACATTGCGTTTAGCCCATGAGCAACTCATACTAAACCGTACCTCCGATAACATACAAATATGGCGGCAGGCTAAACGTACCTTTGACCTTTGGGCAGAGCAACAGGAAGCAGCCAAAACGTCGTACTCTACTCTACACTTCCACAAGTTTGGTAACAAGGCAGGCAAATTACTGGCTAAATTATGTTCAGGACCAAGACGCCCCACCCATATCTCTACCCTGAGAGATGCAACGGGCTCCCTTGTTACCTCACCTGCTGAAATTAGCAAAATACTTACGGAGTACTACAAAAATTTATATGCAGCTGATCCAACTGACCAACCTACAGCAGAAGCTCTATTGGCCAAAATACATCTGCCCAAACTTCAAAGCGCACAATTGGAAGCGCTCAATGCTCCTATCTCAACTGACGACATTCGGCGGACAATCAAATCCATGACATCGGCCAAAGCCCCTGGCCCAGACGGTTATACAGCCGAATTCTATAAACTGACAAAGGATTTTATCCCCAACACCCTGAAACATGTCTACGCAGCCATGTGGGATGGGGGGCCCTATCTTCCTACAGGGACACAGGCACACATTAAATTGCTATCCAAGAAAGGCAAAGATCCCCTGCTACCGGGCTCATACCGCCCGATTTCACTAATCAATGTGGACGTCAAAATCCTATCTAAAATCATCGCGTCGCGCCTAGCCCCCTTACTCCCCAGCTTACTGCACCCAGCTCAATCTGGTTTTGTTCCAGGGCGTTCAGCCACCCTGAACATCCGTAAAGTCTTGATGGCTCTAGAATATGCTAAAACACACCCCAATCAAGACGTCGCTATTATGTCATTGGATGCTGAAAAAGCCTTTGACAATATCAGTCTGTCATGGCTTTTCAGAGTAATGGAACAATTTGGCTTTTCGGGTCCAATTATGCGATTTCTAATACAAATGTACGCTTCACCAACCGCACGCCTGGTTACCCCAGATTTTGTATCTGACACAATCCCCTTGGAAAAGGGGACTAGACAAGGGTGCCCCCTATCACCTTTGCTTTTCAATATTGCCATTGAACCCCTGTCTAGAATAATTAACTCACCCAACGGAGTTAGTGGCATTAATATGGGTAATCAAATTCTCCGCTCCGCTCTGTTTGCGGATGACATATTACTATTTTCCACCAACCCCCTATCTGACTTTGACAGACTCCAAGAACTTTTTGCGGCCTTTCGACGATGCTCTGGCTTTCGAATAAATTTTGACAAAAGCGAGATTATAGCACTACATCCACGCCTGTCTATTAAATGGAGACATCTATCGCCACTTACTCTGGCGACCCAACACATCACATACCTGGGTATTCATATAGGGCGTGAGCCCTCCTCCCTATATGTACTTAACTACCCCCCTCTAATAACTAAAATTGTGAAGGAGTTGGAGGCTTGGACGGCCCTCCCTCTCTCACTGTTTGGGAGATGTCACCTTTTTAAAATGGTGTCATTTGCACGACTGCTTTACCCAATGCAGACCATACCTCTTCTACTGAGACATTCTGATGTACAAAAAATCCACAGAGCATTAACCGCTTTTCTATGGTCGGGCAAAAAACCGCGCATTGCGATACAAAAATTATGTCTCCCGAAGGGTGAGGGAGGGGCAGGTCTACCCAACATACGCTTTTACAACTTATCTTGCCTACTTAGACAGGGCCTAGATTGGCTAGCTGGAAAATCTAAATACTCCAATACTGTACTCGAAGGGGCTATGGCCTCCCCATATGCCCTTTCAGCTATCCTTCACGCTAATCCTAATATGCTACCACCTCACCTCAAGACAAGCGTACTCTTCAGGGACACAGTCATCGCCTGGAGGGAGGTTCGGAAATTATTGGGACTACCATCTAATATCTCACGCCACCTACCAATTCAAGGGAACCCTATGTTTCTACCGTCCACTCTGCACAAGGCTTTTAATCAGTGGCAAACCAAGGGTCTCACAAAAATTGCCTCCATCTACCATGACAAACCTGGGAAATTTAAACCCTTCCAAACCCTGATGCGAGAATTTTCATTGCCATCGACACATGTTTTTCATTATCACCAACTTACGGACTATCTTAGGTCCTGCTGTGGACCCAAGTCCGATCCCCTTCAAACGTCCTTCATAGACGCGGCACTCCAAAGGGACGACTATTCCATCTCCAGTATTTATTCCTATCTCATACAACACCAGTCACAAAAATACTATCTCAAACCATTTCAAAAATGGTCTAACATATTGGATGACAATGATCTGCCAGAAAAAATCCTCGAGGGCTACAGACTTGTCCGCAAGCTTACTACTTCAGAAACATGGCGTGAAACGCAATTTAAGATCATTCATAGGGCCTATTACCCATTTCGCACCAACAAGGCAGACCCAACTCAAGCAAACTGCCCCTGGTGCTCCCTACCTCGCCCTACACTGCTTCACCGTCTCTGGGATTGTGCGGTTGTTACTACGTACTGGAATTCTGTGCTAACCTTCATCAGCAAAGTCAATAAAGTGCAAATACCGAGAGACTGTCTTTTGTGCTTGTTTGGTTACACGCCACCACCATCCTCTCTGTCAACGGCGAGCCCACTGAACATTCCACAATGGGCCCATTTATGTCTCCTAGTTGCTCGTAGGACTATTATGGCTCACTGGATCACGTCGACACCGCCCAACCTCCCGGCAGTCAAAAAAGCTTTGACATCTCTTTTCTACCTGGAGAGACTAGACACCATTACACTTAACTTTCGTTCTACACCGCGCTTCTTCAAGAGATGGCGTAACTATATGGAGACCACATTTACTCAAAAGGAAATACAGGATATAATGAAACCATTCCGTTACACGGATTGGTACCTACAGAAAGATCTTACCAATTCACTTGGCAACCTCAAATTATCCAACGTTTCCGACTCCTCTACTCTATAGGACCCGCAAAGTCAGACAATGCTCTTTAACGTCCATGACCTTTTTTTTTTTTCTTTTTCTATGATTATTCTTTTTATCGTCTCTTAAAAACAGTTTCATCCTATGGTTTCACTTACATACCTTAACTAACTTGGGAGATCACTAACCAAACATTATCTAAGCGTTGCTTCCACTCCTGAAGGTACTAAGGTATATGATACAGCCCCCACGGGCATTACACTGCTTAACTAATGTCATGATGGTATAGGTGCTTTACTCAGCCCCCTCCCATTCCCCTCACCCCACCCCCCCCCTTTGGTTTTTGATTATTTTTACGTTGTTTTTTCCTTACTAAAGTTTAAAAAAACATTCTATCTGTTAAACAGAGAATCTGCGTGTATGTTTTGTGTAGATACTGTATACTATCTGTTGTACCACGTTATTATGCAAAACCCAATAAATATTTTTCAAAAAAAAAAAAAATAGTTCCAGAAATTTCTAGCAAGGCTGCAGAAAAATAAAAACCACACAAATTGAAAACCTCCATATACACTATCTTATACCCACAGTTGGTCTAGAACAGGGGTGCCCAACCAGTGGCCCGGGGGCCACATGTGGCCCGTGGAGCCCTCTGATGTGGTCCTCGACCTCCTGCTCTAAGATAGCAGGTTGGCAAGCCCAGATCATGGGTTGCCGACCCGCCATCCCAAAGCAGCAGTTTTGTGAATGAAGCCACTGGTAATAGAAGCAAGTGGCTGCGGAGCAGAGCCACATGAGCCAACGTTTCCTGTATAGTGCCCGCTTGTGTCACAGGCGGAGTGATACCAAATGCACTCCACCTGGGACAGCAGCAGCCAGCGATACCAGAAGGGAAGACGGGTATTAAAGGTAAGTTTACTACTAAATTCACAGTATATATGAATATATCTGTTTTGCAGTGGTTACCGCGCTACTTTCAAACTGATCCGCATGTGCAGTGCAGCTGCGGATTACCTGCATTGAGCCATAGACTTCTGTTATTACCTGCGGGTTTGTTGCGCCTTCAGAAAGTGCAGCTAACCCGCAAAAAATCCACAGGTTTACTGCGCTGCACCAGCGGGTTGGGCAAATCGCAGCAAAACAGTGTGAAAGCAGCCTTAGGCCCCTTTTACATGATTGGTCCGACCCAATCGGACTTACTATTCACCTCTATGGAGCAGCAGATGTAAACGGACTTGTGTCTGTTTTACACCCGCCTACCTAAAAAAAAAATAGAAAGGGATCTGCCCCTTCCGTCTGGGCGAATCGGATTGGATCAGAGGGCCCATAGAGTAGAGTGGGCTGTGTCCAAGGACACGGACCTATCATCTTCCCGCTCCGCTCATTGTGGCCCGCGACCATTTACCAATTCGCTTAAGTGGCCCTCGCTCTTCAAAAGGTTGGGCACCCCTGATCTTGAAGAAGTCAAAATGATACAATAAAGCATGACCCAATTTGCTCCAGTGGGGAGGGGGGGATCCTTTTTGATCCTCCAAGAGGCAGTTGGATATTATCTGGATTAAGGTTACCTATAAATATTAGTATCGTTATATTATGTACAATTAGACAATAATCCAGGCCTTTTTTAAAACAATGTATGGAGCTGGCCAGAACTGTAATGCCACGTACACACAATTGGAAATTTGGCCAGCAAAAGACTGATGGGAGCTTTTGGTCAGAAAATTTGACCGTGTGTATGCTCCATGGGACTTTTGCTGTGACCATGTGTATGCAAACCAAGCTTGAGCGGAATTCCGTCGGAAAAAACATCCAAGATTTTTCTGACGGAAAATACGCTCATGTGTACGCAGCATTAGAAGTTCTGTATATGGTCCTACAGAACAGACAGTGCACAGCCCACATGGGCTTTTCTGCTTCTTTACTGCAAACAGAAAACAATAACTTTTTTATTATAGAAAAGACATATGCCACGTACACACGATCGGAAATTCGGCCAGCAAAAGACCGATGAGAGCTTTTGGTCGGAAATTCCGACAGTGTGTATGCTCCATCAGACTTTTGCTGGCTGAATTCCAGCCAGCAAAAGATTGAGAGCATGTTTTCAGTTGGAAATTCCGATCGTCTGTAGCAATTCCGACGCGCAACGTCACCGTCACCGCATTCTTGATGGTCGAAAGTTCAGCAAACTTTTGTGTGACCATGTGTATGCAAGCCAAGCTTGAGCGGAATTCCGTCGGAAAAACCATCCAAGATTTTTCTGGCGGAAAATCCGCTCGTGTGTACGCGGCAATAGAGTTATATTATAGATGCAGCTACAAACTTATAAACACTACCATCTACTCGTTGAAAAATATATCTCTTCAGAATACTTCTACTGATAGAGTTGTTGCATGAAAATACATGATTAATTCCAACAAGAACCAACTCTTGAGGGAGTCTATTCCACATTTTCACAACTCTTACTATGTAGTAGACATGTGCATTTGTTTTCGTCCGAATGCATTTTCGTCCGAATTTTAGGTATTTTTGTTATCATTTTAGCAAACGATAAGGAAAGTGCAGAATCTGAAAAAATGAAAGATCCAACATAAACAAATGCTTTATTTTCGTTTTCGTTGTGACAACAGTTCGATATAGATCTGGGGGGGTGATCTATTGTTGCTGGGGGTGGTCTTATGGTGCAGGGGGTCAATCATTGCTGGGAGGAAAATAGGGGGTTCCTGGCTGTTGTGAGTCCATTGTTGCTGGGGTGGACCTATTTTTACTGGGGTATCCTCTGCTTCTAGATCTATTTTACTGCCTTTCTTGTTATCAAGGAACAGTGCTCAGAGGTGGGTAGGGGAGGAGTCAAGGAGTGACTAGGAAGGGAGGAGTTCCTGCATCTTTCCTCTGAGAAAAAAGCCATGTGTGTGTATGTGTGTGTGTGTATATATTTATATATATATATATATATATATATATACTCATAAATTTACATACCCTGGCAGAATTTTTGATTTCTTGCCCATTTTTCAGAGAATATGAATGATAACACAAAAACATTTCTTTCACTTATGGTTAGTGTTTGGCTGAAGCCATTTATTATCAATCAACTGTGTTTACTCTTTTTAATTCATAATGGCAACAGAAACTACCCAAATTACCCTGATCAAAAGTTTACATACCCTGGTGATTTTGGCCTGATAACATGCACACACGTTGACACAAAGGGGTTTGAATGGCTATTAAAGGTAACCATCCTCACCTGTGATCTGTTTTCTTGTAATTAGTGTGTGTATAAAAAGGTCAATGAGTTTCTGGACTCCTGACAGACCCTTGCATCTTTCATCCAGTGCTGCACTGATGTTTCTGGATTCTGAGTCATGGGAAAGCAAAAGAATTGTCAAGTGATCTGTGGGAAAAGGTAGTTGAACTGTATAAAAGAGGAAAGGGATATAAAAAGATATCAAAAGAATTGAGAATGCCAATCAGCAGTGTTCAAACTCTAATCAAGAAGTGAAAAATGAGGGGTTCTGTTGAAACCAAACCAAGGTCCAGGGCCCCTTTCACACTGAAGCGTTTTTCAGGTGCTACAGCGCTAAAAATAGCACCTGTATAGCGCCTGAAAAAAGCGGGTCCTTTCACTCCAGTGTGAAAGCCCTCTGGAGTGGTGCGCTAGCAGGACGGTAAAAAAAGTCCTGCTAGCAGCATCTTTGGAGCAGTGAAGGAGCAGTGTATTCACCACTCCTATAACGCTCCTATCCATTGAAATCAATGGGGCAGCGCGGCTATACCGCCGCTGCAGCGGCACTGCAGCAGCGCTTTGCGGGTGGTTTTAACCGTTTTTCGGGCACTAGCAGGGGGTTAAAATCGCCCCGCTAGCGGCCGAATACCGCTGCTAAAACGACGTTAAAGCAGCGCTAAATATAGCGCTGCTTTACCGCCGACCCCCGCACCGCCCCAGTGTGAAAGGGGTCTAAGTGGTTAAGGAATAATAAAGACATCATTTTATACCACAGCACTGAAAGGTATAGTGTCCACAGACTGAAAATTAATTATATAAATATATATATATTTGAATTTTTAAATAAAAAATACATTTTTTTGCTATAAAAAATTTTCTTAAAATTTGCTCAAAATGTGTTCCGCTACATGTCTTTGGTAAAAAGTGTATATTGATTGATTTGGGGTAAAAAGTTATAGCATCTACAAACTATGGTTTATATATTGGAATTTGTATTTATTTTTTATACTAGTAATAGCGGTGATCAGTGACAGTGGGACAGTGACTCTGACACTAACTGACACTGGGTGGGAACTTACTGTCATCACTAGTGACACTAATACAGTGATAAATGAGAACACTATACAAGGTCATTGGACTAATGACACTGGCTTGGAAAGGGTTAACATCTCAGGGTAATCAAAGGGTTAAGTGTGTGCCTAAAAAGTGTTAATGTGTGTATTGTATGTATAGTGTGTACTCCCGTACTATCACTTTAAATAGGATATAATACAGTAGGATGGTTTGCTGCAGGCACCGATTAGCTTATCCGTGGTTAATATGGTGGTTAACCCAATGAAATATTGGTGCTGCGCTGTTAGAATGATATTAAATATTATGTGAAATGTGATATTCTGCCATAATTCATATGATCACATGACAAAGTGCTTCTTAATGTTTTTCATGTGTACCAATGCAATAACTAATAAAAGCTGTTGGGATATATTGTTTTTTGCAACATTTGCACCCGTTTTGATTTGTTATTGCATTGTTACATATAAACAATATTAAGCAGCACTTTGTCATTTGATCATATGAATTATTGAGTTTTATATATTTATTTGCGTATTTGCACACGATCTCATCATTATTTACACTTTTTTTTTATACCAGCACTACGGAATAACACATCTCACATAATATTCAGAATCATTCTAAGTGCAGCACAAATATTTCATTGAGTTAATGTGTGTATTATGTGCTGATTTTTATTAAAAATCTATTTGTTCCTTCTCACTGATTGTACACAGCCAATCAGCAGGTCCCAGCCATGCCATGGGGGGATGGGGCTGCACACCTAGAAGAGGCCAGCTACATGTCTATAGGAGCCTAAAGAGGTTAAACACAGTTTGTGTCTGGGCAAATATACAAAGCTATATATATATATATATACACACACACACACACACACACACACACACACACACATATATGTGTGTATGTGTGTATATATATATATATGTATATATATATATATATATATATATATATATATATATATATATATATATATATATATATATATATGAATGTATACATTTATACAAGGGTGCTGATAAGTTTACATACCCTGGCAGAGTTTTTTGATTTCTTGGCCATTTTTCAGAGAATATAAATGATAACACAAAAACTATTCTTTCACTCATGGTTAGTGTTTGGATGAAGCCATTTATTATCAATCAACTGTGTTTACTCTTTTTAAATCATAATGACAACAGAAACTACCCAAATGACCCTGATCAAAAGTTTACATACCTCAGTTGCAGTGCCTGCAAAAAAGATGAAAGATCAAAATATCATTGTTATGTCTAATAGCCCCTTTAAATTCCCAAGAGTGGTAGCAAGAAAAGAAAATTGCAGCGTATGTATATGTGTCTACTACAGAACCCTGAATCTGAGAACCGTTCCAGATCAATTCACCCTTGATGCAAGGCAGAAAATGGTTCTCATTAATAGATCTAAAGTGTTATTTCACCTTGTTGAACCAACACCGTACATCCCCCAGTCCCTGCTGTGCTCAAGTCCAGGAATGCTGAGCTGTTGGTGCCTGTGCTTTCGTGCAGTAATACAATTATTGTAGCTTCCGTCATGGATATAGGCAGTTTCCCTTCCTCTGCAGCACTGTTAAACACCTCCAAGAGTTTAGGGAGCAATACGCCTCATACCTTGTGTAAATTTCTATTGGCAAACCATCTGGCCCCGGAGTTTTCTGATTCACCATGTCTGCCGTTGCTTTTTGTAACTCTTCCAGTGTCAGTGGGGCTTCCAGTTCCTCCCTGTCTTCTCTTGACAGTGAGGGAATTTTCAGCCTTTCAAAGAAATCCCATATTTCCCCTTCTACATTAATTTGTGATGTACTATACAGGTTTTCGTAATAACTTTTAAACTCATTCAGTATTTCCGGAGTAGTTATTTTGATTTTCCTTACTTTATCCCATATTGCTGGTATGGTGACTAGGGGTCTATTTGCCTTCGGTATCAGGGCCAGGGTTCTTCCTACTCGCTCTCCCTCCCCAAAAAAGTTCTGTCTCTGAAACATTCTTTTATTTTCCGCTTTCTCCAGCACTAGTTTCCTATATTCTTCTTGTCTCTCTACCCACTTCCCATATCTATCTAGGGTTGGTTCCTCCACATTCCGCACTTCTGCCTGTCTCACATTCTCTCTTGCTTTGACCTCCTTAACCTGTGATTGTCTCTTCACATGGGAGATTTTCTGTATCAACACACCCCGAAGAAATGCCTTCAAGGTGTCCCAAGTTACTCCCAGTGGAGCTGACCCTAAGTTTAGGTTTATAAATTCCTCTAGGCTGGCTGCAATTCCCCCTACATCTCCTATTATTTCAAGCCATAAGGGATTTACTTTCCAATCTCCCCTACTGTAACTTGTCCCTGTTTTTATTGAAAAGACTATGGGTGAGTTGTCTGAAATCCCCCATGGTTCGTAATCCACTTCCTCCGTTATGTTCAAAGCTTCCTCATTGCATAGCACAAAATAAATTCTGGACAGAGTGGCATGTGTCCTAGAGTGACAGGAGTACTGTTTTTCCCCCGGATGCCTCCTCCTCCAGACATCCACCAACCCTATCTCCTCACAAAATTGGAAGAGCGGGCTGCTGGGTGCCCCCCGGGAGCGATCCTCAGTGAAAACCTATCTATGCTTTGATTCATAGTCATATTAAAATCTCCTGCCACTATAACCGGCACCCCCGGTTTATCTGCAATGAACCTCATTAAGTCACACATAATTTCCGTATTGAATGGGGGAGGTATATAAACGTTACCTAGCACACACTCTCTATTTTCAATTGCACAGAAAAGAAAAATATACCGTCTATTCTCATCCACCTTACTCTGTCTACAGGAGAAAACCAATCCAGAATCTATTAATGTACTCACACCCCTTGAATATGAGGTATGGGTAGAGTAATATTGCAACTGGTAATTCCTGTGGCTTGAAGGCACCAGTTGTTCCTTTCTCAAGGTGTGTCTTCTGTAGGCAGAGTATTTTAAATCCACTTGTACCAGACATAGAAAAAATGACCTGTCTTTTAGACATATCCCTTACTTCCCATACATTCCAAGAGCATATCTTGACTTTTCTAGTCTGATTTTTTTTTTCCTCTTCCTCCCTCCTTAATACCTGTCATTCTCCTGTCACTTTCTCCTTTCAGGATACCTCTTAACCTTACCCCTTATTCCTTTGTGTCTAAAATTCTGGGGTATTTTAACCCTGGTTTCTGTGTTCCTCTTTAGTGATTTTCCTTCCAGTGCAAACTCAATATAAATTCCATAGTGTTTCTTACTTCCCCTCTTCCCAACACACCCCTCATTCTCCCCCCCCACTCTCTCTCTCCCTTATCATACCAAAACATGTGTCTTCCTCCCTCATACTCACATTCATCCATATGCGCACCCCATTCCCCCCTCTCCCTCTTCCACCCCTTATCCTTCCCTACCCTACTTCCTCCCCCCACCTCCCTTCCCGCTCTCCCTCTGCCCAATTTTGGGCCCATACTTAGGGCTTCTAAAGTGACCGTATCTTCCCCCCGAAGTGATATTTTCCAACCTTTTTGTTACCTTTTACTTTATACATTGCTACCCAAACCTAGTAAGAGGGGAACCATCCCCAATGTGTCCAATGTGTTCATAAATATTTTCTCCCCCCTCCCCTACCCCCACTCCCTCACATATATATATACACATAACTATATATATGTCCTGAGATAGAAAAAGGAAAAAAAATAAGAAAAAAGGGAAAAGGGAAAAAAAAAAAATTAACAAAAAACATTAGGATAGATAAACATATCCAATTTTCAATTTTTCTCATATTCCTTCACCCCGCTGTATCCTTTCTTCATTCTTTTCCAGCCATAATGTTATTTATTTATGGAGAATAGTGACCTTATCCTTATAGTACAAGAGCTTGATAATTAGGAGCCTTGGATGACCCTCTGGAGATGGTGTCCTAAAGGAGACTCTATGCGCGCGTTCAATTGCGAAAAAACTTGATAGAGAATCTTTACCGAACATTTCCTGAAAACAAAGCTTCCATATATTATGCTAGGTTATTACCGTCACTTCTCTCAGGGAGACCAAGAACCCTAATATTTTTTCTACATATTCTATTCTCCATGTCGTCCATTTTATGCATACACATATTCAATTGTTCCCTCATTAGCTGCACCTCTTGTCTCATCGGGTTCACATCGTTTTCTACCTAGCTAAGTCTCCCCTCAAGTACAGTTGCCCGTGTACATACCTCTTGTACATCATGTTTTAAGGATAGTAGGTCTTCTCTAATATATTTAAGCTGGTCAGATAGTTCAAATAATGACGACTTACAGTTTTTTATTGCTAGGAGGAAATCTTTCAAGGATGGCTCATTCTCTGTTACTACAACTGGCACATAAATTCCTTCCACTATTTCCTTATTTAATCCATGCTCACCCTCCAGGACCACAGATGCCACAGGTGCTGCCTATGATGGTACTTCTGCTGCTGGGCCTTTACTTCTCCTCCCCACAGGGTGGCAGGCCTGGAGACCCTGATTTTGCGTCCCCCCTGCCTGTCCCCCCTTCTTGGGTGTCTGATTTGGCATGTGGGCAAATGGGTTTGGGCTCCAGCTCCATCCTGCACGGCCGCCTCCTCCGTTCACCGTCTCCTGGTCATACTGGAGAGAGCATCAGCTTGGGGTTCACGGATCTCGCGGGTGGCTTCTCTATCCCGGGTATGCGTCTCCTCCCCTCTCCTCTCTGAGGCACACGTCACTGGAGCCTACCACGGGAGAGTTACAGGAAAGTGCTGTTAATATGCCGTCTAACCACGAGGTCCATCACACCAATCAGCTGCTCTGTTTCCTCAGCGTTTTCTTCTGCACTCTGCTTTGCTGTATCAGACATGTATTAGGCTGTTTCAAGCATGGGAGCCGGCACGAGGTCCGGGCTCACAACGACCTCTCACCTCAGCATCCGGTCACCAAGGGAAATATTCAATATTAAATACTTTTTTTTTTTTTCAATTTTACTCTGTGGAGATTGTTTGTGTGTAACACATGATACATGGGATGAGTGGAGGATGGAGCCTTATAACTGACTCTGAGTCATAATTGCCAGGGGAGGAGAGAGGTGCCAAGCAGTAAAAAATGTGTTATTTTAGCAATTTATGACCTGTTGCAGTATGCAACATATGTGGTGAGTGTTTTGGGATGTTAAGCTCTGTTTTCAGGGGCATTAAAACTTTGACACATTTTGGGAGAAGTTCTTCTTGTTAAAGAGGACTGTATTGATTTTTTGGTTATTGGTTTGTGGCTTTGATCACTTTGATTATTGCCACATTTATTTTTTAAGAATTCATTGTTGTTTACATGTATATTTGCATAGGTCTGTTTTTGGATCTGTTGGGTTGAGGAATACTGTACATATATCACTGTCAATTATTTATTCTATTTATAATAGGCACATAGCACTTTAGCGTTTGTAGTACTGGTATATTTTTTGGTTTATATACAAAACCAACTATCTATGTTAAACCAAATTATAATTTTGTTCTATTATGAGGACATTTATTGTCCACCATCGCATTCATATAACTACTGTTTATAAATAAAAGTTATGCAATCAACTAAAGAAACATTGTACACAGATCTGCGCTCTAAACATTTGCCTTAATCCAAATCCTTGTAGAAAGAATTGTTTTTTTAGACAAGGATCATAGGAAAATTACCTTGCACACTTTTCAATGTTCATGTATTTTAAAATAGTGTATTTTAGGTTGCTATATTGCCAGATCCATATATACATATACAGTGCCATTACCTATTCATTCTGTAGGCA
This sequence comes from Lithobates sylvaticus, assembly GCA_028564925.1. Classification (NCBI taxonomy): domain Eukaryota; kingdom Metazoa; phylum Chordata; class Amphibia; order Anura; family Ranidae; genus Lithobates; species Lithobates sylvaticus. The sequence goes on along the minus strand of CM053036.1, from coordinate 166,954,387 downwards.
TAGATTTGGGTGTGTCTGCATCTGATTTTGTATCAATGTATCAATGGCCATAAATGGCATCAAATATAATATTATTCAATTCCCCTGCAGTTCCAAGAGAAGCCAATTTAATAGGGTTTCTAAAATTCCAGTTCAAACAGGTATATTCTAATTGCAAAAAAAAATGTCAGTTCATTTTTGTAGTTAGCTTGCTAACACACAGCTGGAGTGTATTTTTGAGATCAAAAGTTCCATAATCAGGCAGTGAGCCTTTGATATATGACCAGTCAGCTTTCTTTAGTCACAAGGTGCTGTGTCATAGCATGATTATACATCTAAACCAATGGTGACACATGATGTCTACTAAAGTTTGTTTATATAAATAATATCCATAAATTACATAGAAAAACAATGCCCTATATATACAAAAAAAAAAACAATTTAACTGTAATACAACCCAAGAGACCATGCACATGGTATGACTGCATATGCCTTACTGGATGTTAACCAATCAACTGGGCAAATTCTTACTACCTGATACACATTTGTAAAGATACATGCTACTGTGGTTAGTGAGTAGTAGTTTCCATGAGTGATGGAGCTTTCACCACTGTATTGGAGTTATAATATGTACTCCCTAAAGCATTTTTTCATGAACATTGCTACCACAAAATGAACAATGTATAAAGTGCCAAGTGATAAATCTAACTATAAATCTCAAATAACTGTTATCAGCACCACCTAATAATGTGAAAAATTATCATATAAATGCATTGTGATAATATTTAACTTCCCCTATATTCAAAGAAGTGATAAAATATATCAAAGTGCAGAAATAAACAAACATAAAACTGGGCAAATCACCAAAGTGAAACAAAACAGTCAATGTGTTCAATGATGATATAATACATTTAAAATGAAGATGTCCAAATGATATCCAAGTATTGTTTTGAATGTTCTTCTCTTTTGTGCATCAAAACTCCACTTGTGCTGTGTCCTTCCACCAGTGACATTCCATCTGTTCACTTTATATATAGACCTCTAGATTATTGTATGTCTATATTAAGATGTGTGTAACTGAAACCATCCAACTTGGTACAGTACAAAGCAATGCAAAGGGTTAAACCATCCAACGATCATGTGGGTCACCGGTGCTCTAAAAGAAGCTTAATACCTATATACTGTAGTATTCACCTGCATACTTTTATTAAAAAGGTAAAATACTAACATGAGTAATTAAATAGGATCTCCAGGCTCCCCACCCCCCCCCCCCCAAAAAAAACAAACAATACTACAAATACTGTAACTTCTGACTTTTATTATAAGGACACTTACCTGTCCAGATATCCAGTTATGTCCTCACCAAACTGATTCTTTAACCGGCTTCAGGTGGAGGCCCTGGCATAGCAAGAAATAGAAACAGGAAATTAAGCTTTGGGGCTTCACAACCAGTTTCCTACTGCAAATGCGTCAGCTGCTCTGTACCTTGTGAATGGTCCTGTAGTCTTCTGGGGCCTGTGATATGTCCCAGAAGACTGCGGGGGAAGGAGAGATGGGAAGGGGGGGTGAGCAAAACAAACAGAAATTTCCCTTTTGGGTGGAGCTCTGCTTTAAAATCAAGCTTAAAACATATATAGTGGCTGTGGATAAACTTATCCCACCATCATATCGATCCTAAAATCCAGCACTCTGCAGAGATCAGAGGCTGAGTCCAATGTCAGCATGTTGTTGTGATGAGTTTAAAGGCTCCACCTTATGCATTACATCCTACCAGGACTTCTACAGAGGGTCCACAGAAGTCATGTAGTACTACCACATACCATCATGCCACCATATCAAATTAAGAGTGCCACACTCTTCAATTAAAACTCCAGGTAAAAATAACTAGATACAAATTCATAGCTTTTTAAAGTATAAACTAAAAAAGATGCTTTTGCTGCAATATTGACTTTCAATCCACAGCTGTGCTTCTGCCTTAGTGCATTGGGTTGCCAATAAAAATGTATAAAAAATTCCTATTTGAAGGATATAGGTGATATTATACACCGGTTGGAGGGCATTGATTACCAAGATGACTTCTTGTTGGTCACAGCCGATGTCACGGCGCTCTATACCTGCATACCGCACGGATTAGGTCTGGCGGCAGTTGAGCATTTTTTGTCCAATAGTTAACAGACTCCTGTTCAACAGCACTATATTACGGAACTACTCTGCTTTGCTACACAAAGCAATTATTTCTGGTATAATAACCAGTTTTTCCTGCAGAGAAGGGGTGTGGCAATAGGGGCCAAGTTTGCCCCCAGCCTTGCCAACCTTTTCATGGCTCTGTGGGAGGAGGATGTTGTCTATGCTTTACAATGACCAGAACCAACCCTTTGGGCCATGTACATAGACAAAATCCTCCTCCTATGGAAGGGCGATGAAGAGTCTTTACATGATTTCATGGCTACTCTCAATGACAACGAGATGGGTATAGTGCTGACGTATGAAACTAGTTTCATTTAGTGAATTTGGAGATTTCCGTTGCTGATCATCGGCTTGTTACCAAAACATTTTTCAAGCCGACTGATCACAAAGGGGTACATTCCTGTTGACAGCTGTCATTACAGTCCCTGTTTGAAATCTCGACCTCGTAGTCAACTACTAAGTATTAGAAGAAATTGTACTGATTTACCCGATTTCTTTCAACAAGCTGAGACCCTTAAATTGAGGTTTGTGGAGAAGGGATATCTTCCGACAGGGTATTGATGAGGAGATCAATAAGGTCTCTTCGCTAGATCGGCATACGCTTACTATTGAACAACCTAAGCGTATGCCCGATACAAAATTGAAATGGTCCTTTGTAACACAATTCTCATTGCAGCACAAGCAGATCAAAAGCATTTTCAATCGCCACTATAAAGTATTGAAAAATTACCCACTTCTAGGCCCAGTCCTTCCTGATAGAGCCAGGGTTATATACAGGGCAGCTCCGCTCCTCAGGAACCAGATTGCCCCTAATGTAATTAACCCTCCTATGAGACCTACTTTTTTCCATGATTTAAAAGGGTAATTCCTATGTTGGAAATGCAATGTCTGTATACATAATGTATGTGAACGTAGGAAGACCAAGAGTTTTGAATCTACTACCACATCTGCAATTTACCAGATGAAGTATTTGGACCATTAATATTAACCTCTTTGGCAGCATTATCCAGTCATTGTTTGACTGTTAGCACATAGAATCCCCCTCACATTTGTATCATCAATATGTCATGTTCCTGTTTTTTATTATATATTTTTTTAATGTTTACATACATTTAGGTGTTCTTTGCAACTAGCCGCTTATCAGTGGTAGTCTGGTGTGGCCAGTATTTAGCATTTTCTGATCACATTGTGTATTGTTTACATTTGAATATCTCCCTTGTGAAACTTACATTGCTATTGTGGAGTATTCTGTTGCCTGGCCTTCCTCTATGTGACTTCCGGGATACAAAGTCAGCATGAGGTTGGGAACGCAAGCGCTGTTCTCAGCGTGTGCGTGATGACGTCACGTGGCAGCAACGAGATAACACGATGTCGGCACGCCACGCTCCTGATTGGCTGGAAAGTCTCAAAGGGAGTGTTGTATAGCGTGGATGATGTGATTCAGAGTATCTAAGACTCCTGATTGGATGTCTAAACTCACGTTGATATTAAACACCAGCTGATGCGGCTTAGATTCCTTTTAACAAAGTTCTCTACATTACTATATATTGGCGTGGTATCTATTAGCAGGTTTATACCCCAGTAGAAGTATGTTAGTACATAGCCTGCTTGGCTCCATATACCGCAATTTTTTTACTTGATTTTTGTGATCACGTCATGTACACATATTGAATGATGGTTTGTACATTTTTTACCTATTTTATTTGAATACATTTTGATCTCGGAATTATCTGCACTGTGGAATGTGGAGGCTTTTTTGTTTTATCTTTTCCCATGATTCATGGGGTTGTTTGTAAGACAACAAACATTGACCTACCTGCTGGCACCCTTACTGTGACTACTTATGACCGCCCCCCTTGGAGGCGGATGAGGGTATACATCATCCTATCTGCAGGAGTCCTGGTTGTAGAGTTTGTTTTGGGAGGTCGTTTCATGCTCGATTGACCCACCGCCGCTGGCGTGTGTGTCCACGTTTTGGGGTAAACGTACCCACCCCCCTCCCCCAGTGTTGGATGCACATCCCAGATTGTCGTGTGTGGAACTCACTCCCTACCGCTGACATGTGTGTCCACGTTTTGGGGTAAGAGTACCCATCCCCCTCCCCCGGTGTTGGATGCACATCCCAGATTGTCGTGTGTGGAACTCACTCCCTACCATCTCTCTTCACAAGAATGATTGCATTTTTTGTTATTTTTTAAGAGACTATATACCTTTCATTAGCTGTCCCCATGGACTTTTTCTATGTTTGGTATAGACACATTGTGATACTGATTAACATTCATGTGTAATCATTATATGTGCATTCTATATGATTGTACCCTTTGTTTCTATTCATGCACTGAGCACTTTTTGCTATTCACTGAGCATTTTCATTGTTATTCATTAGTGTATATTCACAACATCATTTATTATTCACCAGTGATTATCCACCCCAAAGGTCACTCTTTGGGGTGTTATATTCTCTTAGCGCTGCATTTTTTCATTCTTTAATAAAAATGAATGCCAATGCAATGTGCTAACACATGGAACTTGTTGCGGAAACAAACTGTATTCCTTTAATGCGCTGCAACTGACAAGTACAAATTAGCCCTTAAAGTCATTTAATTTAAATCACTATTTTGAAGGGCTAAAAAGAAGTGATTTTAAGACCAAAAAATGTGTAGTGCAACCAAACAATTATTATTGTACCTATAATCAGTATAGTGCAAATCTATACTTCAACACATACACAAATATACAGTATCTCACAAAAGTTAGTACACCTTTCACATTTTTGTAAATATTTTCTTATATCTTTTCATGTGACAATGCTGAAGAAATGACACTTTGCTACAATGTAGAGAGTGTACAGCTTGCATAACAGTGTAAATTTGCTGTCCCCTTAAAATAACTCAACACACAGCCAATAATGTATAAACCGCTGGCAACCAAAGTGAGTACCCTCTTAAGTGAAAATGTCCAAAATGGACCCAAAGTGTCAATATTTTGTGTGGCCACCATTATTTTCCAGCACTGCCGTAACCATCTTGGGCATGGAGTTCACTAGAGCTTCACAGGTTGCCACTGGAGTCCTCTTCCACTCCTCCATGATGACATATCACGGAGCTGGTGGATGTTAGAGACCTTGCGCTCCTCCACCTTCCATTTGAGGATGCCCCACAGATGCTCAATAGGGTTTAGGTCTGCAGACATGCTTCGCCAGTCCAACACCTTTATCCTCAGCTTCTTTAGCAAGGTAAATGTGGGGGGGGATATAATAGCCCCATTAGTTACCTGTAAATTAAGTATGTGAACCAACTCATATCTATGTGTCCCCCGTTTGGGGGGAAATTAAACTCTCTGTCATAGGAAGTTCATATGATAAAAGTTCATAAATACAATTTCAGAAGAAAGTGAAGTCTCAGAGGGTAGGGTGCTGGCTTTGGACGGCTGCAGGCTCTGGTACGAGCTAGAAGGGACTCTGTGAAGATGCTAAACAGAAAGAGAGCAGAGCCATCCAAGTGCAGCAATATAATAACATTTATTCAGAGGATAACAGTAGAGAACCCACAGGATAAAAAATCCACTTCCGTGAAGATGAGCTGCGGTCAGGAGAAAGGAAAAACCCACTGGTTCCGGCTGCGCTGGTGGCTCCCAGAGTGGGAGGTGAGCGTGTTTAGGGAATGCATGCTCCTTCGTCAGACATTAGGAGCATGCAAGCTCAGAACGCATGCATCTCCCACTCCACCCTCCATCCGAATGTGACACCAGTGGCTGCACCTGAGCCTACCCAAGTCCCTGGAAGCACGGGGAGCCACCAGTGCAGCCAGAACCAGTGTGGTTTTCCTTTCTCGTCCTGTGAGTCATCCTTTGAATAAATATTATTACATGCTGCACTTAGATGGCGCTGCTCACGTTCTGTTCTGCCTCTACCACTACTATATTATGTGAGGAACTAGAGTGCTCTCAAATACCAGGCGACAACCTATACAACTTCCTACTAGCTAGTCGCTTCACTACATACCTGTATTTCTCACTCTCACCTACTATTGGAGCTGCGCTGGCAACATGGCAACAACTATCGGACTTACAATTTTGGGCCACAACTCGCACAAATCTCTCACTCCTTATTCTTAGTCTATCTAAGATTATACCTGATCTCAATATTACATCTTGGCCATCTAGAATCCTAGTAACAGTAGAGGATCTATTAATAGGCCAAGCCATAAAAACCTTTTGATCCCTACAAATCAAGTACGCAAACCCCACTCAAGAGTACTACAAGTACCCAGTGGCGTAGCGTGGGGGAGAGGAGGGGGCCATGGCCCCAGGCTCAACATTTAGGGGGCAAATCCCATGTCAGGAAGTGTGTGTCACTGCCGTCTCCATCCCCTAATGTTTACTTTCTGTGTCCCTGAGCTCAACTGTGGCTGGCGCCCTGTGATTCGGCGAATGGGGTCATGTGCGGCGGCCGCGGTGGGGCTGGCCTATCCGTGATCGTGGTGGGGCTGGCCTATCCGTGATTGCGGTGGGGCTGGCCTATCTGCAGTTGCTCCTGGAGTCCCACCTCCACCTCGTTGTGAACACCGCTGCTGTCTTCACCACCTCCAGGCTCCCCCTCTTCTCCAGACTGATGGAAGCTACAAGCTGCAGGTGAGGGGGGGAATATGGTCTGGGGAGAGGGAGCAGCCAGACAGAGAGATTAGAGAGATAAGACAAGCAGTTAGCATCAGTATAAATAAAAGAAAGGTCTGGTGTCAGTATAAAGCCCCATACACACGGTCGGACTTTTTCATGGATTCTGTCCGATCGGACAATGTTGTTGAAAAATCAGACCGTGTGTATGCACCATCGGACAGTGTACATCGGATTGTCCGACGGACAAAGTCTTATCTCCTGCTGGAAAGATTTGCCGACAACACGGTCCGATCACACCAAATCCGATCGTGTGTACGGTTGTCCGACCGGACAAAGTGCTACTCATGCTCAGATCACATTACAAGACCAAAGCTATTGGCTACTAGCCTCTACGTAGTCCCGTCGTAGGCAACAATCGTCACCGCGTTCAGAATGATCGGATTTTCCGACAACTTTGTCTGACTGTGTGTACGCAAAACCAACATCAGACAAAGTATGACGGACATGGTCCGACGGACCTGGTCCGCGGATTGTCTGACCGTGTGTATGGGGCTTTAGTGTAGTGTAGTGGACATTGTAGTGGTCAGTGTAGCGTGTAGTGTAGAGTGCAGTGTAGTGTAGAGTGTTTTGTAATGGACAGTGTAGTGGACAGTGTTGTGTAATGAACAGTGTAGGGAACAGTGTTGTGTAGGGGACAGTAGGGATGAGCTTCGTGTTTGAGTCTAACCCATGTTCGACTCGAACATCATCTGTTCGCCCGTTCGGCGAATTCCGAACATTATGGTCCGTACGTGCGCCACGGCCCATAATTCACTTCAGCATTGCAGTGCATTGCTGGCTAATGATTGGCCAAGTATGCACTATGTGACCCGCATGCTTTGGCCAATCACAGCGTGGAAAAAACAGAGAGCCGTAATTGGCCAAAGCCAGGATGGCTTTGGCCAATTATGGCTCAGGGGGTTTAGTACACGCCCCACACTATATAAGGCCGCCTGCGTGGCGGCCTTGTGTAGTGTGTTGCGGCGGAGAGAGATACACAGAGAGACAGTGTGATTTCATTTGATTTTTAAGCTGTTGCTAATACAGTGGGTGTACTGTGCCATATGCACAGTGTACACGCCTGAAGCTACCCCAATTGCTGTTGTTCTGCTCATCCTATCCACAGGCAGCTGTTGCAAATACAGTGGGTGTATTGTGCCATCTGCACAGTATACACGCCTGAAGCTACCCCAATTGCTGGTGTTCTGATAATAATAATACTACAGGCAAGCAGTTGATTCTACTAGCTGCAGTAAATCAGTATATACCTCCCAGCTTTGTGCAGCTACATCTGCCTGCAGGCCATCAGTATGTCTGGAAGCCCAACAAGGAGAAGAAGACAGTTACGAGGCAATAAAAGAGGGAAAGCAGGCTCTGTGTCTAGAGGCAACAGTGCTGGTCGTGGACATCCTCATCAGCACGTGGCCATGGGACACGCTCATCCTTTTTTTCGGCAGCTGGACATGTTGAGCTGCAACATGCCGAAGACTTGGTAGGGTGGATGACCAAGCCGTCCTCATCCTCCTCATCCTCTCTAACCCAGGCTCAGGGTACTGGCAAAGCAGCTGCCAACGCGGCCTCTATCCTAGGCTCAATGGCATCAGTCACTCCTTCCCTAGCACCACCATGTCCTCCTGAGGAGTCCCCCAAACTGTTTGAGCACAGTGTTGGGTACATAATCCATGAGGATGCCCAGCGTTTTGAAGGCTCTGATGATGATACCCAGCTAGAGGAAGGCAGTAACGTGAGCCCAGAGAGAGGGGATGCCCAAGAAGGACAGCAATCTGTCAGTCATGTTCCACCAGCTGCAGCATACTGCCAGGTTTGTTCCAGTGATGAGAAGGGAGAGGATGATAAGGTCACTGATTCCATGTGCTATTTGCAACATATGTCTCAAGAGTATCTCGCGTGGCCAAAACATCAGCTGCTTGGGCACCACATGCTTGACCAGATATATGTCGACCTGTCATGCAGTTCGTTGGCAAGCGTACCTAAAAGACCCACACCAAAGAACAAAGTGGACCTCTCCTTGCTCCTCATCAGCTGGGATCTCCAACCCCACTATACCTTTAGTCCTCTCTGAAACCTGCACTGAGAGGAATGAAGGTGTATAATTAGATGTGTCACAGCCCAGTACTTGCGGGCAATCTGCTATCGTCCGATTGTACCAGGCAAATTAAGCCAGGAATGGTGGTTTGCGACAATGGCACCAACCTCCTCTCTGCCCTCCAACAGGGACAACTGACCCATGTGCCCTGTGTGGTTCACGTCCTTAACATGGTGGTGCAGCGGTTCTTGGGCAAATACCTGGGCTTACAGGATGTCCTGAGGCAGGGCAGGAAAGTCTGTGTGCATTTCCACCGGTCATATAATGTCAGTGCTCGGCTGATCGACCTGCAAAAGGAATTTAACCTGCCCAAGAACCGCCTAATCTGTGACATGCCCACCAGGTGGAACTCAACGTTGGCCATGCTGCATCGGCTGCACACGCAGCAGAGGGCCATCAAGGAGTACCTGTGTGACTATGGCACCAGGACAGGGTCAGGGGAGCTTGTTTTTTTTTTCCCACGCCAGTGGGCCATGATCAGGGATGCATGCACTGTCTTGTCACCATTTGAGGAGGCCACAAGGATGGTGAGCAGTGACAGTGCATGCATCCCTGATCATGGCCCACCAAGAGTAACTGTGAGGGCTTACAGTTATGTGGCAACACCACCACCACCAAAAGCCCAATTTGTCTGCCCCTGTTCAACAGGTGCATGTAATTACAATTCTTGATATAATATTTCACAGCAGGGCCCGTTCCAGCGCCCACCAAGCGTAACTGTGAGGACTTACAGTGTTGTGGCACCAGCACCACCACCACTAAAGGCCTGATTTTTCTACCACTGTTCAACAAAGGCATGCAATTACAATTCTTTATATAATAGTTCACAGCAGGGCATTCCAGCGCCCACCAAGAGTCACTTTGAGGGCTTACAGTGTTGTGGCAACACCAACACCTTAGGTCCAAATTTCTGGAAAGCATATAGGGCAGGCCCCTACTTTCAAACATCCAACTTACAACCGTCTCCTACTTGCAAACGGAAGGAGACAACAGGATGTGAGATGAAATCTACCCCTAGGAAGGGAAATTCTCTCCTGTAAGAGTTGATATGGGAAAAATGTGTCTCCTCTCCACTGATGCTTTATCCCAATCCTTGTTTTACTAAAAACCCAAATTTTCACAAAACATTTGTCATTGGGACAGAAAGTCCGGTGAAATCTTCTGAACAGGCGCACAGACAGCTAAAAAAAATGTTACAAGGGTGATAACCCTTCCCTATGTTTTCCAAAAAGCTTAAAAATAGATTTTTGGACTGGAGCTACACTTTAAAAATGTACCAGTTCAAAATTACAAACAGATTCTACTTAACAACAAACCTACACAGTCCCTGTCTTGTTTGCACCGCCTGTATACTGCTGTTCAGAGTATATAGAGCCTGGGGCCCCCAAGCCTTTCCTTTTTTTAATTTGGGTACAGGGTTCCCCTTAATATCCATACAAGACCCAAAGGGGCTGGTAATGAGCAGGGGGGTGGACCCATGCTATTTTTCTCAATGATTTTCATCCATATTGCCGGGACCAGACATTACATTAAAACCGCAAGCAGTTTTAAATGACTTTTTTTCCGTTAGAAATTTAATTTTATGCAGGGACTGTTTTAAACACGGGAAACATGTGCCACTTCACATACTTACTATAGACACCCCCAGGCATGATATTTAAAGGAATATTTCACTTTCTTTTTTCACTTTAAGCGTCATTAAAATCAGTGCTCCCGAAAAAACGTTCGTTTTTAAAAGTTATTTTTTGCATTGATAAATGTCCCCTGGGGCAGGACCCGGCTCCCCAAACCCTTTTTAGGACAATAACTTGCATATTAGCCTTTAAAATGAGCACTTTTGATTTTGAACGTTCGAGTCCCATAGACTTTAATTGGGTTCTAAAGTTTGCACAAATTTTAGGTCCGTTTGCAGGTTCTGGTGCGAACCGAACCGGGGGGTTTTCGGCTCATCCCTAGTGGACAGTGTTGTGTAGTGGTCAGTATAGTGAAAAGTGTAATGGTCAGTGTAGTGTAAAGCGTAGTGTAGTGGACAGTGTTGTGTAATGGACAGTGTTGTGTAGTGGACAGTTTTGTGTAGTGGACAGTGTAGTGGACAGTGTTGCGTTGTGTTGTGTAGTGGACAGGCTAGTGAACAGTGTAGTGTAGTGGTCAGTGTAGTGTAGTGGTCAGTGTAGTGTAGTGGTCAGTACAGTATAGTGGATGGTGTAGTATAGTGGACAGTGTAGTTTAGTGTAGTGTAGTGGTCAGTACAGTGTAGTGTAGTGGACAGTGTAGTTTAGTGTAGTGGTCAGTACAGTGTAGTGGACAGTGTAATATCATGGGCAAAAAACTTTCACCACAAAAGGAAAGACATATAACATTAAAGAATTCCATAATTGCTCCAGTGAGTATGTCATATACTGCCTTACATGCCCTTGTGGTCTCCTTTATGTAGGTTCATTGAGCAGGGATGCAACAAACATAGTGTCCTCAGACACTTTCTGAAGGATCACAAAAAATCCACTGTGGGTCTACAGCTCTGGGTGATTGAGCCCATCTCCAGGGATCTTCCTGCTGCGGAGCATTTTAAACGGCTGGAGACCTTCTGGATATACTCTTTAACCACTAGACATCCGGCCATAGCCGAATGACGGCCTCCGCGCGAATGCAAATCCCCGGGAGGGTGTCATATGACGTCCTCCCCTTTCCTCGTTCCCTCATGAGCGCGCAGCAGGGAAATTCTGTGTTCGCCGTGTCCCTTGGACACAGCCAATCACAGATCGCTGTAAATGGCCAATCACAGCGGCCGTTTACAGCGTGATCGGCGTGTCCAATGGGAGATGTAAACATATGAGATCATCTCTCAGCGCCGCTCTCCCTCCTCACACAGAGACAGCGTGTGAGGAGGGCGAGATGAACGGCTGCAGTGGCCGTAAGTAGGAAAAAAAAATAATAATAAAATAAAGTGCCATCTGCCCCCACTGCCATCTGTCCCCAGTGCCATCTGCCAGTGCCATCTGTCCCCAGTGCCATCTGTCAGTGCCACCTGTCAGTGCCATTTGTCCCCAGTGCCACCTGTCCCCAGTGCCATGTATAAGTGCCATCTATCATCAGTGCCACATCAGTGCCACGTGTCATCAGTGCCACATAGTGCCATCTGTCATTAGTGCCATATCAGTGTCACGTGTTATCAGTGCCACATATTAGTGCCATCTGTCATCAGTGCCACGTATCAGTGCCATCTGTCATCAGTGCCACCTGTCAGTGTCACGTGCCATCTGTTATCAGTGTCACCTGTCATCAATGCCATGTATCGGTGCCATCTGTCATCAGTGTCACAAGAAATGAGATAGGCCACCAGTACATCAGGTGTGATAAATTTTGTATGATTCGCACCACGGTTTGTGGACTCTCTAACTTTCACAAAGACCAAATAATATCCACTGATTTGGTTTATTTTTACTAAAGATATGTGGCAGTATAAATTGTGGCCAAAATTTATGAAGAAAAATTAATAATTTCCTAAATTTTATCACAGAAACAAAGAAAAATTGTTTTTTTTTCATAAATTTCGGTCTTTTTTCATTTATAGCACGAAAAATAAAAAACCCAGAGGTGATCAAATACCACCAAAAGAAAGCTCTATTTGTGGGAAAAAAGGACAAAAAATTCATTTGGGTACAGTATTGCATGACTGAGTAATTGTCATTCAAAGTGTGAGCGCACCGAAAGCTGAAAATTGGTCTGGTTAGGAGGGGGGTTTAAGTGCCCGGTAAGCAAGTGGTTAAGCACTCTCTCGCCAGGGGGGCTTAACGAAGAGCTTGATATACATACTCTGTTATAATACATGTACGTAGATACCAGCTTCTTTAATATTATTTCATTTTTTACAGTAGAACTGTACATCTTCAAATTTGGATATCGTAGTCTGCAGTTGGGGGTGGTGGGATTGTAAGTAATCTCACACATACATACATACATTGGTGTGTATCTGCATTTGTGTGGCCACGCAGTGTACAATAATACATATCTCTCACAAGCATACATTGCTACGTATCTGCATATGTGTGGTCATGCAGTATACAAAAATACATTTTATGATGTCTCTTTTACAAATATATGACTTCTGCACATAATGTACATATTCATTTTCACTTAGATATTCAATAGATATTTTTGCTGCAATTGTGATGCAACTGTGGACAATGCCTGGGTATTCTTGAGGTCTATGGACCTCGAGTCGCATCAAAGTGAGACCAGAGTAGTGCAGGGACTGCTTTGAAGTCACTGCAACTTGAAGTTGCACAGATGTAAATGGTACTCATTGGAAGTCATGGGGAACGACTTGTCCTGCAACTTTACAGTCCCAAGTCGCATGATAGGTCACACTAGTGGAAGCCGAGCATTAGTTTGATTTTTGGCCTTTTTTAACTCAATATGTTCTCTGTTTGGCATCCGCTGCCAACCTTTGTAAGACCAACTATTTATAATCTATTATTTTTCCAAAATTCCTTCATCCCATTGCCTTTGGTCCGCTGACCATATGTAGTTCTACGGCTGCGGAAGTAATGCCCAGGAGGGTGTATTTAATGATGCTCTCCTCCAGAGAACAACAGGCCAGTAGAAGGAGCTGTGAGCTCCGAGCGTGTAGCCTTTCATTCCACAGAGACAGTCCTGACCCTTCCTCCCACCCCCTGCTGGTGACATAATTTCCTCTTCCGGTTCAAGCTGGACAGCATGGAGCTGACTACTTCCTGGTTTTCCTGAATGTACAGCTACTCAGCACAACATCACTCCAGAACCTCTTCCAGCTACCCGGATCGTGCAAGGAGCCTGTGGGACACAGTAGAACTGCCAGGGCTACATAATTATGATGAGAATTACTCCCACTTATATCTTGTAAGTGTTTTTAATCTTGTCCAATAAATTATACTGTTTTAATACTACACTTAGAGACCCCCCCCCCCCCCCTGTTTCTTTTACATGTTTTGCAGAGTTGCTGGACTCTGAGGATGGCTTCCTCTTTTTGAGTCACCCCCTTACCGTGGGTTAACCTGGTTTTTACCTAAAGACTGACTGATTAAATATACATTATTACAAACTAAGGGCATTGCCTCCTGGAGCGCCAGATACCCAATTTACCTCTACTGGGCTGTCCAAGGCTGCCAGTCCCTACTAGTGTTGGGCAAATGGTTTGGCCCGAGCATTGGCTGGTTGGCCCGTTTTATCCAACACCTGAATTTGCAGGGTGTTCGGTGGGTGTTTGCCCCACCGAACACCCTGTAATGATCTGAGCGCTGCACAGTGCTTTGCCCAATCAGGGCACAGTGTAAGCTGGTTGTTAAAGTGGAGGTCCACCCTAAAACAAAAAATGACATTAACATTCTTAAAAAAAATATAAAAAAAAAAACATTTGGAAAAAAAAAATGTTTTAACTTACCAGAAACCCCTGTTGCTAGGCAGTCTTGGGCTCAGGTGTGTTTGCACACTCCACGTGCAGAGCCTGCCAGGAAGTCGGCACGGCGCTGCGCTAATCACAGGCAGTGAGACATTGTCCCGACGTGCGGCTGCAGAGATCGGGAAATGTCTCACTGCCTGTGATTGGGCTCTGCATGTGGAGTGTGCGAACACGCTTGAGCCCATCCTTATTCCTAATCCGCAGCACTGTTTCTTTAATTCCTCCTCTTCGGTGAGCGGCCCCATTGTTTTCTTGGACATGTGTGTGTGTCCCATAAAATTCACAAAGCACGCCACCACTAGCGCATGTGCAGTAGGGAACGTGCAGTAAAGCCGCAAGGCTCCATTGTCTGTTTCCCTTAGTTTAGGATGGTGGCGTGTGCACCCGATCAGATGGACGGATCGGCCTCGGGGGGGGGGGGGGGGGCGACATTGCGGGCTTGCTGGACAGGTAAGTGTCCTCATTAAAAGTCAGCAGCTACAGTGTTTGTAGTTGCTGACTTAAAAAAAATGATGAGTCATAAGTCAATGGGTTTCCCCGCTGACAGCTGAATAAAAAAAATTGCTGGCTGAAAAATTAAAAAAGAAAATGGTCGGGAAGGGGGGGTGGGGGAGAGCAAGCTTCCCCCCCTTCTGACCCATACAAGGCCACATGCCCTCAACATGAGGGGTGGGTGCTTTGGGGCGGAGGTCTCATCCCCACAACTGTGGTTGTGGGGGTCTGCGGGGGGGTGGGGGTTGATTGATTGTTTTGGGGCAGGGGGGCTTGTCCCTCCAACCCTAATGCAACTTGTCTCCATGTTGATGGGGACAAGGGCCTCATCCCCACGACTGTAGGTGTTATCGGAATCTGGAAGCCCCCTTTAACAAGGGGGCCCCCAGATCCCTCCCTCCTTCCATGTGAATGAGTAATGGGTACATACTGCAGGCTCTACCGTTTTGACATTTCTTATATAGGTAAGGGGGGGGGCACCTGGTTACATCACCTGGTGGCCCCTTCCCTTCTGAAATCACGGACTGGTGAATGCTGGGTTAGCAATGTCAACAAGGGGGTGGTGCCACCAGGTAACATATCCAGGTGGCCCCGCCCCTTACTTATATAAGAAATGTCAAACAGTGGAGCCTGCAGTAGGCAGCCAGCCTTCATGTCTGCGGGAGCATTTTTTTTTTTTTCTGGTGTGGTGGGTGGCATGATTGATGATGGATTTACATTGGGGATACAATTTTTTTATTAAAAAGGAGTTGTCAAAAAATGTGTTTTTTTTATTTTTTTTATTATTATTATTATTATTATTATTATTATTATTATTACTTTTTGACACTTTTTTGGTAAATGGGTAGGGGTACTATGTACCTGATGATAATCATTTACATGGGTGGGCGGGATCTGGGGGCCCCCTTGTTAAAGGGGGCTTCCACATTCCAGTAAGCCCCCACCCACGTATGTGGGGATGAGGCTCTTGCCCCCATCAACATGGTGCTTTGGGGTGGGGGGAGGACGAGCCCCCCCTGCCCCAAAGCACTTACCTCCCCCATGTTGAGGGCAAGCGGCCTGGTATGGTTCACTTGTTTGACCTGCCAGACTGAATGCCCAGATAAGGGCTTGGTATGGACTGGGGGGGGGGGGGGGGGGGCACACCATTTTTTTTTTTTTTGTAACCGTGTGTCGGCAATTGCAACCGCAAGTCATTTTAAATGTGATTTGATTCTTTTTTCACTTATATTTAATTTGTTTATGTTTTGTTTACACTTACCTCTCCCCGTTCTTCAGCTCTGTGACCTGATCGCGGGACACCGGTGGGATCGGGTCCGCGGTTTCCGCGGTCACTGAGCTCAGGACCGGGTCGCGAGCGCGCCGTGCCATTCTGCAACGTAAATGTGTAGGAGGCGGTCCTTAAGTGGTTAAAGACATTTTTCATTTTTAATGTTGCACTTTAAAAAAGGATAGTTATAAACCCAGGGCAGTACCTGGATCCCCATACCCCTTCTATGGCAAATTACTTGCAAATAAGCATTCAAAATGGGCACTTTTGATTTTTTCCTTTTTGGCTCCCATAGACTTCAATAGGGTTCACCGTTCGGGTTAGAATTTTCCCCCAGGATGTCTCCAACTTACAAGCCGACCTCGATGAACTGTTGTTAGTTTGTGCGACTATGTGGCAAATGAGGTTTAACCACTGGGCACTTAAACCCCCTAATAACCAGACCAAGTGTCAGCTTTCAGTCCTCTCACATTTTGAATGACAATTGCTCAGTCATACAACACTTTACCCATATGAATTTTTTCACACAAATAGAGCTTTCTTTTGGTGGTATTTAATCACCGTTGGGTTTTTTATTTTTTGCGATATAAAAGAAAAAAAAGACGGAAAATTCTGTTAAAAATAAATAAATAAAAAAAAAAATGTCTTTGTTTCTGTTCTAAAATTTTGCAAATTAGTATTTTTTCTTGATACATTTTGGACAAAATTTATACTGCTACATATCTGGTAAAAATAAGTACAAATTGGGGTATATTATTTGGTCTTAGTGAAAGTTATAGAGTCCACAAGCTATGGTGCTAATATCTGAAAATTGATCACACCTGAAGTACTGACGGCCTCATGATCTCATTTCTTGAGACCCTAACATGCCAGAAAAGTACAAATACCCCCCAAATTACCCCTTTTTGTAAATAAGACATTCCAAGGTATTTAGAAAGAAGCATGGTGAGTTTTTTGAAGTTGGAATTTTTTCCCACAATTCTTTGCAAATCAAGATTTTTTTTTTTTTTCACAAAATTGTCATATTAGCAGGTTATTTCTCACACACATCTTATGCATACCACAAATTACACCCCAAAACACATTCTACTATTACTCCTGAGTATGGCGATACTACATGTGTGAGACTTTTACACAGCGTGGCCACATACCATACAGAGGCCCAACATGCAGGGAGCACCTTCAGGCATTCTGGAGCACCCCGGCCAATTCTGCCATTTCTCTCCTACATTTATTTGCTAGAAAAATATATAGAACCCCAAAACATTATATATGTTTTTTTAGCAAAGACCCTAGAGATTACAATGGCGGTTGTTGCAACTTTTTATCTCGCTCGGTACTTGCGCAGCAATTTTTCAAACTCGTATTTTTGGGGAAAAAAACTGTTTTGTGCTTTACAAAAAACAAAACAGTAAAGTTAGCCCAATGTTTTTGCATAATGTGAAAGATGAAGTTACGCCAAGTAAACAGATACCTAACATGCCACCCTTCAAAATTGCACATGCTTGTGGAATGGCGCCGAACTTTGCTACTTAAAAATCCCCATAGGCAACGATTAATTTTTTTTTACTGGTTACATGTTTTGCGTTACAGAGGAGGTCTAGGGCCAAAATGATTTCTCTCACTCTAACGTTCACAGCGATACCTCACATGTGTGGTTTGAACACCGTTTTCATATGTGGGCGGGACTTACGTATGCGTTCACTTCTCCATGCGAGCACACGGGGACAGGGGCGCTTTAAAACATTTTTTTTATTTTTTTTTTATTTTTTTATTGTTCATTTTACTTTATTTTAGTTGACACTTTTTTCCCAAAAATTATTTTTTTGATCACTTTTATTCCTATTACAAGTAATGTAAACATCCCTTGTAATAGGAATATGGCATGACAGGTCCTCTTTACAGTGAGATATGGGGTCAATAAGACCCCACATCTCACCTCCTAGGCTGGAAAGCCTGAAATAAAAATACAAAAACGATCCTGGCTTTGATCGTAGCGGTGAGTCAGTAGAAACACTGGAGGGGGGGTGTCCCCTCTCGCCTTCTGTAAGAATGATCAAGCAGCGGAACAGTCATTATGATCATTCTTATGGTGTAGGGAATTGTCGGCTGAAAAATCTGATATTTAAGTGATGCGTGTAGCTGCAGGCATCATTCAGATATCCCGGCGCAAAGTCAAGGACGTCATATGACGGCCAGCAGGCGGGAAGTGGTTAAAAAGCATTTTTTTTTTTAACACAAAGTTGTCCATTTATACAATATTTCTAACACATAGCATGTACATACCAAAATGACACCCCAAAATAGATTCTCCTACTCCTACTGACTACAGCGATACCACATGTGTGAGACTACCACAGCCTGGCCACATACAGAGGCCGAGTACGGCTGGGTATGACAGAGCATGGAGGGATGGCTGAGCATGGATGTGCCTGCAATTGTCATAAAGCAGTGCTGTGGGCACTACAGATCCAGCCCACAGTGCTGCTGCCATCCGCTCTCTCCCCCTCTCCTCTCACAATGTACCAATTGGTACACAGAGGGGAGAGAGGAACCGGCTTCATGACATGACACCGGTTTGTTTACAAGTGAAATGCTCTGTCATTTGACGGAGCGATCACGTGGTAAATGGCCGCAATCAGCGGCCGTTTACCGTGATCCTCCTTGAGTGCGCGCGAGAGTGGAATTCTGGGATGGCGTCATAGTACGCCCTCCCAGAGTTAAGCAACCGCCCTGTAGCCGTCATTCAGCTATAGGCCGGTTGTTAAGTGGTTAATGCAGATAAATGTGTAGTTATGCACTTGGGGGCTAAGAATATGCATGCATCATACATGCTAGGGGGAGTACAACTGGGGGGGATCTGTACTGGAGAAGGATCTGGGGGTTTTGGTAGATCATAAGCTCAATAATAGCATGCAATGCCAAGCTGCGGTTTCCAAAGCAAGCAAAGTTCTTTCTTGTATTAAGAGAGGTATGGACTCCAGAGAGAGGGAGATCATTTTGCCCCTGTTCAAATCATTAGTAAGACCTCATCTGGAATATGCAGTTCAGTTTGTGGCACCAGTTCACAAAAAGGATAGCGGGGGGGGGGGGGACTGGAGAAAGTGCAGAGAAGGGAAACCAAACTGATAAGAGGCATGATAGATTAGAGGAACTGAATTTATTCTCTCTTGAGAAGAGGAGATTAAGGGGGATATGATTAACATGTACAAATATACAGTGCCTTGAAAATGTATTCATACCCCTTTAAATTTTCCACATTTTGTCATGTTGCAACCAAAAATGTAAATGTATTTTATTGGGATTTTATGTGATACACCAACAGGAAGTGGAAGGAAAATGATAAATGGTTTTCAAAATGTTTTACAAATAAATATGTGAAAAATGTGGCGTGCATTTGTATTTAGCCCCCTTGACTCTGATACCCCTAACTAAAATCTAGTGGAACTAATTGCTTTCAGAAGTCATCTAATTAGTAAATAAAGTCCACCTGTGTGTAATTTAATCTTAGTATAAATACAGCTGTTCTGTGAAGCCCTCATAGGTTTGTTGGAGAACAAACAGCATCATGAAGGCCAAGGAGCACTCTTCAATCCATCTGAGAAAAGGAAAGAGTATGGCACAACTGAAACCCTACCAAGACATGGCCGTCCACCTAAACTGACAGGCCGGACAAGGAGAGCATTCTTTAGAGCAGCAGCCAAGAGGCCCATGGTAACTCCGGAGGAGCTGCAGAGATCCACAGCTCAGGTGGGAGAATTTGTCCACAGGACAACTATTAGTCATGCACTCCACAAATCTGGCCTTTAGTGTCAAGAAGAAAGTCATTGTTGAAAGAAAGCCATAAGTCCCATTTGCAGTTTGTGAGAAGCCAAGTGCCTAGAAAGCAAAACACTAAGTGTGGTGGAAAACTAACACTGCATATTACCCTGACATTCCGTCCCCACACAAAACATTATGTTGTGGGGATGTTTTTCTTCAGCAGGGACAGGGAAGCTGGTCAGAGTTGATGGGACGATGGATGGAGCCAAATACAGGGCAATCTTACAAGAAAACCTGTTATGCCTCGTACACATGGTCAAACTTTCCGACAGCAAATATGCGATCTGAGCTTGTTGTCGGAAATTCTGACCACGTGTAGGCTCCATCAGACAGTTTCCATCGGAATTTCCATTGCATAAAATTTGAGATCTGGTTCTCAAATTATTCCAATAACAAAATCTGTTTGCGCAAATTCCAATCGTGTGTACACAATTCCGACGCACAACGTGCCACACATACTTTGAATAAATTACGAGACAGAAGCGCTCGGTCTGGTAAAACTACCGTTCATAATGGAGATAGCACATTCGTCACACTGCAAGTTTTTAAATCTTTTAATGCAGTGCATTCTCTTCTTCTTTATAATGCTAGAAGAATGAAGTTGTTTTGCTGCTCATATTCACACATTCTCACAAACTGATTTCTTTATTATTTCTTGTGATTTCATGAATATAATTTTATTTTTATTTTCGTCAGATCTCCAGAAGAATAATTATTTTTTTTGTTTTTACAGTGAATATTTTTTTTTTTTGCTTGTTTTTTTTTTTTTTTAAGCTATCTCCCTCATTTTTGGGGGGGTTTTGTGTGTCAAGTTACCACAACACCATTATTACAGGGGGTCCCCAACTTACGAACGCCCGACCTACGAACATCTCCTACTTACGAACCGGGCGCTGCGGACCCATTTACCGCGGACCTTCGGCCGTTCTGCACATGCGCGGCCAGACGGAGCCTCGGAAAATGACGGCAAACATCGGAAATGTCCGTAATTTGCCGCGCATGCGCAGATCGGCATTCAACGGAGCATCGGAAATGTCCGAAATTGTCGGTCTGCGCATGTGCGGCCGACTTACGAACATTTCTGATTTAAGAACAGGAGGACAGTCCCTAACGAGTTCGTAACTCGGGGACCCCCTGTATCTTGTATATTTTAACCTCAAGGAGGTTGTTTAGTATTGGTGTTGCTTGTTAATTTGACTTTGTATTTTAGAAATGTACCTGCCTACCTAATAAATATCCCTTCATTATGGGTCAAATCAAAATAAAGAGGAAGGCAACGTTGGAGAAACTGCTGAAATTGTTGAAGCCTGTGTACCCCAGGGCACACATCAATTATTTAAAGGTAAAATTTGTGGCCTAAGGAGTCCATATATAAGGGAGTACAATCTGGTCCAGAAGTCCAACAAGAGATCAGGAACAGCAGCAGATGACATATATGTCCCCAGGCTGTGGTCATACAAGAGCCTGTGTCTTTTGTCAGACCAGACTGAACCCAGGCCATCACTTTCTTGTCTTCCTTACACTCTTCCTTGCATGCTTACTTCTATTCTGTGGTGTTGCAGGAGGAGGAGGAGGAGGCTGGGCCAACTCTCACAGGTGGGTTTTGTTGGTGATTTCGCCCCTCAAACCCTTATTTAGTGTGAGGTACATGATTTCCTCACACAAGAGGCGTTGCCCCTCCTCCATGTCCTGCAGTTTGCATGCAGTCATGGAGGCAAAGGCCTCTTGAAGAGTAGGGGCGGATCTGAGGGCCACAGAAGCCTCCCCAATCAGTCTGAGCGCTGACTCCTCCAAGTTCCTCCCCTTTCTGGGCCTTTTTGGTGGAAGGCGGAGGGGAGGGACCTGTGATTCTGTCAGGCTACTGGGCCCGGCCACCTCCTGGCTGACACTACCCCCCCCCCCCCCCCACCACCTCCTGGTTGCCATACTCCATGCCCTCCTCCCAGACGAGGTTTTCCTGTGTATGAAAAAGGGACAAAGTTTTTTTGTTTTTTTTCTTCATCAATCACACACAATTTACAGCTCATGACTGTTGCAAATTGAATGTTAACAAATAGAAAAGACTATCATTCTGACCCCAGCATTTTCCATTCTTGTCAATCATTTTTGGCCACTACTGTCTATTGATATGTAAAACACTTTATTAAATCAGCAATTAGTGATCAATAATATCTAGTAAACATCATACATTTTTTGACACGAAATACGTTGAAAAATGCTACACCTGGCTCAAGCTGGGCTCCTCCACTTCTTCCTGGCTGGGAGGCCCAGTTTGGGCATCGGAAGCCTCAGCTGAGGTGGAAGGAAGTGTAAAGGGAAGGGTGGAAGGAAGAGTGGAGAGTGATGGCCTGACGTCAGTCTGGTCTGACAGAAAATGCAGTCTGTCATAGTACCACAGCCTGGGTACATAAATGTCATCTGCTGCTGCTCCTGATCTCTGGGAATCCTGGACTTTCTTGCGCTCCCTAAGATATGAGATCCTCAGGCCGCCAATTTTTGTTTTTAAATAGTTAATGTCTGCTGTGGGGATCTGCGGCTTCACCAACTCCAGAAGTTTTTCCAGCGCTGCCTGCCTCTTTATTTTGTTTTTATATTGTGGATGTTTCACCTGCCACAGACAGGGCAGCTCCCTGTACTTGTCTATGAAGATTGAGAGAAAGCTGTGGTCTTTGAACCCATCCATTTTCTCTGCAAGACACAACACAAGACAAAGCCTAATGTCAGGCTAAACTCTCCTAATTTTGACCCAATATAGGCTTCAATCTATAAGCAGTATAGGCCAGCGATTCACCAAGTTAAAATTGTACCTTCGTTAGAACGATCGTCGCTTCCATTACTTTGTCCTCCGCTCACAGATCGTACGTAGGATGCATGCGTGTTACGCTTTATATACACTGCACATGCGTTCTTTCTAGTCTATTCCCCGCCCCTTCTCTTTCAGCGCAGTGGGGAGAGCACATGATGGAGACACAGCAGGTGCATGATAATCTCAGCAACGAGGACGACGAAAGCCTGGAGCCACAAACGTCCCAATTCAGGAGGAGATATAAGGCCTCAAATATGTCCTTTTGTGGAGATGGTGGACATCTTGAAGAGGGCCGACTATTATGGGAAGCATGGACTATACCCAAATGCCAGAAAGGCCAAGATCATGACTAAAGTTGTGAAGAGTCTGCAGAAGAATTTTGGTGTATGGAGATCAAAGGATCAACTGAGGAAATTATGGTCAGACCTCAAATTGAGGGAGCACGATCAGTACAGAAGAATCAAATGTGCTTCTAAAAAGTAAGTAGTTGTCCTGTGTTCCTATTATTATTATTAATAATAATATTACTTGCATACTGGTCCATTTGCATTTCTTTACTGTTGCACAGTTTAAAATGGCAATTTTCATGGTCATGGGCACATTAATCGGTTGTAGGAAACATTGTTTGTTCGCCCGCTAAAATACGATGTTTTGGGCAGATGCAGGTTAACTACATTTTGTTCATGCCTATTTGTATTACAATAAGTTTGTTGTCCTAGATGGGTTTGTAACTAGAATGAAATGGAAACTTGATTCAGTGTAAGGAGAGGACACTCAGCAGCTGTTTACACATCTGGACGCAGGAGCACTAGTGTGGGACACCAGAACAAACTTTTTACTGTGTCCCACACAGGTGCTCCAGTGGATACTAGGGGTGTCTCCATGTGTGAAACATGTCCAAAAAAGGGAAGTATTCCAGCAATGGAAAGGAAATAAAAGTGTCTTCAGCTGGGAACTCTGCCAAAACAGACAATTGTACGACACTTCCAAGCATGTTTCATATTCCTATTTCTGGCCTCAAATATCTGTGTGATAAGTATACCTTTTTTTTATTCACATAGGGGAGAAAAAACTTGGGACGTCTGAGGACACTAGGGACCCACAATCTCCTAAAGAAGGGGAAGTCACCAAAACACAAGCAGAGAATGAGGAGGGAGACGTTTTGGAAGTGGGCGAAATTGTCACCACAACAGGTGAGTGTCTGAGATCACAGCTTCAGGTAATAGATGGATGCCTGCATATCTTTAATACATGGTTTGTTTTTTTTTGTTTTTTTTGTGATGTGGATGTTGTGGAAGAAGAATGCCATTTCACAAGTGAAAGTGCCCAGATCCTCATTGGGGAGATAATGGGGTGCAATCCTGATTTAGAAAATCTAAAGGGAGAATCTAAAACCCCAAAAAAGTAACCCTTTTTTATCGTATTTTTGCTTTTAAAAAAATAGTTTTAAAGTATTTTAAAAGCCAAATTTTGAAGATGCACACAGTGTGTCAACATGTGCTATCTGCCATCAGGGGATATCAATGTACGCGTTTTGTGGGTGCAACCCCTTCCTCGCAACTAAAGTAGATCCTCCATGATGGGAGCTAGCACATGTTGACATTAGGCATGAGATCAGGAGGGAAATCCCCAGTTTGAATCACAATCTGTGTGCATCTTCAAAATTTGGCTTTTACAGGGGTGACATCACCCCATCTGAGGAAGGCAATATCAACACAGTTTTGACATACTAATGTCTGATATTGCCTTCACTTTCTCAAAGTTGAACTTTATTAGTTCCTGAGTTGTGTATGTTATGTTTTCAAATATGCCTGTTTAACCAAAAAAGGCTATTTCTAATTAATGTGACAAAAAATAATGTTATACACCAAAGTTGTTGGTTTGTTCAAAAACCCTTTAATAAACGCACATGTGAATGTGCTTTGAGTAAAAAGTTTTATACTCAACAATGTGTGGCTTCTTCTTTCAATGCTCAAAAGCAGAGTAAAAGTTGGTGTTTACAGTGACAATGGGGGTTATTTACTAAAGACAAATCCACTTTGCACTACAAGTGCACTTTCAGTGTAGTTTAAAGTGCACTTTTGCAGTGCACATGTAGTGCAAAGTGGATTTGCCTTTAGTAAGTAAGACCCACAGTGCTTTATAATTTTCCACAATCATGCCATTTTCATGACTCCCCAAATTTCATTCATGGTGCTGAAAATGATGAATATTTTTCTCAGTAACGCATTACATACATTAACAACAAAAACAAGGTGTGTGTGTGTGTGTGTGGCAGACCTACAACATAATAGTTTGCTGAAGAAGAGATTGTCACCTCATGTATCAAAAAAAATTACATTTGCAAAATTGAAGAAAAAGGCAAAAAAAACATTAGATAACCTAGGAGACAGCTAAAAGAAACCCAAGCAGTAAATCAAAGCAATTATTAGTTCTGTTTCAAAAATATATTTATTTAAAAAATCTCTCCAGACATTTGCTGGTATATCAATGGCCCCCCTACCCGCAAAGTATTGCATGTATTTTATAGGGACCTTGCGGGCGCTTTGGGGGGGCAAGCCAGAATGGCTAGCTTCAAGCGCCGTCATGGTTTGTTAGTAATAAGTCCAGCCTCAGGCCCAACTGAGGCAACATAGTTCAAAGAATTTCTCCTTTAAAAAGTTGTGGAGAATACAGCAAGAAAGGATTATATGACTGAGTTTATATTCTGCCATATTAATTGGAGTGAATTATCCCAAAAGCGTTCACCACCACTCTTCTGGTTCTGGCCAGCCAGTAATTAAAAACCCTCTGCTCTGGGGTGAGGGTCCTCATGGGGAACGGCCGCATCAGGTGTTCACCCAGACCAAATGCTTCATAAGCAACAAACACAAATGAGAGCCCTTCAACGTTCTCTCCTGGAGGTGGCAATCCCAAGCCACCACTCTGGAGACACCTGTAGAACTCTGTCTGGGCGATGACTCCACCATCCGACATGCGGCCATTCTTCCCCACGTCCACATAGAGGAACTTGTATGTTGCCGACACCACCACCAACATCACAATACTATTAAACCCCTTGTAGTTATAATAGTATGACCCCGAGTTGGGGGGTGGAACTATGTAGACATGTATCCCATCAATTGCCCCTCCACAGTTGGGAAAGTCCCAACGATCGGCAAAGTGGGATGCCACAGTCTGGCATTCCTGTGGCGTTGAAGGAAACAAGAATAAATAAAATAGTAATTTTGCACATAAACATTGCAAGCAGATTAGACACAAACATTCTTGGCCAACATCAGTATAACATTTATTTTAAGGAGTATTTAAAGACAAAAGTATAAGGTCCACTTATCAGATTCCCCCCCCCCCCCCTCTGATGGCCCATTGTAAACATTTTAGGGGGGCGGGGGAGATGTTTTGGACAGGTAACCCTCTCCACTTCATTGAGAGCTGAATGCATAAATAATGTGTGTTACTTTTGGCCAGCCCCTTCTTGCTTATACTATTGGCAGCCCACTGGACAGGTAAGAAGTGTCATAATACAAAAAATAAAAATACACACTGTACAAATGGAAGCACATTTTTACGTTCTGCAATTGCCTATCAAGATAATGGGAGAACAAAACTTTAAACAGTACCACTTGAAAGTGTTCAGGCAGGCCCTTTCACTACGTGCTTTGGTAAATTCATCAATAAATATGGCCACAAAAGAGGTAGGTATAGTGTGTATGGGTTTGGCAAAGTCCGCAGGTAGAGGATTGGTATCGGTTGACTTAGCGGTTGGGTGGAGGGATGGTTGCAAATGATTTTGGGACTCCAAAAAAAAGCCTCTGGCACTCTGCCTGAATTTAAGGACACAAATAACATTTGTACACATTTTAGGGGGTGTTTAGGGTAAAGCACTACTATGGTGAGAAAATACATTAAGTGACTAGGCTAGGTGTGTATGGGGCCAGGATAGCATGCATGGGGGTTAGTGAAGGCAAATATGCATGAAAGACAAAAAAGGAGTTTTAAAAACTTCCAGCATGAGGACAAAGAGGAGGTTCACAGCATATTACAATCATGGTAATTGGGGAATGATGAAAGAAATGCAATACATTAGCAAACATTAAATACATAGAATGTGATGTTAAAGGATAAAACTTATTACTCTAATATAGTCCTTCTGCAGGACCTGCATGATGGCAGAACAGGTCTCTGGAATAATGATCCCCAGAGCCTGGGGGGAGATGCCAGTCGAGAAATTGATGTCCTGCAGACTTCTCCCCATCGCCAAGAAGCGCAACATGGCGACTAGCCTCTGTTCAGGAATGATGTTTTGCTGCATGCAGATGTCCTGCTTGGTAATATAAGGGGACAGCAAAGCCAACAAATGGTGAAAAAGGGGGTCCGTCACTCAGAAATAATTCTTGAAATCATCAGGATTATTCTCGCGGATCTCCCGGAAAAAAGGCATATGAGAGAATTGATCACGCTGGAGCAACCAATTCTTGGTCCATGAACTACTCATCCTCCCCGCCCTGTTCATGGACTGGGCTTGGGTCAAAGTAAGAACCCCTGCACAGCACCAACTCTATGTTGAGTACGTACCCGCAACATGGCTTCAAAACGGTCGGCTGGTCAGAACTAACTAACAGAACGCACTTAAAAATAGCAAAGCCTGAGAAGAGCGAGCTTAAATTCAGATACAAGCGGACAAGAACACACTGGAAAAACACATACTAACTGACTGCACGCACTGAAAACCAGATACAAACCCACAAGAACAAACTGAAGAGCAGTAAAGGACTGAAAAGCACAAGTCTGAAAAGCGCGAATCGTCTCTCACCAAACTTCTACTAACACGAGATTAGCAGAAGGAGCCCAAAGGGTGGCGCACTTATTGAACTTCCCTTTTCTAGTCCTGTCGTACATGTTGTGTGTCACTGCGTTCTTGAAGTTAGGAAATTCCGACAACTTTGTGCGACCATGTGTATGCAAGACAAGTTTGAGCCAACATCTGTCAGAAAAAATCCCATGGATTTTGTTGTCGTAATGTGCGATTGTGTGTACACGGCATTAGAGTCTGCAAAAGACTTGAGACTGGGGCGGAGGTTCACCTTCCAGCAGGACAACGACCTTAAACATAAAGCCAGAGCTACAATGGAATGATTTAGATCAGGGATCCTCAAACTACGGCCCTCCAGCTGTTGCAGAACTACACATCCCATGAGGCATTGTAAAACTCTAACATTCACAGACATGACTAGGCATTATGGGAATTGTAGTTCCTGAACAACTGGAGGGCCATAGTTTGACGACCCCTGATTTAGATCAAAGCATATTCATGTGTTAGAATGGCCCAGTCAAAGTCCAGACCTAAATCCAATTGGGAATCTGCGGCAAGACTTTAAAGTTGCTGTTCAGAGATGCTCTCCATCCAATCTGACAGAGCTTGAGCTACTTTGCAAAGAAGAATGGGCAAAAATGTCACTCTCTAGATGTGCAAAGCTGGTAGAGACATACCCAAAAACACTTGCAGCTGTAATTGCAGTGAAAGGTGGTTCTACAAGGTATTGACTCAGGGGGGTTGAATACAAATGCGCGCCACACTTTTTACATATTTATTTGTAAAGAATGTTGAAAACCATTTATCATCTTTCCACTTTACAATTGTGTGCCACTTTGTGTTTGGTCTATCACATTAAATCCCAATAACATACATTTTTGTTTTTAGTTATAACATGACAAAATGTGGAAAATTTCAAGGGGTAGTTTGTCAAGGCACTGTATAGGGGGCCATGTAGTGAACTTGGTGTTTAGTTGTCCACTATTTGGTCAACACAGAGGACAGGGAGACACACTTTACGTCTAGAGGAAAAGCGATTTAATCTCCAAATACGCAAAGGTTTCTTCACAGTAAGAGCTGTGAAAATGTGGAATAGACTCCCTCCAGAGGTGGTTCTGGCCACCAGCAATCAGTAGATTGCTTTAAGAAAGTCCTTTTATTCTTTCCTATATGTACAGCGAGACACAGCGGTGTAGTGGGTAGCACTCTCGCTTAGAAGTAAAAGGGGTTGCTGGTTCGAATCCCAACCACGACACTACCTGCCTGCAGTTTGCATGTTCTCTCTGTGCCTGCGTGGGTTTCCTCTGGATACTCCGGTTTCCTCCTACACTCCAAAGACATGCTGGTAGGTTAATTGGCTTCAGTCAAAAAAATAAATTGCCGGGATCTGAGGGACGACACCGTTTCGGGTTCTCTGAGGGGAGAACAGACAGATCTGCTGTTCATACAGAGTATGAACAGCAATCTGTCACCTCCCCTGCACAAACTAGGGAACACATTAACCCCTTGATTGCCCCCTTAACTGCCATTGCCATTTTTACAGTAATCAATGCTTTTGTCCGACAAAATTGCCGCCATTACTAGTAAAAATAATAAATAATAATAATAAAAATGATATCCCCTATTTTGTAGATGCTATAACTTTTGCACAAACCAATCAATCATTGCGATGTGTGTGTGTGTGTGTGTGTGTGTGTGTGTTTTTTTTTTTTTTTTTTTTTTTTTTACCAAAAATATGTAGAAGAATATGGCCTAATCGTTTTTATATATTTTTGGGGGATATTTTATTATAGTAAAAAATATTGCTTTTTTTTTTTTTTTTTTATAGCACACAAAATAAAAGGTTTAAGAGGTGATCAAATACCACCAAAAGAAAGCCCTGTTTGTGGGGAAAAAAGGACGTCAATTTTGTTTGCACGATTGCGCAATTGTCAGTTAAAGCGACGCAGTGCCGAATCACTAAAAGTACTCTGGTCAGGAAGGGGGTAATATCCTCCGGGGCTGAAGTGGTTAAATAAGAATAATAGATAAGCATCTTAATGAAACATAATGTATAGGGGTAGGGACAATTGTAGACACGCACTCACTCAGATTGAACTGGTGTCTTTATTCAACCTTACTAACTATGTAACTATGTACATAATTGGGTACTGAAATTTATAGGTAAAGTTGACCCGGGGAAAATTTTGATTTATCAGAAAGGATTTTTTTTTTTCCCCTGCTGTAGCAAATTGGATCATGCTTTGCTGGGGTTTTTTGCTTTCCTCTGGATCAACTGTGGGTGTAGGATTGTGTATATGGAATTGTATGATATTATTTATTTTTGTGGTTGAACTATATGGACTTGTATCTTTTTTTTCAACCAGACTAACTATGTAACAATTTCTATTCATTAATGTCAGCTTAAACAAAGGTAAAACAACATTTTTTTGATGATTCCCAGGATGACACAGTAGGCGGTGTAGAGGAGTTCCATTTACAAAGGATTTCTTTCTTAGCATGATACAGGATATAAGAAATCAATTTAGTATGGTGAGGTCTCTGAACATCATCCTGTAAACTCGGCAGTGCCAGCACAGGGGGTAGGTTCAGTTGCAGGTAGACATTGATAAGATCATACATTTTTGTTCAGAACTGTGACAACACAGAACAAGTCCAAAAAATACAAGATATTTGCAGGGGTTACAACACAGTGAAAACAGGCAGATAACCACTTGAGATATATTCTATTCAGCCGTTGGAGTATAGTATACTCTATGCAAGAATTTAGCCTGAATTGGTTTATCTCTAGAGGCGAACATCTGCAATAAGGCATCAGCCTTACCATTCCTTGACCCAGGTTGATACGGAGTAACAATTGAACCCACAAAAAGAACAGTGATCAACGTGCTTGTCTAGAAGACAGTCTTTTGGTGGAACAAACACATTCTAGATTTTTATGATCAATGAGAACAGTTACAGAAAGATTAGCCCCTTCCAGCAGATGCCTCCATTCAGAAAAAAAGTTTCCTAGGATTCATAATAGTTCAGGAGAACTGTACCTGGTTTTGTTCAAATTCAGATTTCTCCAATTTGATATAAAGTTACTTTTCCCTTAACCTTTCAAAGACAGTGGAAACATGCAGCAAGCATGCTCCTTGAGATTAGCAGAAAAAATAAGTATACACAAATGGTACTACACTCCTTTTATAGACTAGCTAAGATCTATCAGGATCATTCTCCATTGTGATGATGTGGATCTATAGGCTCCTTAGTACTTAGTCCTTTGGTGGGACTGTCCTGTACTCAAGGACTTCTGATCAGCGGTCTTTCTTTTCATGTCAAATATAATTGCTATATATGTCCTGTCCAATATAATTGCTATCTCATTTCCCCCAAATCCCAACCTAGCTCTTCTGGGAGTGGGTATAGAATCTTGGCCCCCCCAAATTTCTCACCGTACCGACTTTTATTCTGATAGCCACCAGGCTTTCTATAGCTAGAAGTTTGAAACAGGCTGAATCACCCTCTCTCTAATTAGTGATCCAAATCCTAAATGACAACACCCATCTAGAATCTGTTTGCCAAGGCTAATTTAACATATCATTCATTCCAACTTGTGTGGAAACCCTGGCTACAAAAGCCTGCTCCATTAAACCGTAAGTTATAGCACTCTACATGGAGAGTTAAGCTACTGGAACCTTTAGCTCTCTCTTAATAACAACTTATACTAATTAAAGTCTACTTGGGAACTGGTATCGTATGATAGCCTCATTATATTTCCTTAGAGGTTAAAGTTGGTTGTAAAAGCAGGAGTTTTTTTTTTTTATCTTAATGCATTCTACTGCATTCTTCTACTTACCTGAGCTCCCTCTCGTTCCAGCGATGTACACAAGTTGATGTGCATTGCTCTCTGCAATGTTCTTTGCAATGGGGGTTTATGGCGGGATTATGGGTGGAAAACAAAGGAATGCCAAGGATGACATGTAATTTGGGTGATGTAATCAGCTGAAAGTTGATAGTCTCATAATGGTCGGCCTCAAATTGGAGTTCAAGAAGAACCGTTTGACCACTTAAGCCCCGGACCAATTTGCAGCCAAAGGACCAGGCCCCTTTTTGCGATTCGGCACTGTGTTGCTTTAACTGACAATTGCGCGGTCATGCGACGTGGCTCCCAAACAAAATTGGCGTCCTTTTTTTCCCATAAATAGAGCTTTCTTTTGGTGGTATTTGATCACCTCTGCGGTTTTTATTTTTTACGCTATAAACAAAAATAGAGCAACAATTTTGAAAAAAATGCAATATTTTTTACTTTTTGCTATAAAAAATATCCCCAAAAAATATATAAAAAAAATATATATTTTTTCCTCAGTTTAGGCCGATACGTATTCTACATATTTTTGGTAAAAAAAAAATTTCAATTGGCGATTGATTGGTTTGCGCAAAAGTTATAGCATTTACAAAATGGGGGATAGTTTTATAGCATTTTTATTAATATTTTTTTTTTTTTACTAGTAATGGCGGCGATCATCGATTTTTATTGTGACTGTGACATTATGGCAGACACATCAGACATATTTGACACATTTTCTACAGCAATCAGTGCTATTTAAATGCACTGGTTCCTGTGTAAATGACACTGGCAGTGAAGGAGTTAACCACTAGGGGGCGGGGAGGGGTTAAGTGTGCGTGTTTGTTTTTTTAACTGTAGGGGGCGTGGCTTGGCATCTGATGTCACTGATCGTCTTTCCCTATGACAGGGAACAGACGATCGGTGACAGTGTCACTAGGAAGCACGGGGAGAGGTTTGTTTACACAGACCTCTCCGCTTTCTTCAGCTCTGTGACCCGATCACGGGACACCAGCGGCGATCGGGTCCGCTGGTCCTGTGGCCAAGGTCACTGAGCTCAGGACCGGGTCACGAGCGTGCCACCCATGGCTGGGCTCCTAAAGAGACAAGTACAGGTACGTGATTGTGCCATTCTGCCGACGTATATCGGCGTGAGGTGGTCCTTAAGTGGTTATGAGTAACAGGTCCTGAAGATAAAGGTGAACCATCAACAATTTCAATTTCAACATACCTTGTTTGAATATTATTGCTTTGATTATAATCTATGCCTGTAAAGTTTCCCCTGGCCCCAGGGTCCAACATAGCAGAGCAAGGAATTTAGGGGCCCCCTATAAAATTTTGAAAATTTAGATACTAAAGAGGCCACCCGGTGAACTAAATGGGTGACTTCGCCCCCTCTGAAGCCATGGGGAAGCCCCATGGAGGCAGAACTGTTGCAGCTTTTTTTTTTCTCAGTCCGTCGGGCAGCGTGGATTTACATCGCAGGACATTTTTATCTTTTAATAAAGGACTCCCAAGCTGTCTCTTGTCTTTTTTACCATTTTTGACACTTTTTTTGTAAAAAGGTAGAGGTACAATGTATCCCGTTACCAATGCACATGGGGGGGGGGGGGGGGGGGAATGGGATCTGGGGGTCCCCTTGATAAAGATTCCGATAAGCCCCCCCGCCCGCATACAACCACTGGGCAAGGGTTGTGGGGATGAGGCCCTTGTCCCCCCTTTTTTCCTGTGGCCTGCCAGATTGCGTGCTCGGAAAAGGGTCTGGTATGGATTTTGGGGGGGACCCCTATGCCATTTTTCTTAAATTTTGGCGCAGGGTTCCCATGGGGGGGGGGGGACCCATTCCCTTTTTTTTCAATAAGTTTTATCTATATTGCCGAGACCCGAATATTCATTACAGTCACGATCAGTTTTAAATGATAATTTTTCCTTTTAGAAATGTCATTTTTCTGTGGTACTGTTCTAAACACGGGAAAACTGTGCCACTTTACAGGCATACTTTATACATTATAGACACCCCCCCAGGCATGATATTTAAAGGAATATTTATTTTTTATTTTATCACTTTAAGCATTAAAAAAAAAAATCACTGCTCCCAAAAAAAATTCAGTTTTTAGAAAATTGATACATGTCCCCTGGGGCAGGGCCCGGATATCCCAAACACTTTTTATGACAATAACTTGCATATAAGCCTTTAAAATTAGCACTTTTGATTTTTCATGTTCGTGTCCCATAGACTTTAACAGTGTTTGTGTGTTCTTTCCGAATTTTATGCCTGTTCGGATGTTCTGGTGCGAACTGAACCAGGGGTGTTCGGCTCATCCTTACTGCTGAGTTCCAAATGATATCCGAGATCCAACGTTAGATTTCAGCTGTTTACTCAGCAACAGAACTTCTACCCTGCAACAGGTTTTGCAACTTTTGCTTTGGTAGTAGAGCAGCAAATGGGATCATCAAACACCTAATTCATTGCTGTCACAAAAGACTTGAAATGATTCACAATTGTGCTGTCTTGTTCTATATAAGGAGAGGCCCAAATTTGAGTTTCCTCAGTGAGGAGATTGATAACAAGCATTACCTTCCTTTTCTCAGAAGAAAATGCAGCAGGTTGCATCTGGCAATATATGCAACATTGGTTAAGGAAACCTGTGTAATGACAGTGGCCTCCATTGAATTTGAGTGATAGAGGAATGTGTTTGTTGGCAGGGTGGAAAAAGTTCTGAAATGATATATCTTTGTCTCATTTTTTTTTTTACATCAGAGAAACCTGACATTTTAACAGGGGTGTGGAGACTTTTTATATCCACTGTAGCTGTTACACATTGAGGAAGCAGACAAATATAGATTCTGCTTCCAACTGAGGGAGCATGAAACCAAATAAGAACCTTGTCTCATGCCTCCTCTAGACAGCCCTGCCTGAAAGAAAATGATTAATTTTGCCTCATAAAAGGAATTATCTTTGTAGAGAAAAAGGTTTGGGCTTTAGATATACTGCATTTAAGGATTGATTTGGAAGAGAACAATGCAGCAAACAGCTGCTATATTTATTTAGATTACATTTTTTAAACGTATTCACACCTTTTGAACCCATTTTTAGAGTTAGGCCAACAGTTCGAGCCGAGCAAAGGTTCAGAGCTGAGTGCCCCACAATGCACTGCTCGCTGCATAGTACATAGCTGGTTGGCAGCAATCGAAAAATTTTAAAAAAAAAGTGGCGTGGGTTCCCCTCCCAATCCATACCAGGTCCTTTGGGTCTTGTATGGATTTTAAGGGGAACTCCACACCAAATAAAAAAAAAATGGTATAGTGTCCTTCCAAAATCTATACCAAATCTATATCTATACTATACCTATCTATACCTGAACAAGTAGCTCGGCAGGTCAGGAATGGGGCGGGGCAAGCAAGCGCCCCCCCCAAACCATACCAAGCCACATGCCCTCAACAAAGGGGATGCTTTGGGGCAGAGGACACCAAAGCACCTTGTCCCCATGTTGATCGGGACAAGGGCCTCTTCCCAACAACCCTGGGAAGTAGTTGTGGAGGTCTGCTGGCAGGGGGCCTATCAGAATCTGGAAGCCCCCCTTTAACAAGGGGGCCCCTAATTCCGCCCCCCCCCCCCCATGTGGATGAGCATTGTACCCCTACTCATTCACCAAAGTGTGAAAAAAAGAAATAGACAGCAGGCAGTTTTTGACAATTCCTTCATTAAAAAAAATAAAAAAAACAATCACAACGTCTGCCACACTGCCAGACCCGAAATAAGAAAAAAAATGCTCCACCCGCAACAAAGGATAACCACTGAATACCTACTCTGGCATTCGACAGTTATTAAATAGGTAAGTGGTGGGGTTACCTGGTGACCCCCCCCCCTCCCTGTGACATCACTGACCCAGCATGCACCGGTCAATATGGTCTGGTATGGATTTTGGAGAGGACCCGTGCCGTTTTTTTAGTTTTGCCTTGGAGTTTCCCTCAAGATCCATACCAGACCCCGACGTGTTTTTATTTTTATTTCTATTTTTTTTTTTTTATATTTGTATTGCTGGAAATGGTATTGTATTGCTGGCAATTTAAATTAATTTTTTTTCTTTATAAATTTCAGTTTTGCTGCAGCAGGTTCTATACACAGTACCGATGAACCACTTTACAGACAGACTAAGGGGACCCCCCGGGCACTATATTTAAAGGATTTTTTTTATTGTTTCACTTTAAGCATCATTACAATCACTGCTCCTCTAAAAACAGTCTTAAAAAAAAAAATACATTGATACATGTCCCTTAGGGCAGTAGCCAGCACCCCACACTCTCTTTATGGCCAATAACTTGCATATAAGCCTTTAAAATGGGCACTTTTGATTTTTCCAAGATCAGGTCCCATAAACTTTAATAGGGTTCATGGTTCAGGTCTGAACTTTTGCCATGTTCTAAAGTTCTGGCGCAAACTGAACCAGGGTATGTTCGGTCCAACTCCTACCCATTATCACTGTTACACACAAGTCTTGGAAGTGGACCCTCTGTGTCACAAGTGGATGGTACAGGGCTACCTAGGAACACAAGAACCAAATGGAGTTTGTTTTTTACCAGGCCACCTGTCATGTGCCTTTTTGATTCCCAAGCTAATCACGTGGGAGAATGAGCTTAATCTGAAAGTAAGTCACCAAGTTGTCAGTCTGTTGCCCCAGATAGCAATGATAACTTGCCAAAAATTTGTGGCAGTGTTGAATTGTAAGTCTGTTAACTTGCTGCACATTTTCACTGGCAAGTTGTACACTTGCAGAGCACTTGAAGCTCAAGTTCTAGTTGACATTTTTCCAATGTGTAGAAAATTTGCATGGAAAGTAAGAGCAGAATTGTAGTGGGGAGTCTACAGCATGCAAATTTAGCCACAGTGACCACTGTGGTAAGATGACTATTGCCCAACATAACTGAACCAGAAAGTTGATCTGGAGTCATGCATTGTGGACTTGCTGCAATTGTACAACAAACTTGTGAAGCCTGGCCAGTCTAGCAATAGCTTGGTAAGTCATTTTCAAACTTTCAGTACAATTGTTTGCTATATGGGGCAGTTGTGAACAGGCTTGAGGTGGGGTTGGCAGCATACCAACATATACAGTAGGAGGCAGGAAATTGGAAACTGATAAATAACCCAATATAAACACTGGAGCTGGGGAACATTTAAGATGTCTGTCTGATGCTAAGCACCTCCTTATATGTCATTTAGGATATTTGGCCCCAGGTGCACATGAGAGTTTCCTGACCACTAGTATTGGTTTAAATCATGTCAATAAAACATTTGAGGTTGAAAACTGTGAGAAGGGACAGCACAGCAACAGTTAGTTTCAGATAGGGTCACTGACATAGTTTCAGCTGAAAAGGGTATTCTAGATTTGCAGGAGCTAGATGAGAGAACAGTAACTTAAAACAGTTATACTGTAAAATGAATTGTCACTTTATAAATAAGATATTAAAGTTTATTTTTATTTTTTTTCTTGTTAAACTGCTATTTTAAGTGTTGGATAGAGTAGAGAAGGGGAAACGTTTAAACTCATGCCAGTCAATTTTTGCTCCGTGTGCTCTATGAGATTGCCCTTCATTTCTAAACCCAGGGAAACAACACAAAGTGAAAGAAAAACTATGCAAATCAAAATAAATTCCCTCATAGACAGTTGTCACTGTAACGTGTGTGTGCATTTGAAGATTAACCCTCGCCTCCAATGTCAAGTATAGACTTTTTTGGTTTCTCATAATTTTCTGTGTCAGTTATGGTGGTCACAAGACTGGCAAAGAGGGTGAATCTCCCCATCATGGACGCAGACGGCAGTAAAAACATGGCAGAGGTTCTAAACCTTCCTCACCTTATACAAAATTAAAAACCTAAAAAGTTTGGGCTATACCTATGCTTTAATAATGATAATACTAATGACTGCTAGTAAATTGCAATGAAGATTTTCAAATATATAAATTTATACTGAAGGACATTTCTGGAATATACCATAAAATCTAAAAATAAATGTGTATGACCATAAAAGTTTGCAATTACATAAAAAGCTACAATCATTTACATTTATACCTGATGCTAAAAAAAATAATTGCCCACTGTAAATCAGAGTAGCAAACAGATGGTTATTATGGTAACAACAGTAAATTGTGCATGAATCACAGAAAGGTATCATTTCTTAACATGCAAAATCATTATTATGTATTGATAAGAACCTCCAAATTCTAGTATACTTGGTCTGCTACATTTGTCACTATTTAAAACGTGAAATATAAATAATTCCGGTTTGTTGGTATTGTTGCTAAGAAAATATAAATAGGTCCTGCTTTTATTGATGGCTACAAACAGTCAATTTCTTTCATACATTTAAAACTACATCTACAATTTACAGAAAATGCCAAAAGTTTGTCTTTGAGCTCCTTGAGCCAATTCATTATTTATGAGAAGTGTGTATACACAAGATGAGTTAGGTCATCAAGACCGGGTGATAATGAGATGCCGTGGAATGGCTTCTAAAATATTAACAAGCCACTCAAAGGCCTAGGTCATGCTGGGTCCAATCCGTGTGGCAATGCATAAGAAAAGCTCTGATTTCTCACTATTTATTTGATAAAACAGGCCAGCACTGAAAGCCAGATATCTTTTTTTTCTGGCAGTTGAAATAAAAATAAGGGGAAGAAAATGAAGCTTGCTATATTAAATAAGAGTTGATAGGTCCTAGAATGCAAGCAAAGCCCAGTTATAAAGGACATGGTCGGTTTCTTTGAAAGGCAAATGCTTATTGATCTTTCAAGATGCTATCTTCATACAGAAAAATGTTGTAGATAGCAGGTCATTCCCATATCATAAACATAGTTGGAGGAGAGGGGGTGGGGGCTTTGGATGAGAGCCACAAACTAAGCTGATTGTGAAAGAAGTAATTTACATTAGTATTGTAGTCTACATAGCAGTCGTGTGGTATACCCCCAACGAGAGTTATGCCCCATACACACGGTCAGATTTTCAGACGGAAAATGTCCTATCGGACAATGTGTTGTCGGAAATTCCGACCGTATGTAGGCTCCATCGGACTTTTTCCGTCGAATTTTCCGACGGACAAAGTTTTATCTCCTGCTCTCAAATTTTCCGACAACAAAGTCCTATCGGTCTTTTTCCGATCGTGTGTAGCGAATTCCGACGGACAAAGTGCCACGCATGCTCAGATCACATTACAAGACCAAAGCTATTGGCTACTAGCCTCTACGTAGTCCCGTCGTACGCAACGAACGTCACTACGTTCAGGATGATCGGATTTTCTGACAACTTTGTCCGACAGTGTGTATGCAACACCAGTGTCGGACAATATCCGTCGGAAAAAATCAGACGGATTTTGTGGTCGGAATTTCCGACCGTGTGTACGGGGCATTAGTATGCATGACAAATACCCAAAGGGTAATGGCTTTTTGATGTTAAATAGATTTTTTTTTCTTTAGTTAACCTGAAAAAATTTGGAAAAAAAAAACAGCTAACAAAGTTTGTTTTTTATGTGGGAACCCTCCTGTTACAGTATTTTTTTTTTTACTAATGAAGCAGAACATTTGAAGTTAAACTGATCCTTCTCAATGCCTTGATAAAAGTGTTGAAAATGTTAGGTAATAAAAATGTCAACTCATCCTAAAGGATAATTCTACTGTTTGTATAGTTGAACTTAACGTTATACCCCCACTTCAGGATCCCTGAGAGTCTAAAATTGACCTGTGCATGCTGCTGCCAGGTAAATGCATTGCTCACTCTGAGCTGCAAATCCACCACTCTGAACTCACCCGGATGGTCAATTCGATTCCAGGGATTGATGCATGCTGCATATATGCACGTTTCAACTATCTTATGTGAGTAGCTGATGTCTTTTATCTACAATAAATGTATATACAGTATTACACTATGGGACTGTTTATTTTTTTACCCATGATATGCTGGATTAATATGCTGGATATGCTTGTCCACCATCCCATAGAGTGTTTTCCACCTAAAGGGAAGGAGGGAACTAAGGACTTTCACCTTGTAGGCTGTCTTTTCATACTGCGTCCATGACTCTTCTAACTTAGTTCTCTCTGGTAAGCAGCCATTTTTTGTATATGGTGGAGGAGCACTGCAGTGATTCTCTTGTTGGTTTGATATTTATATCCACGCTCACAACGCATGTTGGATCTATACTTGGGCATAGAAATTTCTTTACTACTTTTAACTTTCATTAGAGTCTCCGTCATTGGACTATGATTATTTATGGGACTTTGTATATGATTTAATTTTCTGTTTACATTTTTTCACTGCTTTTTCACAGCACGGCAAACCTTTTATTATGTTGGTTAAAAATTACTGGAAGGTATGAGCCGAGCGTACCTGGGTTTCAATTCAAGGCAAATTAAAAAAATGTGACTAAAATTTGGGTAATGAATCTGAACCCCTCAATGGGAGCTGAATGTTATGCCATTTTCCAGGCTAATGGGCGAGGGACTGCCAATATATGGCATGGGGCTGGGCACTGCCTTGAGGAACATGTACCAAAGCAAAATATATTATATTTTATTTTTAAATCATGGAAAAGCAATTGTAATAATGCTTTAAGGTCATTAAAAATGTAAAACTCCTTTAACCGCTTCCTTTCTAGCTCATGTACATAAACAGCCAGATGGGAGCTACATTGTTGCAGGAGGGAAGGCATGTATATGGTCTCCCACATCAACTGCTTGTGTGCGGCTTTTAGAGCATGCAGCAGTGAGTTCTGTGATTGTGTGCCCATCGGACACAGTGGATCACAGATCCAATGGCACAGATACAGGGCCCATGTAAACCATTTCCTCTTGCAGCGATCAACTGTGAGAGGAAACTGAGGGTTTGCTACAGTCATCCGGACTGTAGTAAGCTCTCAGAGTGTTAAAGAAAAAAAGTCACCACCTCTGAGTTGTACAGTGTTACTATTGTACTGCTTTGGCAGTGATCATTAACACAGGCTGGCTACTCTGATATCACTGTCATTGCAGCCAACCACTGTCTCCGCCACAGTGGTACAATGTCACCAAACCAGTACAGCCCATTAGTGTCCCAAAACGCCACCACACCACATTGTCTCCTCACCACTTGCTTTAAACCCTTAGATCCTTCACAAACACCCTCATTCCCTTGAATTGGTAATGATCGGTGAGCGATATGCCAATGGAAATCTACAGGGGGTATAATTCCTGCCACAGCTGTAAATTAAAGCATCACAGTTGCAGCATGTGTACATCCAATGCCACTGCTTATGCAGCTAAAGGGGGTAGCAGTTGGTGGGTGTGTCAGGGAAATACCAGGTCTCTCCGCCGGGTTCCAGGGTTGCGCACGTGCGGTAGAGCGGCGCAACGAAGTTTACAGGTACGCCGGGTAACAGGTGCGCATGCGCGGGTCCGCGGCTCTCGGGTATCTGTCACAACCCAGCCAGTACGCCTCACCACTGTGCGCGGCGCTGACGGAAGACGAGTGCGCACTCGTCTGGGTATCCCCCCTGACCAGTTACCTGGCCTATAAAAGGCCTTCCCTGTCCGCTTCCAAATTGCTGGTTTGTTGTCTCTTATGATTCCTGTCTCCAGTCCAGTATCCTGTATCCTGTATCCTGTATCCTGTATCCTGTACCCTGCATCTACCTGACTACCAGTGCCGACCCGGAATCCTCCTGACTACCGCTACCGCTACTTACCTGTGTTTGAACCCCTGGCTTGCTTCCTGGATTCCTCTACTGCTTGATTACCTGTGCTTGACCCTCGGCCTGTCTACTGGTCCTTCCGTGAGTTACTTACCTGTGTTTGACCTCTGGCTTGCTTCCTGGATACCTCTCTGCCTGATTACCTGTGTTTGACCCTCGGCCTGCCTACTGGACTTCCTCTGAGTTACTTACCTGTGTTTGACCCCTGGCTTGCCTTCTGGACACCTCTACTGCTTGATTACCTGTGCTTGACCCCCGGCTTGCCTCCTGGACATTCTCTGAGTTACTTACCTGTGTTTGACCCCCGGCTTGCCTTTGGATACTTCTACTGCCTGGTTGCCTGTGTTTGACCCTCGGCCTGCTTACCGGACTATCCCCTGCTCAGTGTTCAGGACTTGCAGTTCTCTTATGCTCCCGAGGGTCCTCCTTCAGTATACGTGTTGGTACCTCTGCAACCTCTACCTGATCACAACCCTGCCAGGTGTCTACTCCCAGTGCAGCCTCAGCCTCTCCTGGTCTACGACGCTACTGCACACCACCTGCTACACTCCTGCTGGCAACCCGTGCATCTTTGAGCCCGGTGTCCTCTGTACCCACTCCAGAGGCATCGTGTGCTTAGTCGCAAGGGGAGCAGCTCTCAGCATATCGGCCCGGGTGAGTACCTCTGACAGTACAAACCAGCCAATGTCCGAGGCCGACAGAGCTGGTTCACCCCTTGAGGCCTTATGCCAGCAGGTGACAACCCTTACCCAGGCTGTACAACGCCTCCAGGATGGATACTTTCAGATCGAGGGGCGTCTTCAGCATCTGACCTTATCCCCAAACCA
Source organism: Lithobates sylvaticus (assembly GCA_028564925.1). NCBI lineage: Eukaryota > Metazoa > Chordata > Amphibia > Anura > Ranidae > Lithobates > Lithobates sylvaticus. Next base: position 166,912,446 of record CM053036.1, on the reverse strand, counting down.
AGCGGACCAGTCACCCCCGGTAGCCAGCACCTCCACTCTTCTATCAACACCTGGAGGTGCTCTCCCTGCCTATGATGTGTCCCATCCTGATCCCAGGGTCCCCACACCAGAACGTTTTTCCGGGGACCGAAGGAAATTTCGCTCTTTTAAAAACTCCTGTTTGCTTCACCTAGCCCTACAACCCAGGACCTTCCAGTTGGAATCCACTAAAGTAGGGTTCATCATCTCTCTCCTTTCTGATGACCCTCAATCCTGGGCGCACCATTTGATGGAACAGAAAAGCCCACAATTGAATTCTGTAGAGACTTTCTTTTCCGCTATGGCAGCACTCTACGAGGACTCCCAACGCACAGGTACAGCAGAAACCACCCTGCATACCCTATCCCAGGGGAGAAGACCTGTAGAGGACTATGTAGTAGATTTCCGCAAATGGGCAGCTGATACTGACTGGAACGAATCAGCCCTAAAATATCAATTCCGTTTAGGGCTATCCGAGGTATTAAAGGATGAACTGGCTCGAGGAGAGATCCCAAGTACCTTCACAGATCTCTGCCAACTTGTCATTAAACTTGACCGTCGACTACGAGAACGGCGAGCAGAGAAACTGCAGAGCCCTCGTCCCACCTGGACGATGCCCCGGGTCCCTCCAGCACCTTCTCCTTCTTGGAACTCTCGCTCCCCTCCTCATGGGGAACCCATGCAGCTGGGCCTGGCACGGTCCCCCCTATCTGCTGAAGAAAGGCTCCGTCGTCGTCAAGCCAACCTCTGCCTCTACTGTGGGGGCACGGGGCACTACCTACAGAAATGCCCCATAAGACCCAGTAAGTGTCCTTCTGGGTCCCTCTCAAGTTCACACTCTGTCAAAGTGCCGCATTTTCATCTGTCTGTTCCACTCTCCCTACAGGTAGCGGGAGAGTCTTTCCAGTTGGGAGCCATCCTTGACTCTGGAGCCTGCAGTTGCTTCATGGACCTGACCCTGGCACGACACCTGAACCTCCCTTTAGCTACCAAGAAACAACCTCTTCAGATCCAGCTAGCTGATGGCTCTCCACCCTGCTCGGGACCGGTTACCCAGGAAACCGCTCCCATCCTGACCTGCACCAAATCAGGTCATCAGGAACTTTTACGTTTTGACATTATCCATTCTCCCATGTTCCCCATCATCCTGGGGTACCCCTGGCTACTGGCTCACAACCCTCGGATTGACTGGGTCAACAAGGAAGTGGAGTTCTCCTCCTCTTACTGCTTGCAGCACTGCCTTCCGGATCAACCCGCAGTACCTTTCACCCATCTTGCCTTGCAACCCAGTGCCAAGGACCTGCAACACGTCCCAACACCCTACCAAGACTTTATGGACATCTTCGATGAAAAAAAGGCCGAAGTTCTTCCCCCTCATCGCTCATACGATTGTCCGATTGACCTCCTACCAGGGGCTGAGATCCCCTTCGGAAGGATTTTCCCTTTGTCTGAAACTGAGCTTGAAGCCCTACGGGTATATATCGACGAGAATCTTGCCAAAGGGTTCATCCAACCATCTTCTTCGCCAGCAGGGGCTGGGATCTTCTTTGTTGAAAAAAAAGACGGTTCCCTCAGACCCTGTGTAGATTACAGGGAACTCAATAAAATTACTATCAAGAACAGGTACCCACTTCCGCTCATTCCCGAACTTTTTCAACGGCTCAGGACTGCCAAAGTGTTTACCAAGCTGGATCTTCGTGGGGCCTACAATTTAGTTAGAATACGCTCTGGGGATGAGTGGAAGACGGCTTTTAGGTCCAGATTCGGCCATTTTGAGTACCTGGTCATGCCGTTCGGACTTTGTAATGCCCCAGCTACCTTCCAGCACCTTGTCAATGACATTTTTCGTGAGTATTTGGATAACTTCCTCATTGTATATCTTGATGATATCTTGATTTTCTCCGATTCCCTAGAAGCCTATCGTCAACATGTCCGGAAAGTTCTTCTCATCCTCCGCAAACACGGGCTCTACGTCAAAGGAGAGAAATGCGAGTTCGAGACTGATACCATCCAGTTCCTGGGCTTCATCATAACCACCGGAGGAGTACTGATGGATCCCCAAAAAGTGAAGGCCATCCAGGATTGGCCTGCTCCCACAGACAAGAGGTCAGTCCAACGTTTTATCGGCTTTGCCAACTTTTATAGACGGTTCATTCAGGGATTTTCTGCCATTGTCCCCAATCACCCAACTGACTCGCCAGCAAGTTAAGTTCCAGTGGACTCCCCAAGCGCAGAGCGCTTTTGAGAAGCTCAAGGAACTCTTTTCCTCTGCACCCATCTTACAGCACCCTGACCCCGAACTCCCTTACGTCCTAGAGGTGGACGCTTCAGACTCTGCTTTAGGAGCAATCCTATCGCAGAGAAGTGGCCCAAAGGCCCTCCTTCACCCAGTCGCCTTTTCCTCCCGAAAACTAAGTCCCCCGGAAAAGAATTATGATGTAGGCGACCGGGAATTACTTGCGATTAAATTCGCTCTCGAGGAATGGAGATACCTGCTTGAAGGAGCTTCCCAACCCATCCTCATCTTCACTGACCACCGCAATTTGGAGTACCTCAGGGCTGCAAAACGCCTTAGACCCAGACAGGCCCGCTGGGCCTTGTTCTTCTCCCGATTTAATTTCCACATCACTTACCGTCCTGGCTCCAAGAATGGCAAGGCGGATGCCTTATCCCGTATGTTTCTGGACACTGAATCCTCGAAAGAACCTGCTACTATCCTGTCCGCCCACAATTTTCTCCATGCCATTCAGCCTGACTTAACCACAGCCCTCAAACAGGCTTCCAACCAGTTCTCTTCCCCCACATTACCTTTTCTTGAAAGGAAGCAGGATTTACTCTGGGCCCATGCCCGAATCTTTGTCCCTCCTCCTGTCAGACTCCAAGTTCTGCAGACCCTTCATGACCACAAGATGTCCGGCCATTTTGGAGTACAGAAAACAGTGGACTTGGTAGGTCGATCTTACTGGTGGCCGGGCTGGAGAAAAGACTGTCAGGAATACGTTCTCTCTTGCAACATTTGTCAAAGGAACAAGGGGTCCAACACTAAATCCTGGGGTCTGTTACGTCCATTATCTGTCCCGGAACGTCCATGGAAGGAGATTTCCATGGACTTCATCGTGGATTTACCCCCTTCAGATTCCTTCACCACGATTCTGGTTGTCATTGACCGACCAAAGATGGCTCACTTCCTACCCATGAAAGGTACCCCCTCGGCTTCTGCTACTACTGACATCTTCATCAGGGAAATTATAAGGTTACACGGAGTTCCAGCTAACATCACCTCGGACCGAGGGGTACAGTTCACCTCTAGGTTCTGGAGAGACCTATGCAAATCCCTTGAAATCAGGACTTCCATGTCTTCAGCATATCACCCCCAATCCAACGGTCAAACTGAACGCACGAATCAAACCCTCGAGCAATACCTGAGGTGTTTTTGCTCTTACTCCCAAGATGACTGGTCAGGCTTACTACCCTACGCGGAGTTTGCCTACAATAATTCTTTGCATTCTGCCATTAATCAGACGCCCTTCTGGGCAAACTACGGTTATCACCCTTCTTTTCTTCCAGATTCCATTCCAGACGTCCCTACTCCAGCTGCACAGGACCTAGTCAAAAGTATCCAAGACAACTTCACCCGGATCCAACAGGCCATGAAGGAAGCACAGAAGGGTTATGAGGTACAATACAACCGGGGCAGGAAGGAATGTCCGCCTTTCCAGATTGGTGAGAAAGTTTGGTTATCAACCGCTAATTTAAAACTCCCTTGTCCTTCTCGGAAATTGGGTCCCAGGTTCATCGGCCCCTTTGAGGTCAAGAGGGTGATCAACCCAGTGGCCTTTGAACTAGATCTCCCCAGTTCCTATAGGATTCACCCAGTTTTTCATGCCTCTTTGCTGAAACCCATAATTGCTAATTCTTTCCCTGATAGGCAAACGCCACTTCCTCCTCCCATCACCATCCAAGGAGAGGAGGAATTCGAGGTTGAGAAAATTCTGGATCTCCGAAGAAGAAGAGGGCAGGTCCAATATCTTGTTAAATGGAAGGGGTATCCCCCAGAAGACTGCTCCTGGGAGCCATCCGAAAACATTCATGCCCCCCGCTTAATCCGGGAATATCACCAAAGACATCCTGAAGTGGGCATCCGGAGGCTGCCCTTAGGAGGGGGGCACTGTCAGGGAAATACCAGGTCTCTCCGCCGGGTTCCAGGGTTGCGCACGCGCGGTAGAGCGGCGCAACGAAGTTTACAGGTACGCCGGGTAACAGGTGCGCATGCGCGGGTCCGCGGCTCTCGGGTATCTGTCACAACCCAGCCAGTACGCCTCACCACTGTGCGCGGCGCTGACGGAAGACGAGTGCGCATGCGCACTCGTCCGAGTATCCCACCTGACCAGTTACCTGGCCTATAAAAGGCCTTCCCTGTCCGCTTCCAAATTGCTGGTTTGTTGTCTCTTATGAGTCCTGTCTCCAGTCCAGTATCCTGTATCCTGTATCCTGTATCCTGTACCCTGTACCCTGCATCTACCTGACTACCAGTGCCGACCTGGAATCCTCCTGACTACCGCTACCGCTACTTACCTGTGTTTGAACCCCTGGCTTGCTTCCTGGATTCCTCTACTGCTTGATTACCTGTGCTTGACCCTCGGCCTGTCTACTGGTCCTTCCGTGAGTTACTTACCTGTGTTTGACCTCTGGCTTGCTTCCTGGATACCTCTCTGCCTGATTACCTGTGTTTGACCCTCGGCCTGCCTACTGGACTTCCTCTGAGTTACTTACCTGTGTTTGACCCCTGGCTTGCCTTCTGGACACCTCTACTGCTTGATTACCTGTGCTTGACCCCCGGCTTGCCTCCTGGACATTCTCTGAGTTACTTACCTGTGTTTGACCCCCGGCTTGCCTTTGGATAATTCTACTGCCTGGTTGCCTGTGTTTGACCCTCGGCCTGCTTACCGGACTATCCCCTGCTCAGTGTTCAGGACTTGCAGTTCTCTTATGCTCCCGAGGGTCCTCCTTCAGTATACGTGTTGGTACCTCTGCAACCTCTACCTGATCACAACCCTGCCAGGTGTCTACTCCCAGTGCAGCCTCAGCCTCTCCTGGTCTACGACGCTACTGCACACCACCTGCTACACTCCTGCTGGCAACCCGTGCATCTTTGAGCCCGGTGTCCTCTGTACCCACTCCAGAGGCATCGTGCGCTTAGTCGCAAGGGGAGCAGCTCTCAGCATATCGGCCCGGGTGAGTACCTCTGACAGGGTGGTAAAACCACAGCTCAACAAAGACTTTTTACGGCTCCCACTCACATGTGAACAAACTTTAACAGTGTCTCAGGTCACCGCACCAGTCGCAGTGTCCAAAAATATGAAAGGTAATCGGGAGATTAGAGGTGTAATTTTTGCCCCTGAAGGTGTTCCTTGGGTCTTAAACCTCTCTATGTGGTTAGGCTGTGAACTCACAAATGCGGTGTCCCCCCTACTCAAGAGGAGTAGCAGAATGTGTTTTGAGATGTCATTTTAAAGCGGAGGGCCACCCTGAAAAAAAAAAAACTTGATAAAAATGTTAATAAAAATTTAAAATGAAAAAATAAAAATAAAAACTTTTTTTTTAACTTACCAGAAATGGCTGTTGCTAGGCAGATAGTCCTAATCTACCTTTTCCTGTTCCGCGGAGATGTTCTGTCTTCTGCTCCTAGCGCCGTCTTCTAGTGAATGGGGCGCGGTGTGTTATGGGAACTGTGTCCCACAACACATCGCGTTCCCCATTCACAAAGCGCAGTGCGATGACTCGCGCATGCGCAGTAGGCCGCGCGATGACTCGCGCATGCGCAGTAGGATCGCTGCCCGTTTCCCTTACTGAGGATGGCGACGCTGGGACCAGAGCGCAGAGGGACATCTCGGCCTTCACGACCGACATCGCGGGCGCCCTCGGAGGGTAAGTGTACTTATTAAAAGTCAGCAGCTACTTTTTTTTTTTTTTTTTAGCTGCTGACTTTTAAAAATATTTTTTTTTTGCTGAAACACCCCTTTAAGTATGCCTATGTTTTGTGTTGGAGATATCTTAATAATTGGCAACTTTGTGTAAAAAAAAAAAAAAAAAAAATACTTTTTCATTTTCTTTTCTGATATTTTCCAAAAACGTTTTAGAAAAAAAATGACGATTTCGAAAGACTCTCTATGCTTTTTAGAAAAATAAAACCCTGAGGTGTATATAACCTACTACAGCAAATCTGGCATCTACAAAGAAAAAAAGGGCTTTTAACCACTTCAGCCCCGGAGGATTTGGCTGCTCAATGACCAGAGCACTTTTTACAATTTGGCACTGTGCTGCTTTTACTGGTAATTGCCCGGTCATGCAATGCTGTACCCAAACAAAATTTGCGTCCTATTTTTTCCACAAATTTAGCTTTCTTTTGATGTTATTTGATTGCCTCTTTTTATTTTTTGGGATATAAACGGAAAAAGACCGAAAATTTTGAAAAAAAAAAAATATTTTCTACTTTTTGCTATACTCTGCGAATGCTGCAGTGTTGTAGTGTTTGGTGTTTTGTAAGTGACAGTGATCAATTGCTATTGCACTTGGGTGGGCTGGGCTTGGCAGAGGGGCTAAACGCAGGTTCTAGCAGGTATGTGGGCTGATCCTTCGAACACTGTTTTTGGCAACCCTAAACTACTGGGGACGCTAGTATAGATCTGATCAGATATTGATCTGTTCAGACACTATACTACTAAGGGAGGTGTATGGTGCCTGTGTGGGTGTTAATGCTACTGGCACTGCCTGGGGTGACGCAGACCCTAATTGACACTAAAAACTGGGTAATCAGGGGGTTAAACCTTTTATTAGGTAATATATGACAGGTGCCCTGATGCTATAATAAATTTAACTGACCAGCGTCACCCGTGACACTAATACAGTGATCACTGGTGACATGGGGTGATCAAGGGGTTAAACCTGTATTGGGGAGGTCCCTAGACCTATCTGGGGCTACTACTAAGTACCCAAACGCTGTTTAGTAGGGATCTGCCGAACACCCCCCGGTTCGGTTTGCACCAGAACCTGCGAACGGACTGTAAATTCACGCAAACTTTAGAATCCCGTTAAAGTCTATGGGACTCGAACGTTCAAAATCAAAAGGCTAATTTTAAAGGCTAATATGCAAGTTACTGAAAATGATTTGGGGACCCGGGTCCTGTCCCAGGGGGACATGTATCAGGAGCACTGATTTTAATGATGCATAAACTTTAAATATCGTACCTAGGGGGTGTCTATAGTATGCCTGTAAAGTGGCGTGTGTTTCCCGTGCTTAGAACAGTCCCTGCACAAAATGACATTTTTAAAGGAATAAAAGTCATTACATTAAAGCCGCACGCAGTTTTAAATGTCTGGTCCCGGCAATATGGATGAAAATCAATGAGACAAACAGTATGGGTACCCCCCCTCCCATTCCATTACCAGGCTCGTTGGGTCTTGTATGGATATTAAGGGGAACCCTGCACCCAAATTAAAAAAAGTTAAGGTGTGGGGCCCCCAGGCCCTATATACTCTGAACAGCAGTATACAGGCGGTGCAAACAAGACAGGGACTGTAGGTTTGTTGTTAAGTAGAATATGTTTGTAATTTTGAACTGGTACATTTTTAAAGTGTAGCTCCAGCCAAAAAATGTATTTTCCTGACGCATCATGGCAGCACACACACTGGGTTGTCACTCCGCCCCCACAACCTGACAGGATTGGTTAGTTATAAATTTTAAGGAGGGGCACCCGACAAGATTGACAAGACTCTGCACCCTTACCATATTCGCCCCACCAGGTTAGCCTCTCCTGGCTGGAAGTCTCTCCTGTTCAGCCCCACTCTGGTGGTCTCAGGGGCAAGGATTTTTGGCACATACAAGCTTTAAAGAAGCTTAAAAAATTGCAGTGACTTCCTGCCTGTCTCCACTCCTGTAAGTGTGTCATTTACTTTCATTTTTGTGTGTTTTAAGGTTCTGCTGGGCTCTATAGTTCCACAGGCAAGGGGAGTCTCCCAAGATGGCTGCAGGTGGCCTCATCAGCTCTCTGCACAGGTGATGGGGGAAGTGAATACTACTGGAACTTTTCCCCTTCTCCAAGATGGCGCCCAGGACTACACAGCACTACTTCACATGTGCGGTGATGTCATTTCCGGCATGACGGAGCAGGGATTACTTGTGCAATCCTATACTGTATGGCATTGAACTACCCAAAGATACTAGTAAACTTAATAGTCAATGCCAGACTGAGCTTGTAACCCCAACTGGAAAATATGGTCACAAGATGATCCCAATTTACAATTGAATAGGTGCATGTATAAAAAACATCACATAATAAATACAAAATAAACCCCTATGGTGCACAGTATTTAGCAAACACCTGGCTGAGTCTGCACAACCACCTAGATTGATTCTGTGGGGCAGAGTTCCAAGATGTATCGGAGTGGTTAAATGTGCAAAAACAAAATATACCAATAATCAAATACCCTTAAAATATACAATCGAAAGTGAAACCCAGACTGGGATCAGTAATAAAAACCAGGCAGAGCTTGTAACCTCAGGAAAAATAGTAAAAAAATGAATTGACTATTTGACACTGAGATGCAAAATAAAGTCCAAATATAAAACGTGTAATGTCCAGTAATGGCAGCAAACAAGGACTTCATTGTTCAAAAGATCATCTAATAATAAAGACAGGAGTGATTTTCAAAGCACGCTGTAGAGTGAGGGAGACTTCCACCAGAAAGCACATTTGTCCGCTTACCGGAAATATGTGGTCCCTTATTACAGGGGACCAGAAAGGGCGGATGGCTCTTAACCCCAGCCAGGGATACACACAGAAATCCTGGAAATGTTATGGCAATGTTGTCTTATGGCTACCAATCACGGGATCTCCAATAAGGGGTCAGCTCGATAAGTCAGAATGGTGTGCAGCAAGCCAGTACCGAAAGTGATGAAAATACTCGCATAGTATAAAATCCTTAGTATATTTATGTAAAAACAACAAAATGCACATTTATATATAAGTAGAAAAATCAGGACACATAAACGAGCCGGCCGGTCTCGCTAGCTGCCCGTGGTAACGGGACTACGACAAGAAAGCGGTGACGTCAGGACCTAGCTCCTCCTCCCTACGCGTTTCGTCACTATGCGGACGTCGTCACGGGGCACGGGCGGCGTCCTGACGCACCACAATATATAGTAAAACTCAATAACCAAGCCTCGATGTGAATCCCGGACATCGAAACCAGGTCGGCCATCTTAGCTGTGGTAACTTGCTATTCCCAGACTGCCAAGTGTGAGGGCAGGGATATAGGCCAAAATTTGACAGATGGGGATTAATTAAAAAGACGCATATATCCAACAGGACATCATTGCTTCTTAGGGCTACACAGCAAGCAATTATAAACACTGCCACTGTGTAATCTACTAACAGGACAACTATTGAGTTGGAATCTTAAAATGTCGACAAACTTTATAAAATAAATTATAATGGAGGGAATCAGACATCGAAACCACGTCGGCCATCTTAGCTGTGGTGAATTGCTATTCCCAGACTACCAAATGTAAGGGCAGGGATATAGGCCAAAATTTGACGGATAGGAATTAATTAATAAGACGCATATAGCCAAAAGGACATCATTGCTTCTTCTTGCTACACAGCAAGCAACTATTAAGCGTTGCTGCTGTGTAAACTACTAACGGGATAACTATTGAGTTGGAATATTAAAATGTCAACAAACTATATAAAATAAAGGAGGGCATGATTCATCAGTATCCACCAATGTAGGCCGAAAATATTGATATAATATACAGAAAAGGACATAAACCCGTATCCGTTCAATTCATTCATATCAAGATGATATGTTCTAAGATTTAAGATGTGTCAGAACCACACCAAATAATTGTCAGAGATTCACATCTGGAAGGCAAAAAACATACATTTGTATATGGACACAAAACATATGCATAATTTTTGTATAAAAACATCTAACAAGTCAGTCTGTTAAAATCAGGCTAGGCGCAAACGAACATTGTGGAAACGTGGTCACTAGGAATTATCTATGAAACAGTTGATATTGACATCAATGTTGAGTCCAAAAGGGGTATAGCATTTGATTCTATGAACCCAAGACATCTCTAATTTGGAGATGCTGTTGACAAGGCCGCTACCTCTCCAATGAGGTCAAAATTTGTCTATGCCCAGAAAGATGGTATTACTGGGGTCTCTATTGTGGACTAGAAGGTAGTGTTTGGACACTGAGTGTTTTGTAAAGCCTCTGCGGATGTTGTTTATATGCTCGTTGAGACGCACTTGAAGTGGTCTTTTAGTCCGTCCTACATATTGAAGTCCACATGGACATTGGAGCATATAAACAACCCCGGCAGTGGAACAGGTAATGAAAGGTTCTATGGAATGGCTATATGAAGTGCAAGTGGACGTGAAGGTCATAGTTCTTCTAGTTCTGCATTTGTTAAGAGAGCAGACTTGGCATCTTCTGCACTGGTAATAACCCGTCAGTGTGGAGAAAAAACTACTTTTAACAGTTGGGGGATTTAGAATGTTGGGGGCCAATTTGTCTTTCAGTGAAGGAGCTCCTCGGAAGACAATCTGAGGCCTATCGGGAAGAAAGGTCTTCAATATTTTGTCATTCTTCAGGATATGCCAGTGCTTACTGACAATATGCTTGACTCTAGAATTCTGACATGAGTAGTTGGTAATGAAGGGACTCCTATAGGAGTCTTTCTTCTGGTTTGATGGCCGATCAATCAGCAGGGTACCCCTGTCTATCATGTCTACAGTATGGAGGGTGTCTCTAAGGAAATCTGATGAGTATCCCTTGGCTATGAACCGTTTAGTGAGAACATCTGATTGTGAAAGAAAAGTGACTTGGTCTGTACAGTTGCGTTTAAGTCTGAGGTACTGGCTTTTTGGTACAGACCTCAGCCAGGATGCATGATGACAGCTATCCTTTGGAATAAAAGAATTGCGGTCCGTGGGGTTGTTTATATGCTCCAATGTCCATGTGGACTTCAATATGTAGGACGGACTAAAAGACCACTTCAAGTGCGTCTCAACGAGCATATAAACAACATCCGCAGAGGCTTTACAAAACACTCAGTGTCCAAACACTACCTTCTAGTCCACAATAGAGACCCCAGTAATACCATCTTTCTGGGCATAGACAAATTTTGACCTCATTGGAGAGGTAGCGGCCTTGTCAACAGCATCTCCAAATTAGAGATGTCTTGGGTTCATAGAATCAAATGCTATACCCCTTTTGGACTCAACATTGATGTCAATATCAACTGTTTCATAGATAATTCCTAGTGACCACGTTTCCACAATGTTCGTTTGCGCCTAGCCTGATTTTAACAGACTGACTTGTTAGATGTTTTTATACAAAAATTATGCATATGTTTTGTGTCCATATACAAATGTATGTTTTTTGCCTTCCAGATGTGAATCTCTGACAATTATTTGGTGTGGTTCTGACACATCTTAAATCTTAGAACATATCATCTTGATATGAATGAATTGAACGGATACGGGTTTATGTCCTTTTCTGTATATTATATCAATATTTTCGGCCTACATTGGTGGATACTGATGAATCATGCCCTCCTTTATTTTATATAGTTTGTTGACATTTTAATATTCCAACTCAATAGTTATCCCGTTAGTAGATTACACAGCAGCAACGCTTTATAGTTGCTTGCTGTGTAGCCCGAAGAAGCAATGATGTCCTTTTGGCTATATGCGTCTTTTTAATTAATTCCTATCCGTCAAATTTTGGCCTATATCCTGGCCTTTACATTTGGTAGTCGGGGAATAGCAATTCACCACAGCTAAGATGGCCGACGTGGTTTCGATGTCTGATGCCCTCCATTATAATTTATTTTATAAAGTTTGTCGACATTTTAAGATTCCAACTCAATAGTTGTCCTGTTAGTAGATTACACAGTGGCAGTGTTTATAATTGCTTGCTGTGTAGCCCTAAGAAGCAATGATGTCCTGTTGGATATATGCGTCTTTTTAATTAATCCCCATCTGTCAAATTTTGGCCTATATCCCTGCCCTCACACTTGGCAGTCTGGGAATAGCAAGTTACCACAGCTAAGATGGCCGACCTGGTTTCGATGTCCGGGATTCACATCGAGGCTTGGTTATTGAGTTTTACTATATATTGTGGTGCGTCAGGACGCCGCCCGTGCCCTGTGACGACGTCTGCATTGTGACGAAACGCGTAGGGAGGAGGAGCTACGTCCTGACGTCACCGCTTTCTTGTCGTAGTCCCGTTACCACGGGCAGCTAGCGAGACCGGCCGGCTCGTTTATGTGTCCTGATTTTTCTACTTATATGTAAGTGTGCATTTTGTTGTTTTTAAATAAATATACTAAGGATTTTATACTATGCGAGTATTTTCATCCCTTTTGGTACTGGCTTGCTGCACACCATTCTGACTGTTATCGAGCTGACCCCTTATTGGAGATCCCGTGATTGGTAGCCATAAGACAACATTGCCATAACATTTCCAGGATTTCTGTGTGTATCCCTGGCTGGGGTTAAGAGCCATCCGCCCTTTCTGGTCCCCTGTAATAAGGGACCACATATTTCCGGTAAGCGGACAAGTGTGCTTTCTGGTGGAAGTCTCCCTCACTCTACAGCGTGCTTTGAAAATCACTCCTGTCTTTATTATTAGATGATCTTTTGAACAATGAAGTCCTTGTTGTTTGCTGCCATTACTGGACATTACACGTTTTTATATTTGGACTTTATTTTGCATCTCAGTGTCAAATAGTCAATTCATTTTTTTACTATTTTTCCTGATGTTACAAGCTCTGCCTGGTTTTTATTACTGATCCCAGTCTGGGTTTCACTTTCGATTGTATATTTTAAGGGTATTTGATTATTGGTATATTTTGTTTTTGCACATTTAACCACTCCGATACATCTTTGAACTCTGCCCCACAGAATCAATCTAGGTGGTTGTGCAGACTCAGCCAGAATCTACCAATTCCAAGCATCACGGACGCGCCAGTCATACTTCGAGTCATGGGAGATCTAGAAAAAGTCGCTCAAGATCTTCATCTCGCCATCGTCACTCTGGTCGCAGCCACTCATTATAGTCGCTCACACCGGAGTCGCTCATATAGAAGGTCACCTTCTCCCCATCACGAAAGGAGCTATCACACCTGCCCTGCAGCAAACGCTTGCTGGGTGTGCGGAGCTCCAGCTTTGCCAGACAAATTGGCCTGCCAGGCATGCTTCAATGAAGCAACTAGAGAAAAGGAATCTGATGTAAGAGAAGTCACGGACCTCATCAGAGAGTCTGTATGGGAGACTATCTTGGAGACATCACTTCCTGAACAAGACTAGGTCGGCCCGAGCACATCTTCCGTAGCTCAGAATCCGCCCATAGATTCGGATTCGGATTCCGACAATGTTGATGCGGAGACCGCTACTGGATTTGACTTTACTCTAGTGGGGCCCTTCATAAAGTCAGTGAAGGAAGCCATAGGATGGAAGGAGGCTAAAGAGACCCCTCGCAAGGTTCGGAAGTAATTCCCTAATCTAAGGAGGGAACCAGAGTCCTTTCCCTTTATCAAAGAACTGGAAGATCTCATCAAGGATGAGTGGGAGAGAATGGACAAGAGAGCTAATCTGAATAATAGATTTACTAAACTGTATCCTTTAAAAGAACAAAAGGTGAATTCGCTATCCCAACCACCGGTGGTCGATGCTTCCTTGATGCGACTTGCAAGACACGTTAGAATGCAGCACACTTTCAGTCTGAATATAGAACCTCAATTAAAACATACAAAGATTTAGGTGTGTAAACTTTAGAATGATACTTAAACAACTGTTTCTATAAAGAAAGCATAAACTTCCCATACACAAACTTAAACAAATTTAAAATTGTTTTCTTTTTCCTTTAAGACAATGTATTAAACAATGCGTACCAAGTCATAAAGTCCATGAAAAAAAATGCAAAGATAGAGTGTGCAGGCCAGCGCTCCATCTGTGTGTCTCACCACCAAGTGTCCAAGCTTCTTCAAGCTTCTTACCCAGTGGGATGGATCTCTAAATCATAAGCATTTAAAAAGTGCATTACCCAATAGACCTCAATACCACTGCAGCTTCAGCTCACTCATTGTTTTATGTCAAGGATCACAGATTACAAAGAAGGTGCTTCAGCAACCAACAAAAAGAACCAGGAATCTTTGGTAAGGACAGCAACCGTGGAAAGAGCTAATTCTTCTGTTTCCACTCACAAGGGAAGGAAGGGGCAATACATTATATACTGTAGTACCCCTACTCATTCTCACAAAACTGATTCATGCCAAATGATATCTTCTAAGTAGGGATGGGCTATATTTTCGGGTAGAACATTGGCTGTTCACCCGTTTGCCGAATAGCGAACAATTTGGGGTGTTCGCGGAAAATTCGAAACCCGTGGAAAAAACACCCTTTAAAAGTCTATGTGAGAAATCGAAAGTGCTAATTGTAAAGATTAATATGCAAGTTATTGTCATAAAAAGTGTTTGGGGACCTGGGTCCTGCCCCAGGGGACATGTATAAATGCAATTTTTTTTTTTAAAAACTGCAGTTTTTCCGGGAGCAGTGATTTCAATAATGCTTAAAGTGAAACAATAAAAGTGAAATATTCCTTTAAATTTCCTACCTGGGGGGGGGGGGGGGGGGGGGGCGGGGGGGGGGGGTGTCTATAGCATGCCTGTAAATTGGTGCATGTTTCCCGTGTTTAGAACGGTCCAATAGCAAAATGACATTTTTAAAGGGAAAAAAGTAATTTAAAATTACTAGCGCTAGTGTCGGCTATAATGAATTGTCGGGTCTCTGCAATATACATAAAAGTTCAAAAACGGCATGGGGTTTCCCCACAAAAAAAATCTGTGGGGGTCCCCCAAAAATTCCATACCAGGCCCTTCAGGTCTGGTATGGATATTAAGGGGGACCCTGCTCCAAAATGTAAAAAAAAAAAAAAAAAAAAATGGCGTGGGGGTCCCCCTCAAAATCCATACTAGACCCTTATCCGAGCATGCAACCTGGCAGGCCGCAGGAAAAGAGGGGGGACGAGAGAGAGAGCCCCTCCCCCTCCTGAACCATACCAGGCAACATGCCCTCAACAGAAGCATCACCCAGTGGAAGACTCCCTATGTGGCGGAAAGGTCCCCTTGTTAAAGGGGGCTTCCAGATTCCGATAAGACCCCCGCCTGCAGACCCCCACAACCACCGGGCAAGGGTTGTGGGGATGAGGCTCTCTCGCCCCACCTCTTTTCCTGCGGCCTGCCAGGTTGCGTGCTCGGATAAGGGTCTGGTATTTTTTTTTATTTTGGTTCGGGGTTCCCCTGTGGTGAAATCCCATACCGTTTTTATCAATGAACTTTTATGTGTATTGCCGGACCGACAATTCATTATAGCCGCAAATAGTTTTAAATTACTTTTTTTCCTTTTAGAAATTTCATTTTGCTGTCAGACTGTTCTAAACACGGGAAACATGCACCACTTTACAGGCATACTATAGACAACCCCCAGGTACGAAATTTAAAGGAATATTTCACTTTTATTGTTCCACTTTAAGCATTATTAAAATCACTGCTCCCAAAAATACGGCGTTTTTTAAAACTTTTTTTTTTTGCATTGATACATGTCTCCTGGGGCAAGACCCAGGTCCCCAAACACTTTTTAAGACAATATCATGCATATAAGCCTTTAAAATTTGCACTTTTGATTCTTCATGTTCGTGTCGCATAGACTTTAACGGTGTTCGCGTGTTTGAACAAATGTTATGCCTGTACTCTTAAGTAGGGATGGGTCGACTGGTTCGATCTGAGCATAAGTTCGGGTCGAACTTTTGTTCTGTCGTTTGGTGAACAGACGAACAAACGGGTCATTTGACTGTTTGTTCGGCCCCCTGAACTGACCACAATGCATTGCAGCGCTGAACAGTGCATTGCAAGCCCTGATTGGCTGAAGCAGTGAAAGATTCAATCAGGACACAGTCATGATTGGACACTGTCATCATGATTTTATCCAATCATGGCTCATTCCCTCCCCACAGTATAAAAGTATTCTTTTAAATGGCAGCCATTTTCAGTGTTATTTCTTTTGTGGAGAGAGATAGAACATGGCTCAGTGCTATTTGTTAGTGTGCTATACTGTGCTATTTTGCTTCAATTGTCAGTGTAGAATATTAGTTTAGTGTCAGTCTAGGGATAGTGTGAGGGTAGGGAGGAGGACCATCATTCAGCTTTGCATAGTGTGCAGCTAAAGTAGGGACAGCTCAGATAGTTTCACTATAGTGTAGTGAGACTGTGTCATTCATACATACATTAGTGTAGAGTAGGGACTGCTCATATAGTTTTAGTGTAATGTAGTGAGACTCTGTCACTAATCTTGACAGTGTATAGCTAGATTAGGGATAGCGTCAGTGTAGTGACGGTTGAACATTGTCTATTTGATTGCGTTACTGCCAGTTTTTAACACAATTTTTACTTCTGTGTGTGTTACTGCCAGTTTAATGCCATATAGTTTTTTGTGTGTTACTGCCAGTTTAACACCATATAGTTCTGTGCATTAATGTATGTTTGGCACATTATATTGCAGTATATTATAGTGTATCTGTGTAGTGTGAGTACTCAAATTAAAGTGCACCAAACACCTCTTTACATTGATTAAAGTGCATCTACATACAGATTTCAACTTCTTCTTTACATTTGCTTATAAGCACCACCCCCTCCCTCCCAATAATGTCTGGGAGGACAGCAAGGAGAGGCAGACATTCCCTTGGCACTGTAAGGGGGCCAGCAACAAATGTGTCCACAGGCAATGGTGGACATGGTTGTCAGTCCCCAGGCAGGGCATCATTTCCACAAGTGTGAAATCCCCTGCAGTTGCCAGAGTGGAAAAACCTGTCTCCTTAGCCACATTCTTGCCATAGTCCCAACATCAGCCATTGAGGAGTCAACTGAGTTATTTTACCACAGCATCAGCCACTTGCTCCTTGATGATGCCCAGCCATTACTGGATTCAAATGTTGGTTTTGAAGTTGAGGATGACAGGAACACGAGCCTAGAGAGAGGGAGGAACACTGGTTTAACAAATTGGCATTCGAGTTTCCCAAGCCGCAGTGTAAAACCAAGTCATTACCTCTCAGCAGCCTCCACTGATAGGAATAATGGTATAGCAAAGGGTGTCCAAGGTCTAAGCAGCACATCTGCCAGCAGCACACCACCAGCTGTAGACTGTAGTCAGCTAATTTCTCTGCCCCATCTGCTGCAGTGGAAAAAAATACAGTCCTTGCCACCCACATACCCAGCCTTTCAGCCAGGTGGACTCTGCCCCCTTCTGTGAATTTGCACAATGTTCTGTACCACAGTATCAGGTTCCCAGTTGCTACTACTTATCATGTAAGACCATTCCATCTCTCTATCATCACGTGGAAGGGAATGTTCCAGCATCGTGAGGCAAGGCAGTCAGCCTTAAAATACACCTTTCTGCTGACACGTGGTGCAGCCAGCATGCAAGCATCAAGCATGGGCAGGAATGATATATTTAGTTCACAGCACACTGGGTAACGCTGCTTGCAACTGGATGCAGGACAGGGCTCGGTGATGCAGCTTGTTGTGCCCCATGTCTCCACACAGTGGGTGGTGATGATGCCAGACCTGTGAGCTCTACCCCCTCCTATTCCTCCTTTTGCCACCTCCATGCCCTCCTTTGCAGAATTGTCCTATGAACATCAGGTACCCCCTAAGCCAGGGGTCTCAAACTGGCGGCCCTCCAGCTGTTGTGAAACTACAATTCCCAAAAGGCATTGCAAGGCTGACAGTTACAAGTATGACTCCCACAGGCAGAGGCATGATGGGACTTGTAGTTTTGCAACAGCTGGAGGGCCGCCAGTTTGAGACCCCTGCCCTAAGCATTCAAAGAGCTATTTCCAGAGTCAGGCTAAAAGGTGTCATGCAGTGCTTCAGCTGTTGTGTTTAGGGGACAGGAACCACACCGGAGCAGAGGTTCTTGCAGCTCTACAGGGACAGGCCTAGAGGTGGTTCACACTACACCAGCTGGAGCCAGGAATGGTGGTGTCTGATAATGGCTCAAACCTCCTGTACGCCCTTAGACAGGGAAAGTTGACACATGTGCCATGTCTAGCATATGTTCTCAATTTGGTGGTGCAGCGTTTCCTAAGTACGCACCCAGGGTTGCAAGATGTACTATAGCAGGCCAGAAGAGTCTTTAGCCATTTTAGGTGGTCATACACAGCCAGTGCTCGGATTGCTTAAATCCACACGGAATTTCACCTGCCGTAAACCGCTTGATTTATGACATGCCCACCAGGTGGGACTCAACTTTTGGAATGCTGCAGCAGCTGCACATGCAGCAGAGGGCTGTCAACGAGTACCTGTGCCAGTACGGCATGATGACAGGCTCAGGCCGCCTCAGTTTTTTTTTCCCACGCAAATGGCTGATCATTGATGCATGCACTGTATTGTCACCATTTGAGGAGGCCACAAGGATGGTGTGCCATGACAGTGCATGCATCAATGACGCAATCCCTGTTGTGTTCCTGCTGGAGCAGACTCTGTGTGGCATTATGGACTGGGCAGCAGCAGGAAGAGGACTTCATTTCCTCTCAAGGCCCACTTTATCCAGACACCATCATTCCTAAGTCACAGAACAGGAGGAGAGAGGGGAGGCGGATGAGGAGGAGGATTCTGGCACTTTCATAGGCTTTGAAGAAGAGGAAGGCATGTGTCAATCTGTAAGCGATGGCTTTCCAACCCCAGGGCCCTTGGGAGTAGTACGCGCAGTGGCGGTGCGTGCATAGAGGGCGCAGGAGCGCCGCCTCCCCTCTCCTGCACCGCTCTATCACCAATAGATAGATTCATGCATTGCATGAATCTATCTATTGTCACCGCTGCCGCCCCCTATTCAGGTGTCCGGCCCCTTGTCGGGCGCCGGACATCTGAATTACAGCGGGGGGGTGTTTCTGGAAGCGCCCTATTAGAACTGTAAGCTCTAATAGGGGACCTGATTAGAGCGGTGTGCTCTAATAGGCTTCCATAAGTGTAAACAGCGGGCGCAATGCTTTGCGTTCGCTGCTTACACAGTATTGTGTTAGGGAAGCGAATACATCGCTTCCCTAACACAGACCCGCCTCTCAGCCAATCAGGTTGCCGGTCTGTGTTACCCTGATTGGATGAAGTCAAAGGGGCTGTCATTGGACGCCTAGGCGTCCAATCACTGCAGAAGACAGGAGGAGCGCGGGAGAAGATGTCGGGTCGATGAGGAGACACCGCTCGCCGCCTGACAAGGTAAGTGCCGGCACATTGGCAGCATTTAATGGGCACATTGGCAGCATTAATGGGCACAGTGACAGCGTTAGATGGGCACAGTGGCAGTGTTGGGCACAGTGGCAGCACTTGGGACACAGTGGCAGCTTTACATGGGCACAGTGGCAGCATTTGGGGCACAGTGGCAGCATTTGAGGCACAATGGCAGCATTCGGGGCACAGTGACAGCGTTAGATGGGCACAGTGACAGCGTTAGATGGGCACAGTGGCAGCGTTAGATGGGCACAGTGGCAGCGTTAGATGCGCACAGTGGCAGTGTTGAATGGGCACAGTGGCAGCGTTTGATGGGCACAGTAGCAGCATTTAATGGGCACAGTGGCAGCATTAGATGGGCACAGTGGCAGCGTTAGATGGGCACAGTGGCAGCATTTAATGGGCACAGTGGCAGCATTTGGGGCACAGTGGCAGCATTTGGGGCACAGTGGCAGCGTTTGATGGCACAGTGAGGCTGTTTGTTTTGCGCCCCCCCAAAAAATTTGAGCACCAGCCGCCACTGAGTACGCGGCTGGGAGGAGGAAGTTCCAGATGCTGTCATCCTGAGTGATCCCGATGAGTCTGCTTATCAAGCCTCCGCAAATTTGAGGCGCATGGGCAACTTAATGCTTCAAACCTGCGAAAGGACCCAAGAATACGTGGCATAAAGGAGAAGGATGATTACTGGTTGGCAACCCTCCTTGACCACCGTTATAAAGGGAAGGTCTCAGAACTCATCCCGTCCCCACAGAGTGCAGAAGATAAAAAATTTTGAGGACACGTTAAAGAGGATTTTATTAAATGTTTTTCCTGATTCCAGTAGGTTACAGTGTCGTGGAAAACGTAGTTTTGAGTCTTCTGTTGGTCAAGAGAGGAGCGTTGGAGAAGGCATTCGCCTAAGTGAGGCATTTCAGAATTTTTCTTATAGTCACCATGGATGGTCTCTCACCACTCCTTAACTGTACCACCGCTTTACAGGGATCAATGTAAGATGTTTAGCGTCCTGTGTGTACCTCTCTCATTCGCCTAGTAGCCAAAATGAGTGTAATGTGAGAGGTTTTTTATGTGTGATTAAAAAGTTTTATACTGTATCACGCTATGGAAGCAAATCTTTTCTTTGTTGCATGAGAGCATCTAGAAGAACAGCCGTGACACCAGCCCTTTATACTGAATTGGAAATTTGGATATCCCATTTAAACCCTGTAAAGGGGAAAAGCGTGAACAGCCAAACAAGAAAGTGTGAGGCATATACAGCTGGTGAGTGTAATCGCATAAGGGGAGAGGAGTCACAGCTAGAGCGGTGTGGTGGAGGAGTGTAGATGTAATCTGCTTTTTATTCAAAAGACACTGGTTCATGTTTTTTTCAACATATGGACTATGATTTCACTTTGTTACATTATATTACTTTCTCAGGAAGTTTCACAGTGGTGATTGTAACAATTTTTTTAGGAAGTGGACACTGTCTGATAGAACTTGTACCAATTCACTTGATTCCCGTTTTTTTGTTTATTTTCAGTGTTGAACAATTATTTAGTCACAGGGTGATCTGTTTCAAAAGATTGTATGTGTTTGCCTTCACTACTCATCTGGTGATATGCACTATATAATAATTTGTGCTAATTGATTTTGATACAAGTTTATGATATATTTTTTTATTTTATATAATTTTTGTATGCACAAGGCAGGGTTTGCACTGTGAAGTATCATTTAGTAACTCATGTTCACTGGAGTGGATCTATAGTATTTAGCATTTCTAAATTCACTGGTGTGGATTTATATTCAGCGCTGCTTATTCTATCATTTAGATAAGGATTATTGTACACATTTTGTTTTTATAAAGTGGCGGCTTAGTTTAAAGTTTGTGCACAGCGCAGTGGTGATACACAGTAGATAGGGAAAGAGTGAGTGTATCTTTGTTTTACAAAAAAAAAAAAATGCAGAGGTGACCAAATACCACCAAAAGAAAGCTCTATTTGTGGGGAAAAAAGGACGTCAATTTTGTTTTGGGAGCCACGTCGCACGACCACGTAATTGTCAGTTAAAGCGCGGCATTGCAGAATCGCAAAAAGTGCTCTGGTCTTTGGGCAGCCAAATGGTCCGGGGCTTAAGTAGCTAAAAATCAAAAAATCGCTGCCCATTTAAAAATTACGTTTTTCACAAACTTTCTTTTTTTTTTTTATTGATGCATGTCCCCCAGGACAAGACCTGGACCCCTATAACCATTGTATGCCCAATTACTTGCATATAAACCTTCAAAATGGGCACTTTTGATTTTTGACATTCGTGTCCTATTGACTTTAATGGGGTTCGTTATTCGGATCCGAACTTTCACAGTGTTCAAAAGTTCTGGTGTGAACCGAACAGGGGTCCATTCGGCCCACCCCTACTCCTAAGCCCCACCACCAAAATATTCAAAGGGCAGGATCTCTTGGGTGATGCCAATGATCAAATACATTATATATACCAGTGGTAGAAATATAGATACTGTAAAGAATGTTCAGCTACCACAAAACAAGTTAAAAGTCTGACATTGTGACAAACACCTCAACAGCCAAAGTTCAGTCCAACATTGTATTCCAACCAAGCCTTGAGCCCATACCTAATTACTGGTTATACAAAGTTGATCTCATATATTTGTGATTAATTGCAGATGCTATACAATATTGTATATCAGAGATTGCATTAAATGCAGTGTATGGTGGATGCTGAGGACAAGGCTCTTCACCATGAAATGCATTCTCTCGAACATACACTGTTATATTGATGTTGTGATCTTATACTATGTAATATCAAAGGATTGGTTTGATCTAACCAGGAATATGTGTTTTTACTATCTAGAAGTACTGAAATAAGGATGATTTACTAATGGAGTTAAACATCTTCATACAATACATTCTGTGAATATTCACTTCAGTTTCACAACCGTTTATTGTGCAAAGATTCTTGATTCCTCAGCCCAATGTGAACATCTCTTCTTTTAGTATCTCAGTGGTAACTCATTTAATTAACCCTGAATAGCTGTAAAAACCAACGGGGGTTCTAATTCTTCACCACTTTTATTTAAAACTGAAAAACAACAACTTTAGTTGGATTAAATTTTAATGTTTATGATAAATAACACTGATCATAAGATTTTTTTAATTGCTTTTAAGGTTCGGGAAGGATTATTTCCCTGTTCCCTGCATTTCTTCGGAATCTCCTGCTGATGTTTTATTTATTTATTTTTGTCTTTTGGAGAACTTGATGTGCGTTCAACCTAACTATCTATTTAAATACATTTTTTAGTGATTGAGGCATTCTGAATTGGAATTGATAAGCCTGCTTTAAACTTCAAGTGAAGATAAAAGTATTCAGGTAAGTTATCATTTATTTACAACTTCATCTATATTCTGTTCTTTTCTCTGGTTTTGATTGTGGCTTTTAAAAGCATACATAAGTTCTCAATCTAAATTCTACCAGAATTTGTTTTAGAACTGGTTTTATTATGACAAGGTTCCAAATCAAATCCCTATTAATCCTTAAGAAGAACTGTGTTTGCACAGACAAATTCTATAATCTTTGCTCACTCTTTTTAATTCCTAAAGGTTTACAAACCTGACTTCTCTGACTGCTTATGGAAAGCTCAAATCAGGTTTTTAAAATTATAAATATATGCGTTATCACAAGAGCATCTTTCATTCACTGTGTTATGATTCACAGGGCAACACTAGCATCATTAAAGTGGTTTAGGAAATATTTGCAAAAAGACAGGCACCTCTGTCTACGGCGCAGGTGCACTGAGCACGCCGCTGCTAATGGCGATATGCCGCTAGTGGCGGCTCCCTTGCGCATGCGCGGGAGTGAAGTCATTGCAGCTCCGGCCAGTCACAGCGCCAGAGCCGCGATACCCACAAAGAAGATGGACACTCCGTGGAAGAGGGGACAGCGGTGACATCGCTGGCTCCTGTGTCAGGTAAGTGACACATAATGGGCTACTATGTGATGCATAGTAGCCCATTATGCTTTACCTTTGCAGGGAAACAAAGAGGAAGTAAACCCATCAGGTTTTACTTCCTCTTTAATAGGGAAGTATAGGAATCCTGTTTTTTGCAGATTCATAATTACCTAGATGGATGCAGCATTGGTCCGATGCCTCTTCACTGAGAACCGAACACCACCGATGACTCGGTTCTCACTCCTCCCCGTGCGTAGAGTATCTCTCCTGCTCTGCTCCTCCATGCTCCTTGGAGAGCTGAGCTGTAGAGGGGAGGTGAGGGGCCATCTCATCGACTACCAGAGTCGGGATGACACGGTGCCTGGACTGATCTTGGTGACGTTAGCAGAGAGCGGACTTCAGACTGCTTTTTGCTGAAAACAGGTTACAGGAGTGCAAGATGAATTGCACTCCTGTGACCAATAGGAGAAGCCAAGCCGAATGAGCTCAGGCTGGACTTCCCCTTTAAGGATTACCCACCACAGGGAAAAGGCTGACAAGCACTCTGCATGTCACATGACTTCAGAAAAAGGTAAGAACATGGAAAAAAAAAAAAGCACATACAAATACATACATGCTGGGGTCCTCCAAAGGGGAGGGGGGGGGGCGGGATCTTGCTCAATCTTGTAGTTTGGCTTTTAGTCCTCAAATTTGTAGAAATAGCATGCAATCAGGAGGATGGGTTCTTGGTTTACAGAAAGAGTTGTTAGAAGAGATGTGAGAGATTATGGTAAATGAGTCAGTGTTTCCCAACCTTAGAGGAGTACAATAATGTTGGCTTTATTCAGGAGTCTCCAGAACTTCTGAATGGAGCATTCAACTTGCTTCTAAGATCAGTTTGAGATGCTTCTGAATTCCTACATTTATGCTGACCTGCATTTTCTAAGATGGATTAGGTGGCTTCAAACCAGATTTTTAATTGACTTGGATGAAAAGAAAAACAGGTGGCTTTAAAGTGTTTGTAAAGGCAAAATGTTTTTTTTTTTTTTTTTTTTACCCTAATACATTCTCTGCATTAAGAAAAAAAAAATCTTTGTCTGTGCATCTACAACCCCCCAGACACTTGACACCACTAAATCCAGTGCTGTCCCAACCGGCAGACCTGCTCTCCTCTCTTCCTCCTTTGACAGATGACTCAGACAGCAGCGAGAGCCATTGGCTCCTGGTGTTGTCACTT
Source organism: Lithobates sylvaticus (assembly GCA_028564925.1). Classification (NCBI taxonomy): domain Eukaryota; kingdom Metazoa; phylum Chordata; class Amphibia; order Anura; family Ranidae; genus Lithobates; species Lithobates sylvaticus. The sequence continues at coordinate 166,887,924 of CM053036.1, read as the reverse complement.
AAATCCTAAGAGGAGGGAGCCAGGGTTGGGTCCAAGCCTCACAGAGCAGGTAAGTATAACATTTATTATTTTAATTAAAAAATAACCTTTACAATCACATTAAAGAGAGTGCTTGTGGGGGCATTATCTATTACCTTGATTCTCCCAGTTAGTACCTTTTGCCTACACCAAGCCTGCAATCCAGTTAGTAGGCAAAGTTATATGGATATGGTAAGAATCGCATCTCCCACCTTGAGTGGGCCTTGTCTCATTGCTGCCAAGGCCGAATACGTTGCCTAATGCCGCGTACACACGAGCAGACTTTTCGACAGCAAAGTCGGCCGAGTTCCAACGGACTTTCCGAATGAACGGACTTGGCCACACACAATCACACCAAAGTCCGACGAATTTGAATGTGATGACGTACGACCGGACTAGAATAAGGAAGTTCATAGCCAGTAGCCAATAGCTGCCCTAGCGTCAGTTTTTATCCGTCGGACTAGCATACAGACTAGCAGATTTTTTTCGACTGGACTCAAGTCCATTGGAAAAATTTTAAACGTGTTCTATTTCTAAATGGAAGATGTGGGTTAAATACTGCGCTGTATAGATATCGTATTTAAATATATGGAGCAGCTAACATTGCCGAAAGACTATCGGTGGGGTGAGAATGTGTATGTGTGTAAATGTAGCGCTAGAATGAGGATGGTTCTTGTTGGAGAACTGGCACTATTGATATATGCTTAGGTGTGATACCTTATACGCAAGACATGAGAGTAGAGGGAATAGGGCAATTCCCAGAATGTACCTTGTCTGTCTTGATACCATATAAATAGAAACACAAATAAAATATAAAATCTTATCAGAGCATAAATATAAAAAATTACTTATATAAAATTATTTATGCAATAAAACCCAATGAAAGGGGTTAAAAAGTACACGTGATTGAAATAGTGAATTAATACCAGGTGATTCTGTGGTGAATATAATGTGTGATGATTACATAAAAACAAAATGACTCGTATTATAATAATCGTAAAACCTCAAAATTGAGATTTAAAGTGCTGAGTGGAAAAACTATATAAATAAATAAATATATATATAGTGATGAAGTCCGTCTAAAAAGTAGTTGGTGAATAAAATAAGTGACATTAATTCAAGTTCATAAAAAAGATGATTGGTGGTCAAACAGATGATGCTGTTCAAGCAGGTGTTCCCTGTGCCGGGTGAAGTGATAGTTGTCTGATGGCAACTAAGCCTATAAGAATGAGGCTTACCGGAAATTTTGGACTTGAAGGGGCATATGCCTCACAAGTCACAAAAGCTTATTGGTATAGGGCTGGCAGATCCTCGCTCCACGCAATGGCTCCAAGATGTATCTCGATGCAGCATGGACAGGTAAAAGCCAGGAGGGTAGATGGCCGATAGGGGATGGGCATCAATATTCCATAGTTCAATCGTATTTATAGATCATAATGAAAAGAAAGCCTTGCATAGTGTAATACCGTTTGAATGAGTTTTAATAGTGTAAAAACAGATTAAAAACACTCACATTTTTTGGAAGTAAAACAGGCCTGTTTAAAATTGCGAAGAATGGCGTGGTGCTGTTGTAGTAGTCCACCCAAGTCACAGGGTGGACTACTACAACTGCACCACGCCATTCTTCAAAAGGTGAGTGAAGGGACCTGCGGAAGTGTTTGAGGGAGAAGGTCGCCTGTGGGATGTATCAAGTGCAGGGTCAGGACTAACATTAAAGTCACCTCCAAGGATCCCTCTTTAAATTCTGCCAAACGGTCCAGGACTGCATCAATGAAGGTAAGTTGGTTGGTATTAGGAGCGTAAATTGTGGCAAATGTAAACATTCTCCCAGCAATAGTCCCATTCAAGAAAATGTAGCGACCCTGGGGGTCCACCTGGTTCACATGGGCTTGAAAGGACAGGATTTTGTGGATTGCGATATCTGTGCCCCTAGATTTAGATACCGGAGATGTGTTTAGGAACCACTGACTATACAGATAACAGGGTAGCTTAGGTATTGATTGGGGAGTAAAATGAGTCTCCTGTAGAATGAGTCTCCTGTGCCCCTGACCTTTTCAGTTCCCACCACAGCTTGATATGTTTACATGGAGAACCGAGACCTCAAACATTATAAGAAATTACCTTAAAGCGAAGTTCTGCTGACTTTTAATAATCCAACACTTACCTGTCCCAGGGTCCAGCGACGTGGGGGAGTGAAGCCCTGCTTGTCTCCCGCTCCTCTCTGCGGCACTGGCATTGTAACTGTGGGTGCCAGGCACCCACTGTGCATGTGTGAGCCGCGCCACGACTGGCCGGGCAATCATCTGGGACCTGTGACGTGTCACAGATGATTTCCGAGAGGGAGAGGGGAGAGGTGATCTCCCTTGTGGTGCGCCAGGAGGAAGTGGGAGCTGGGACCCTCAAAATATTTTTTGCACACAAATAGAGCTTTATTTTGGTGGTATTTGATCACCTCTGCGTTTTTTTTTTTTTTTTTTTTTTTTTTTTTTTTGCACTATAAACCAAAAAAGAGTGACAATTTTCAAAAAAAACTCAATATTTTGTACATTTTGCTATACTAAATATCCAAATTTTTTAAAGGATTTTTTTTTCTCAGTTTAGGCTGATATGTATTCTTCTACATATATTTTAAGTAAAAAAAATCGCAATATAAGCATATATTGATTGGTTTGCGCAAAAGTTATAGCGTCTACAAAATAGGGGATAGATTTATAGCATTTTTATTATTATTTTTTTTACTAGTAATGGTGGCGATCTGCGATTTTTATCAGGACTGCGACATTATTTTGGACACATCGGACAATTTTGACACATTTTTGGGACCAGCCATCAGTGCTATAAAATGCATTGATTACTGTAAAAATGTCACTGGCAGTGAAGCGGTTAACACTAGGGGGCGATCAAGGGGTTAACTGTGTTCCCTGGGAGGTGATTCTAACTGAAGGGGGGGACTGACTAGAGGAAGTGACGGATCATGGTTCCTAGCTAATAGGAACACACAATCTGTCACTCCTGTCAGAACAGGGAAGTGTGTGTTTACACACACTCGTCCCCTTTCTGTGTCTCCTGATCACGATCACTCATAGCCATCGGTCATCGCGACCATCAGCCACTAGCATTGGCACCCCTGCTGTACTATCCCGATCCTGCGAGCTGACTTGTGAAATGACGGCGGCTGGTCGGCAAGCAGTTAAAAGCCTTTTCCACCCTGGTAGTAAACCACTCCGGGTCAGGAGAGACCAAATGTGGCGCTTAATATCCCCATCCTCCAAGAGGTCTGCCATGTCAGAGCCCCTGTCATGTGAGGCCGTGGAGCCAGGGGAGGCTGGTGGGACAGAGTCATTTACCGACCTCAGGGAGGGTATCGGGGATGCCGCAATCCTCTGGAGCTGGGCTGCGGTGTGTTGCCTGGGCCTTTGCAGCCTTTGAGATCTTCAGCGCCATCTTGGAGACTTGTGTGCTGAGCCGCGGGTCCCGGGGAAGAAAGTCTCTAGCTGACCCTGCCGAGATCTGTCAGCCTTCGGCGGCTGGGAGGATGTTTGCCGCCTTTGGGACATTATAGGTGCTGTTTGGGAGTGAAATCTCCCCTGGATGCTAAAGGTAAGGCAGCGGTGGACACGGAGCCGAGGAGATGCACGTCCTCACTCCTCCATAGCCAGGACACGTCCCCAGTGGGATTTTTTTTCACCAAAGACATGTAGCAGAATACATTTTGGTCTAAATATATGAAGAAATTAGATTTTATTGGATATGTTTTATGTTCAGTCTTTTTTCATTTAAATAGCAACAAATAAAAAACCCAGTAGTAATCAAATGGCACCAAAAGAAAGCTCTATTTGTGTGAAATAATTATATAACTTTTATTTGTGTACAGTGTTGTATGATTGCACAAGTCACAGTGCTGAATAGCAGCAAATGTTATGGTCATGAAGGGGGTAAAACCTTCCAGAGGTCAAGTGGTTAAGTCAGAAATTACCTTGGTTTTAGTCTTTTTATAGACCACGATCAATCAGTGTTCCAAAGAAAAATGCTTTATGTCCCTTTTAAATTGCATATGGGTGTGCGAATTAGTGGGTCCGCGCATAAGGGTGCTTTAATTAGCGTGTCCGCGCACACATAGTACTGCGGGTTGACACGCGCATACGCACAATACGGCGCAACGGTGGGCGCGCATGCGCACTGTTATGCGCACCACGTGATTCTCCTGCCAGGCCTATAAAAGGTGACAGTGTGCTCTGTGTCATTGCTGGTTTGTCACTTCAGCTCCTGTGTTCCTGGGCCTTGCCTGTGTTTTCTGTGCCCGTTGTGACCCAGACCGCGCCTGACTACTCTTGGATCTCTCCTGTAATTGACCTTGGCTTTCCTCCCGGACCCCTCTCTCTCTCCGCTGATTCCCGTGTTTTGACTCTCGGCCCCCTCTTGGACTTGTCTCGGCCTACTCCCTGTGTTTGACGCCCAAGACCTGCTGTTTGACCTCCTGTGTACGACTCAGCTTGCTCTCAGACTCTGAACCTATGTGGACTTCTTTGTGTTTGGCCCTCGGCCTCCTGTTGTTCCAAGCTCCAGGTGCTAGAGCCCCAGCATCTTCAATCAAGTACCAATTCCATCTTGCACGGGAACCTTCTCCCTGAAGACCTTCTGCCTACGTGTCACCTGCTGGCAACTCATGCCCAGTGCCCGCTGTTCCACTCTCAGGGGTACTGTGCACCCAGTTGCAAGGGAAGCCGATCTCAACAACTCGGCCCTGGTGAGTACCTGACAGAAATAGGAGCATAGTAAGAAAGGGGGAGGAAGCAGGGTACTGGTAAAGGGAGGGAAGGTGGAACCATCTACAAGGGCCCATTGGTATAGGAAATCTGCAACCTCAGCCATTCATTGCCTGGGATGGGACAGGTTGTACAGGTAAGTCTGCACAAATACAGAGAGGGTGAAAATCTGATTTGAATCACACAGGTGCAAGGAAGCAAAAAAAAGCATGTATAGTGAAGCCTTGGTTGCCCAGGGAGCTATAAACTGAGCTAAGGGACTTTTATTGTATTTCTTTTGTACATAGACCATTGTTTATTTTCATGCGCTCGGAGGGTTAGGTAGCATGTGTTTGTGTGTGTGTGTGTATATATATATGTGTGTGTGTGTATATATGTGTGTGTGTGTACTATATAAATATATATATAAATTAGTAATAGTATTTTGTAAGTAGTTTGTATGCCCAGCAGTCTTGTTGGTTAAAGCATATTAACCTTCCTGGTGGTATTCCCAAGTGTGGTTCGGGGTGAATTTCCACTAGACATGTGCATTCGTTTTCGTCCGAATTTAAGGTATTTACGAAAGTGCAGAATCCGAAAAACAAAAGATCCGACATTAACCAATGCTTTTGTCCTGGCCTCGCCCCCCGTACTCCCGGAGCCTATGGGTAGCTATCCAAGCAGATAGCCTTTTTCTGCGCACACAATAATTGAATGCTGTTTCTTGTCTGTGTCTTTTATTGGCACGTTGCAGATTTTAATATACACGTGAATGACACATGTGATATGCGGTAAAACTGAAAACAACAAGAATAATATAACATTGCCATACAATAGTAAACATCATATAAAATAATAACTAAAATGACTAACTCCTTTCCCTGATAGCTTGTGGAGGAGGAAAATAAATGTTGCTTACCTCCGATGCCATGGATGGGGAGAGATAGCATCTAGGCTTCTGCCATGATATGAACATGTTTATCCCTGTGGCTGTTTCACTTCCTGACTAAAGAGGATATGACGATTTTTACATCACTTCCTAAGTAACTGGATAATATCTCTTATAAACTATATTAATGTTTGGCCAGTAGGTGGCACAAGCGTAACAGCTAACCTAGAACAAACATAATTTATAGCTTAATAATGCAACAACACAATATACAAATTAAATGACAAGGCAATTCTCTTTTCTGAACCTCAGAAGAGAGAAAGGTATCCTGGAGACATAACCGCTTTATTTTCATTTTCGTTGCGATAACAGTTCGTTATAGATAGGAGATTCAACATGACGCTGACAATAACAATCTATGTCTATCGAACCTGTGGTCGAATGTGCCTAATCTTAACTCTATTAGTCCAAGATTCTTCTACATAGAGAGAAAAGATTTGACATAGAGAGAAAAGATTACTGCTGGAATTGGGTGGGGGAAGAAAAATGATGATGATGATGAATGTTATTGGCTGATTGTACCCAAAGAGAAGGAGCAGTAAAATAGCTAGAACTAAGTACACACGTACAGCCAACTTACTTTCACTTACGATTGCTAGCAGGGAGAGACACACACACACACTAAATCATTTCAGAATACAGTCAATCTTAGCTGGTCCATTTGTCAGAGAACCTGAATTATTTAGCAATTAAGCATAAGCACAGCAGCAGAACAATAGTGAAGCAAGCTACAGTTCAATTTAACTTTTTCATAATAAACTGCTGCTATTGTGTTAGTGTTGTGAACTTGATAGTGATACTAGTGTTCCTAGGGTTGTGATAGCCTCAGAGACTGCCCGTGTTGTGGGGGGGGGGATTTATTATTATAGATTCTATATTATAGATTGAGATTCCTATATAGATTCTATATACCCTATCTTGTTACCTGTCTGATCAGTGATCACTATCACCAGTCCATTTTCTGTTTGAACTATATACATTCAACATGAACGACAAAGATTCGACAAAGCAGCGAAAAACATATACAAACTTCGAATCTTTGGCTTATGGTGTCTGTCGAAAGTTCTAAGAAGATTCGACGGAGCAGCTAAACTATACTGCATCATACAGTTTAGCTGCTCTGTTGAATCTTCTTTGAACATTCGACAGACACCATAAGCCTTCAATGACAGATTCAACCTTAATTAATTTGGATTTTCGGACAAATGCAATTTTTAACAAAATAAATAAAAACGAATTTCGGGAGTAACTAAAAAATGTATTTTTCGGACGAAAACGAAATTCCGAAACTAATTATTTCAGTGTGCACATGTCTAATTTCCACTACCAAAAGCGGTAACCCCAAGCCACACTTAGGGATTGCATTGCAGGATCCATGTACAGTGTACTTACTTGTCCCCAGGATCCTGTGATGTCCCCCCCCGTTGTGTACGCCGCCTGATCATCCGCCAGATGTATTACTGTTCCGGGCTCCATTCCCTGCAAGCGTCGCAAGGCACAAGGGCGCAGCAAATTCAAAAAGTGAAAAGTACATAACACATACAGTACACTGTAATCTGTAAGATTACATTACTGCGTCAAACCATTTCACCTCCCTTTTGTCACTAGTGCTTTGTCCAGTGCCCTGCCGGCAGTTTTATATTATATATACTGTTCTTTCTGCCTGGAAACTTGAGAATGTCCATGGCAACCAAAAAGCATCCCTTTACGTCAATAGCAGTTTAAGACCAGCTAGAAAACAGCAATAGTAAATTAGAATCGCTTGCCGAATTGAGCGATAGTGATCCGTGGGGAAATTCATCATCAGACACTGAAAGTGATGACAGCGACAACTCTGCAACTGAGCAAATTTCAGTTTTTTTGATTTGATTACATTATTTAATAAAATGTATTATTATACTGTATTATTTGTTATAATTTATTTATTAAATTATGATTTTGTGTTTAAAACTTGATCATACCCGGGGTGTCTACTAGACTCCTGCTTGGACAGATTTAAGAGTGTTATTACTAGGAATTACAGGTCTACAATATAAAACACCAAATTTTCATGCAAAACAATGTACCACTTTGAGATTCAAAAATCTGATCATACCACCAGGTAAGTTAATATACTGCAGAGTTTTATGCCTCCTTGCTTTACTGCAACAAATGGTTATTTGTTCAATTCATATGTACAGGTGCATCGCAAAAAAATATGAATATCATTAAAAAGTAAATTTATTTCAGTAATTCAATTCAAAAAGGGTATATATAATATAGATTACACACAGAGTGATATATTTCAAGCATTTCTTTCTTTTAATTTTCATGACTATGGCTTACAGCAGTGTTTCTCAATTCCAGTCCTCAAGGCGCACCAACAGGTCATGATGTTAGTATTTTCCTTAGATGAAACGGCTGTGGTAATTACTAAGGGCTCTTTCACACGGACGGACTGTATGTCCGTTTTTCATCCTTCCGTTTTCGGATGAAAAACGGACATACAGGTATCCCTATGGGATAGCAGGTGTCAGCGGATGAGCATCCGCTGACACCCGCTCTCGTCCGTGCCCGCTCTGCTCCGTTTCTGCAGACGGAGGAAAACCCTATTTTTTCATCCGTCTGCAGAGCGGATCGGGTGACGACGGACTCTACGGTCCGTCGTCACCCGATCTCCCATAGGGGAGAGCGGCGCTCTGACAGGTCCGTCCCTGCACGGAGTGCAGAGAGGGACCTGTCATCTTCTGCTCAGCGGAGATCGCTCTGGCGATCCCCGCTGAGAAAGCGGCTATCCACGGGGCGGATCAGCACTTAGCCGCCCCGTGTGAAAGAGCCCTAAGGCAGTGAAACTGATCAAATCACCTGTGCAAAATAATGGAAAGCCTGAAAACATGCCCTGTTGGTGTGCCTTGAGGACTGGAATTGAGAAACACTGGCTAGTGAAAACTCAAAAATCAGTATCTCAGGAAATTTGAATATTGTGAAAGTTCAATAATGTAGACTCACGGGGGGGGTCATTTATTAAGATGAATGCGCTGCGCCGGTTCATACCTTAATTGGTGTGCCAGATAAATCATTAATTGAGCGTGTGAACATAAGCGCAACAGCAATAATAATATGCCATTGATAATAGCGCACGCCATATCATTAACAGTCCATTCACACAGGGACAACACAAGACTTTGGGAGGCAACTTGGACAAGACTTGAGTATGAATCACAGTGCGACTTGGGGCGACTTCAACACGACTTGGGGCGACTTACAACGCGACTAAAAGTCGCCCCCAGGCCAGGCGACTTTAATTTTAAATAAAAAAACGTCATTCCCTTCCAAGAGCATACCAGGCTCTTCAGGTCTGGTATGGATATTAAGGGGAACCCCGGACCCAAAAAAAAATGACGTGGGGTCCCCCTCAAAATCCATACCAGACCCTTATCCGAGCATGCAACCTGGCAAGTTGCAGGAAAAGAAAGGGGACTAGAGAGCGCCCCCCTCCTGAACCATACCAGGCCACATGCCATCAACATTAGGAGGGTGCTTTGGGGGTAGCCCCCCAAAGCACCTTGTCCCCATGTTGATGGGGACAAGGGCGGGTGGTTGTTGGGGTCTGCGGGCGGGGGGTTTATCGGAATCTGGAAGCCCCCTTTAACAAGGGGACCTCCAGATGCCACCCCCATGTGAAATGGTAAGGGGGTACCCCTACCATTTCACAAAAAAAGTGTCAAATCTTAAAAATGACAAGAGACAGTTTTTGACAATTCCTTTATTTAAAGCCTTCCTTCCATCTTCTTCGGGTCTTCTTCCATCTTCCTTCCTTCATTCTTCGGTTTCTTCCTCCATCTTCTTCTTCCTCTGCTTCTTCCTCTGATCCTCTGCTTCTTGCTCCGGAGTTCTCGTCCGACATCTTCCTCTACGGCGTCTCTTCTTCCCTGCTTCGTTCTCGGGCCGCTCTGCATCAATGGGAGGCTCCCACTATGTGACGCTTCTCTGCTTCTGACAGTTCTTGTATAACGGAGGGCGGGGCCACTCGGTGACCCCACCCCCTCTGATGCACGGTTCCTTTATAGAACTGTCAGAAAAAGAGAAGCGTCACACAGCGGGAGCCTCTCATTGATGCGGAGCGGCCCGAGAACGAAATGAGGAAGAAGAGACGCCGTGGATGAAGATGCCGGACGAGAACACCGGAGGAGCAATTGGCAGAGGAGCAGAGGGAGAAGAAGATGGATGAAGAAACCGAAGGAAGAACACCCAAAGAAGATGGAAAGACTTTAAATAAAGGAATTATCAAAAACTGTCTCTTGTAATTTTTAACATTTTTGACACTTTTTTTGTGAAATGGTAGGGTAATTTTGTCTCCTTGTTAAAGGGGGCTTCCAGATTACGTTAAGCCCCCCCGTCCGCAGACCCCCACAACCACCGGGAAAGGGTTGTGGGGATGAGGCCCTTGTCTCCATCAACATGGGGACATGGTGCTTTGAGTGGTCGCAGACCCCCCAAAGCATCCTTCCAATGTTGAGGGCATGTGGCCTGGTACGGTTCAGGAGGGGGGGCAATCTCTCGTCCCCCCTCTTTTCCTGCGGCCTGCCAGGTTGCATGCTCGGATAAGGGTCTGGTATGGATTTTGAGGGGGACACCCACGCCATTTTTTTTTTGCGCGGGGTTCCCCTTAATATCCATACCAGACCTGTAGGGCCTGGTATGGAATTTCGGGGGACCCCCATGCATTTTTTCTCTTAATTTTTTTTTTTTTTTTAAATGCTAACATGACCTGTGTGCAAATATCCTGAAAAAAAAACATAAAAGTTAACCAGCCTAAAAAAAAAAAAAAGTCAAGTTGAGAGGTGCGCCCGTTCAACCTATGCAAATGCATTTACGTTGCTTGACATTTACTAAGATTTTGCCAGCGCAGTGAACCAAAGCAGTTGAACGTGCGCAAATGTCACTTGCGCAGTGCATAAATTGACCTCATGCAGTTCTAAGTGTACTTGCAGGCACAGCAGGTTTGTTCAGAAAAAGTTACTTTCTCATTCTATTTTGGGTATATTTGTTACTTGGACAGTTCTAAATATACTTCCTCACATCACCCCCATAATATTGGCACTTCCAGCTTCTTTAAATTCTGAGTTGAAGATGCCTTGCACCATATCTATAGTGGTGCACCGATTGCCGCCTCCCGTGCGCCGAGAATTTAATAGGAAATGGCGAATTGCGCTGTGTTACAGGTGCAAATGTTTTGTAAATACAAAAACGGCCGTGGCACAACTCATGGCGCAAACCGTTTGTAAATCCGCCCCATGGTGTCACACACTAATCAACTAATTAACTCAAAACACCTGTAAAGGTTTCCTGAGCATTTAAATGGTCTCTCAGTATGGTTCAGTAGGTTACACAATCATGGGTAAGACTGCTGACTTGACAGTTGTCCAGAAGACATTCATTGACACCCTCCACAAGGAAGGTAAGTCACAAAAGATTGATGCTAAAGAAGCTGGCTGTGCAGAGTGCTGTATCGAAGCATATCAATAGGAAGTTGAGTGGAACGAAAAAGTATGGTAGAAAAAGGTGTACAAGCAACAGGGATAACCGCAGCCTTGAGAGGATTGTGAAGCAAAGGTCATTCAAGAATTTGGGGAAGATTCACAAGGAGTGGACTATGGCCGGTGTCAGTGCTTCAAGAGCCACCACACACAGACATATTCAGGACATGGGCTACAACTGTTACATTCCTTGGGTCAAGCCCCTCCTGAACCAGACAACATTAGAAGCATCTTACCTGGGCTAAGGATAAAAGGACTGGACTGTTCAGTGGCCCCAAGTCCTCTTCCCGGATGAAAGTCAATTTTGCATTCTATTTGGAAATGAAGGTCCCAGAGTCTGGAGGAAGAGTGGAGAGGCACATAATTCAAGTTGCATGAAGCCCAGTGTGAAGTTTCCACAATCAGTGATGATTTAGGGAGCCATGTCATCTGCTGGTGTTGGTCCACTGTGTTTTATCAAGTCCAAAGGCAGCGTGGCACTCTAGCAGGAAATGCTGACTAGCTTTATGGAGATGCTGATTTCATTTTCCAGCAGGACACCTGCCCACACTGCTAAAAAGTACCAATACCTGGTTTAATGATCATGGTTTCACTGTGCTTGATTGGCCAGCAAACTTGCCTGACCAAAACTGTGGGGTATTGTCAAGAGGAAGTTGAAAGACACCAGAGCCAACAATACAGATGAACTGAATGCCGCCAACAAAGCAACCTGGGCTTTCATAACACCTCAGCAGTGCCACAGGCTGATCACCTCCATGCCACGTCACATTGATGCAGCATTTCATGCAAAAGGAGCCCCGACCCAGTATTGAGTGCATACTATACTGTATATGGACATACTTTTCAGTAAGTCAACATTTCTGTATTAAAAATCTTTTTTTTATTGGTTATATGTAATATTAAATTTTTCTGAAACACTGAATTTTGGGTTTTCACTAGCTGTAAGTCATAATCATCAACATTAAAAAAAAGAAATGCTTGAAATACATCACTCTGTGTGTAATTAATATATGATTTTCACTTTTTGAATTTTTTTTGGGTTTCGTAACTTTTATGGAGTGAACAAAAGAAAGGCATACAACATTCCATTGTAACAATAGAACACTGAAATATGCTTATATTCAGTAATGAAATACGTTTTTTTCTGGAGATTGCGTTCTTAGTCTAATTACATGTATTTAATACATTTTGGAGTTTTACATTTTATACATATAAATTGTAGTGTCAAGTCATAAATGGTGTATTAGTCATGTTATTTAAATAAAAGTAGTATATTTGCAGAAGTGCACTCCATTTTACAACTGTAGTTGTATGAGAAAAATTATGTATAAAAATAAAATATATAAATAAATATAACAAAAATGAGTGGATTTTGGGGTAGGCTAGGGGTGGGGAGCTTTTGTAATAATTTGTTCTTACTTTTTCCTTCTAGTAGCGGTTACGGTCTGTAGCGGAATTATATTTTCTATATCTATACAGTATATCTACTGCTTTATAGGCAGAGGAGAGTTTGAATTGTATACAGTTATACCATGTTGAGGTTAACTTGGAGATTTTTTCCTGTGATATACTAACAAGTTTTATTTTCTCTATTTTATTGATTCTGCAAAACCACTTTTTGAATTAAATTACTGCAATTTACTTTTTGATGATCTAATTTTTATAGATGCACCTGTATATCGTAAAGTATGAAACTAATATTAGTCAATATAGAGGAAGTTCAAACTTGAATACATATTAGGGGTCTTGGAATAATACCTAAAGTGCTTGGTTATAGCAGCATTCATAGCTTTCCCAGTTTTTTATAATGTGCATACTTTGGACAAATCTTTGTTTAAGTGCTATACATGAGAAGGGAGTTTTCCTAAAGGAATAGGGATGAGCTGAACACCCCCCTGTTCGGTTTGCACCAGAACCTGCGAACAGACATAAAGTTTGTGTGAACTTTTGAACCCTATTAAGGTCTATGGGACTCGAACGTTCAAAATCAAGTGCTAATTTGAAAGGCTTATATGCAAGTTATTGACATAAAAAGTGTTTAGGGACCTGGGTCCTACCCCAGGGGACATGTATCAATGCAAAAAAAAAACTTTTAAAAACGGCAGTTTTTTCAGGAGCAGTGATTTTAATAATGCTTAAAGTGAAATAATAAAAGTGTAATATTCCTTTAAATTGCGTACCTGGGGTGTGTGTATAGTATACCTGTAAAGGGGCACATGTTTCCCGTGCTTAGAACTGTCCCTGCACAAAGTGTCATTTTTGCAGGAAAAAAAGCATTTAAAATCACTCGCGGCTATAATGAATTGTCGGCTCCCATAATACAGAGAACAGTCATTGAAAGTCATTAATAAAAATAAAAATAAAATGACGTAGGGTTCCCCCTAAATATCCATACCAGACCCTTAAGGTCTGGTATGGATTTTAAGGAGAACCCCGTGCCAAAAAAAAATGGTGTGGGGGTCCCCCTCAAAATCCACACCAGACCCTTTATCCAAGCACGCAACCTGGCAGGCTGCAGGAAAAGAGGGGGGGCGAGAGAGCACCCCCCCTGAACTGTACTAGGCCACATGCCCTCAACATTGGAAGGATGCTATGGGGGTCTGTGAACCCTCAAAGCACCATGTCCCCATGTTGATGAGGACAAGGGCCTCATCCCCACAACCCTTGCCTGGTGGTTGTGGGGGTCTGCGGGTGGGGGGCTTATCAGAATCGGGAAGCCCCCTTTAACAAGGGGACCCACAGTTCCCGGCCCCCCGTGTTTGAAATGGTAAGGGGGTACAAAAGTACCCCTACCATTTCACAAAGAAAGTGTAAAAAATAGTTAAAAATCACAGACACCATTGGGAAAAGTCCTTTATTAAAAAAAAATAAATAAAAAAAAAAAAGGATTCCAGCGGTGGTAATCCACTCTTGCTATCCAGCAATGGGTGATCTATTCTCCGGGGTCCAGCGATGGCTGATCTCTTCCGACGACGTCCAGCACAGCGCATCCTGTCTCCATGGAGACACTGCGGAATCCCGTCTTAGCTGAGGAGGACCGGGCCACTCGTCACCTGACCCCGCCCCCCCGACGCAACATTTGTGGCTTGTGTGAAGGTTATAGTGTCTACAATCTATAGTGTGTGTGTGTATGTATATGTATATATATATATATATATATATATATATATATATATATATATATATATATATATATATATATATGTATATACTGGATTTTTATATTTGTAATAGCGGTGATCAGCGACTTATAGTGGGACTGAGTGTGGCAGCCAATCTGACTCTAACTGATGCTAGGTGGGAACCAACTGACTGACATTAACATCACCAGTGACACTAATACAGTGATCAGTGATAATACAATGCACTGTCACTATACTAATGACACTGGCAACAATTGTTAATGTGTGTATTATGTGCTGCATTTTACTACAAATCTTTCCCTCTGTACAGAGCCCTGTGTAATTTGTCAGTAGTTGTACCTTGAGCAGGCGGCAGCTCCAGGTCAGGCAACGTACCTGTATTTTGCCACCATTCTTACCAGGTCAGGGCACATACATGATGACCCATGCTGTGATTGAACACAGCATTCGTTTGCCAGCTGATTTTAGCTAATGATTTTGGTTGAAGTCCACTGATTGGCTGTGGCCAATCACACACAGAGTGCTGTGTGTTTACAAAAATGCACAGAACTCTGCGTACTGTGAACAGCAATCTGGCTGGCGTTCTCCTCGCAAAGCAGGGACAAAAAACAGACAGATTGTAAAGTAGTTAGGCGCACAGTTAACCATTTGATTGCCCCTAGATGTTAACCCCTTTCATTAATTCAATGACAGTGTACAGTATCAGTACTCATTTGTTGTCCCCTCAAAATAACTCAACACACAGTCATTAATGTCTAAACCGCTGGCAACAAAAGTGAGTACACCCCTAAGTGAAAATGTCCAAATTGGGCCAAATTAGCCATTTTCCGTTCCCCGGTGTCAGGTGACTCGTTAGCGTTACAAGGTCTCAGGTGTGAACGGGGAGCAGATGTGTTAAATTTGGTGTTATCACTCTCATACTGGTCACTGGAAGTTCAACGTGGCACCTCCATGGCTAAGAACTCTGAGGATCTGAAAAAAAGAATTGTTGCTCTACATAAAGATGGCCTAGGCTATAAGAAGATTGTCAAGACTCTGAAACTGAGCTGCAGCACGGTTAAGACCATACAGCTGATTACCAGGACAGGTTCCACTCAGAACAGGCCTTGCCATGGTCGACCAAAGAAGTTGAGTGCACGTGCTCAGTGTCATATCCAAAGGTTGTTTTGGGGAAATAGACATATGAGTGCTGCCAGCATTGCTGCAGAGGTTGAAGGGGTGGGGGGGGTTAGCCTGTCAGTGCCCAGACCATACGCTGCACACTGCATCAAATTGGTCTGCATGGCTGTTGTCCCAGAAGGAAGCCTCTTCTAAAGATGATGCACAAGAGAGCCGGCAAACAGTTTGCTGAAGATAAGCAGACAAAGGACATGGATTACTGGAACCATGTCATGTGGTCTGATGAGACAAAGATAAACTTATTTGGTTCAGATGGTGCCAAGCGTGTGTGGCGGCAACCAGGTGAAGAGTACAAAGACAAGTGTGTCATGGTCTGGGGCTGCATGAGTGCTGCCGGCACTGGGAAGCTACAGTTTGAGGGACCCATGAATGCCAAATTGTAATGCGACATTCTGAAGCAGAGCATGATCCCATCCCTTTGGAGACTGGACTGCAGGGCAGTAGTCCAACATAACGACCCCAAACACGCCTCCAAGATGACCACTGCCTAGCTAAAGAAGCTGAGGGTAAAGGTGATGGACTGGCCAAGCATGTCTCCAGACCCAGGGCCGGGACAAGGGGTGGGCAGGAGGGGCGGCTGCCCCTGGTGCAATAGTATATTGCAGGGATGGGGGCACCCTGAGCCTAACCCTAAGGGAAAGGGGGGCGCAGTTTGGCATCTTTGCCCTGGGCACTGGATGACCTTGTCCCGGCACTGTCCAGACCTAAACCTTATTGAGCATCTGTGGGGCATCCTCAAATGGAAGGTTGAGGAGGGCAAGGTCTCTAACATCCACCAGCTCCGTAATGTTGTCATGGAGGAGTGGAAGAGGACTCCAGTGGCAACCTGTGAAACTCTGGTGAACTCCATGCCCAAGAGGGTTATGGCAGTGCTGGGAAATAATGATGGCCACACAATATTGACACTTTTGGCCCAATTTTGCACATTCTCACTTAGGGGCGTACTCACTTTTGTTGCCAGCGGTTTAAACGTTAATAGCTGTGTGAGTTATGAGGGGACAGCAAATTTACACTGTTATACAAGTTGTACACTCATTACTTTACATTGTAGCAAAGTGTCATTTCTTTATTGTTGTCACATGAAAAGATATAATAAAATATTTACAAAAATGTGAAGGGTGTACTCGGTTTTGTGAGCTACTGTATATCACATTTTTTATCTACTCCTGAAGAAGCAGAATTTAATTCCGAGAAGCATGCAAGCCATTGACTGACCTCACTTTCTGTTATACACGTTATAACACTATTTTTTTTTCAGTGCATTTTATTGGAGTTTATGCATGAATACAAAGAATATTGTACACAGTATAGCGATACCAAACCAATGAAACTTAGTAACAAGTATAAATGCTGTATATATAAAAGACAGGTGAGAACAGAGCTATAGGAGCACAGTACTCATGTAAGGAGCATATTTGGAAAAAGGGTTCATGATAAACAGGTATTAGGTCTTAACCCAAGGTAACCATGGTTGCCATGCTTTTTGTAATGTGTCTAGTCTATCAGAGTGTATGGCTAGTGATTTTTCGTACTCATAAGTGAGATCGATAGATGCAATCCCTTCAGACAAGTTAGGAGCCTTGTCTGATTTCCAATACCTGGTGATAACCATTCTAGATGCCAGCAGTATATGTACAACTACTAAATGAAATGAAGATAGGAACTTACCAAATTTTAAGTTGAGTAGGGCCAGTGCTGGGGATAGGTGGGGTCAGGATGCCTATTACAGAGGAAACTTAAAGCGGGATTCCAGCCTAAAGTGGAACTCCCGCTTTTCGGAACCCTCCCCCCCCTCCGGTGTCACATTTGGCACCTTTCAGGGGGGAGGGGGTTTACGCAAGTTTCTGTCCCAGCGCGCTGTCTGCCGGGGCACACACGTGTCCCGGCAGACAGCGCTGTGCTAAGTCCCGCTTTAAACCAAATACTTTATTCCAAAAACTGGTTAGGCTCTTGCAGGCCCATAGTGTATGGTATAAATTGCCCACTTGTCCACAATTACACCAGCATAAAGGTGAACGGAAAGAGTAGAATTGTGCCAATCGGTAGGGTCGGAAGTACCATCTAAACGCTTGAAGCCATTATTCTGGCATATAGGACTTCTGCAGATCTAGCTCCCATCTCAGGATAGGGCCTGTCTTGCAGAATGTGGTTTTGCATTGGAGAGCCTCGTAAAAGAGAGCTATACCTTTTAGGGTGTGGTGTAGTAGACTCATAGAAGGCAAATATTGATGATGAAATATTTTTTTTTACAATTTCTTTATTTCTTTTTATCATTTCAAACATAGTCATAACGATAAAAGTAAACCCCCTCTCTACACACAGAATCAGGCCCGCCCCCTTCAACCCTGGCAAACAGATCACACTAGAAGTCTGAAAAAACACAGCCTTGCGCTCGAGCACCTGTGGCGTAAGACTAAGTCCCAGAAAGATTTCAGCCAGTATAAATCTGCCCTCCAAAAATACAATTCCAGCCTCACTGACAAGCAGACCCATTTCATCACTCATTAAAAACGTATCATCCCATCCCCGTCAACTCTTCTCTACCTTCAACTCTCTACTTCGCCCTCCACTGCCACCACCCACCAACTCACTCACTGCTCAGGAGATCGCCAGTCACTTCAAACAGAAGATTGATACAATTCGCAAGGAGATCTCTACTGTTCAGACACCCTCCATGCCTTACACCTCATGTCCACAGGTAGAATCATTACTTCCCTCTTTAAACTCAACCACTATAGAAGAGGTTGCTAAATTACTTGCAAACATCCATCTTACCACCTGCCCTCTGGATCCTGTTCCCTCACAAATGCTACAGTCACCCTCCTAGCTCTATTCTACACTCTATAACCCACATCTTCAATCTCTCCCTCTCTTCTGGCATCTTCCCCAATTCCTTGAAACATGCACTTGTCCGCCCCATACTTAAAAAGCCCTCACTGGACCCATCCAATCTTAACAACCTACGCCCCATCTCCTTGCTCCCCTTTTTATCCAAACTCCCTTGAACGTCCACCTCGCTGATAATGGCCTTCTTGATCCCCTTCAGTCTGGATTTCGTCCTCAACATTCCACAGAAACTGCTCTCCTAAAATTAACAAACGATCTACTAACGGCCAAAACTAAGGGACACTATTCTGTACTCCTACTTCTGGACCTATCTGCTGCCTTCGATGCGGTTGACCACCCCCTCCTCCTCAAAAAACTCCATGCCTTTGGTCTCCGTGACTGTACCCTTCGCTGGTTTTCTACCTACTTATTTAACCGCACCTTCAGCGTTACTTACAATTTCACTACCTCCTCTCCTCTTCCTTTCTCTGTTGGGGTCCCCCAAAGTTCTGTTCTTGGACCTCTCCTATTTTCAAGCTACACCTCCTCCCTGGGTCAGCTGATAGCCTCCCAGGGCTTCCAATACCATCTCTACGCTGACGAAACTCAAATCTATTTCTCTACCCCTCAACTTCAGTCTCCTCACGTATCACTATTTTACTATCAGATATATCAGTCTGGATGTCACACCACTTGCTCAAACTTAATCTATCCAAAACCGAGCTTATAATTTTTCCTCCCCCCACGTGCCTCTTTCCCTGATCTCTCATTCAAAATTGATGGCACAACTATCAGCCCATCCCCACATGCCAAGATACTAGGAGTAGTCCTGGACTCTGAACTCTCCTTTAAGCCCCATGTCCAATCACTGTCCAAATCTTGCCACCTCAACCTCCGAAACATCTCCAAAATACGCTCCTTTCTAACCAATGATGCAACAAAGCTCTTGATTCACTCCTCGGTCATCTCCCGCCTCGATTACTGCAACTCCCTCCTCATTGGCCTACCTCTGCATACTCTAACCCCCCTTCAGTCCATCATGAATGCTGCTGCCAGACTTATCCACCTTACCAACCACTCTGTCTCTGCTACTCCTCTCTGTCAATCCCTCCACTGGCTTCCACTCACCCAACAAATTAAATTTAAAATACTAACCACCACCTACAAAGCAATCCACAAGTCTGCTCCTAGCTACATCACTGACCTAGTCTCAAAATACCAACCTAATCGTTCTCTTCGTTCTTCTCAAGACCTCCTGCTCTCTCATCCCTTCCTCCCATGCTCGTCTCCAGGACTTTTCAAGAGCCTCTCCAAGCCTATGGAACTCCTTAACCCAATCGGTCCGTCTATCTCCTACTCTATTAGCTTTTAGACGATCCCTGAAAACTCTCCTTCAGGGAAGCCTATACTACCCACACCTAACAACTGTATTTTCATTTTTTCCATCTGATCATCCCCCACAGTTATTACCTTTTTTGTTTCCACTTGACCTTCCCTTCTAGATTGTAAGCTTTAACAAGCAGGGCCCTCTGATCCCTCCTGTATTGAATTGTATTGTAATTGTACTGTCTCCCCTGATGTTGTAAAGCGCTGCGCAAACTGCTGGCGCTATATAAATCCTGTATAATAATAATAATAAACTTGCATATAGATTTCCCACATTCTTTACCAATATATTGATTAATATTCATCAATAAACATTTCCCCCCCTATACAAGTCATCTTCAAGTCTAGTCTTATATAGGGTTGTACCCCATCTTCTATATAGGAAATCTAAGTTAGGTTACAAAAAGGAAAAAGAAAAAAGAAAGTAAAAGAGGGTAGGAACTGGGGGGTGTTCCCCTCCCCAATCCGCCCTCCTTACTTCCATAGATGTCTAGGCCTAGGGGTGACGCTATCCCCCCCAGCCCAGGCCCAGAATCCGCCACTATTTTCCTTTGTTTCGCCTACCTATCCTGTCTAAAATGTATCCCCCCAATACCCCCCCCCCCCCAAAAAAAAGGGGGGGGGAGAAAAAAAAAGGGGGGACCGGAGAGGGGGGGCAAAGAAGTATAGGCCCCCCAATCCCTCATCCCCCTCTCCCCCCTCCCTCCCCCCCGCTATCCCATTTCCTCCCCTGTCGAGATATAACTATTCCACAGTGTCCAAATCTCTAAATAGCTCTTTCTCTTTTTCCTAGATGTCCATATTAGTTCTTCCATCTTATTCACTTCCTCAACTTTTTTAAGCCACATACCCACTGTTGGTGGTTGTGTTTGTTTCCATTTAAGTGGAATGCAGGCTTTTGCTGAATTAAGTGACACAGGACAGAATTCCTGTATTTTATATGTCTGACATATGCAAAAGAAATATCACAGGGTCGTCCTCTAATTCTTCCTGGCCAAATTTCTGAATAATCTCACGTATCTCTAACCAGTATTTCCGAACTTTGGGGCAGGACCAACATAAATGTAAAAAATTCCCTTGTTCCTTCTGACATCTCCAACATTCCCCTGATATGTTCGGGAAGCATTTTTGAAGTTTTTCCAGGGTCCTGTACCATTGTGAGAGGACTTTATAATTCAACTCCTGCAATTTAGTGCAGGTTGCTATTTTGAATATGTATTGAATCATATTATTTTTTTGATCCTCTGAAAAGGTCCTCCCCAAATCCGTTTCCCATTTAGAAATAAAAAGTAACTGAAAATTCTCTGCTGGTTTAATTAATAATCCATACATTTTGGAGATTACATTCGTGGTAGCCTCCTTCTCCACGCAAAGCCTCTTGAATGGTGTAACACCTCGGTCTAATAAGCTGGACTCTGTCCCTGTACTCAGGAAATGCCGCTTGCCAAAAGTCTAATTGAAAGGGACCCTTTTTATCCACGAGTTCCTTCATGGTAGGCCATTTACCTGAATGTATAAAATGTGATGCTTGATAGATTCCTCGATTGATCAATTTCTCAATTGGTCCTTTCTGTGTCCCTGACAGGAACTGCGGATTACCTCATATAGGAACCAATGGTGAGCTAGAGAGTCTGTTTTGGGAAATCAGATTGTAACATATCTGTAATGTGTGTCCTATTGTAGGGTGTAATTTGGTATCCAATGACAGATTTCTGTAGCACCAAGGTGCTCTATGAAGTAACTCCCTACGCTATAATTGTTCTAATTTAGGCCAGATCTTCAATTCCCCATGTCAGCACCAGTCCAGCAGTCGGCCCAAGTGTATGCCCTGATAGTATTTGTATACTGTATATCTGGGACTCCAAGCCCTCCATTTCGTTTAGGACACTAGAGTCCTTTTAATCCTTGACTGTTTATATGACCAAATAAACTTAGTGAACATTGTTTGGATCCTTCTGAAAAATTATTTTGGTATTAGAATTGGTGCTGCCTGGAGAGGGTACAGGAGTTTTGGTAAGATGGTCATCTTGATTATATTAATTCTTCTAAACCAGGAAAATATTCCCCTGTGCCATCTCTCCAGTAAGCCACTTATCCTACTTATTACAGGGATGAAATTTAGCTCATACATTTTTTTAGGGTCCGCCACTATATATATATATATATATATATATATATATATATATATATATATATATATATATATATATATATATATATATATATATATATATATATATATATATATATATATATATATATATATATATATATATATATATATATATATATATATATATTCTTAAGTATTTCAGGCATTGGTCTGCCCATTTAAATTTAACGTTAGATTTAATTAAATGTCTCATTCCTTTGGGGACTGCTACCATCAAGGCCTCAGACTTTGTAAAATGTAGTTAAAAAAAAGATAGATGTACTATATAACTCAATCTCCCTAAAAAGATTAGGGAGTGAAGTTATCGGGCTTGTCACTGAAAAGAGTAAGTCATCTGCGTACGCGGCTACTTTATTTTGGGTTCCTCCTATAGTTTATTCCTTGAATGTCCTGATTGGACTGTATTTTACACAGCAAAGGTTCGAGGATTAATGAGAATAACAAAGGGGACAAGGGACACCCTTGTCTCATCCCATTTGCTATCGCGAACGGAGGTGATATTACTCCGTTCATTCTAACCTGTGCCTTAGTTTCTTTATACATACTTTTTATCCATCCAATGATGGATATTTTTATCCATCCGATGATGAAATATTAACTGATGGAATGGGGTTAACCTTAAGGAACTTGGCTAGTTGGATATGCATATTTGACTCAGATGGGGGAATTTCCTTTATCTAAAATATCTTCCACCCACTGAATATTTTGGTCACTCTACTTTTGTGGGATAGTAAGGGATAAGGACTTCTAGAGCTGTGAGAGGTATGCGTAAATGTTGGGTTTTAGAGAGATATCCTGGGTAGGTCATTAAGGCACTCCATGGTCTAACAGATACTTGGACTGTGATTGGTAAGTTACACAGTTGAAGTGGCTTCCAACAGTCAGCCATAAGTAAAGTGGAAAGTTGATGTATCTTTACTATTGCTGCCTCAGCTCGGACCCAATGAATATCTGAAAATGGGGTAAATAGTATTTAATTTGTGATAATTGGGTTGCAATGTAGTAATCTTTTAACTCTACCATACCTTACCCCCAATATTTTTATGTTTGATCAATAGTGACAAGGCACATCTCAGGCGTTTACCCTACCTATTGCCCTTTCAGATTCTGGCAGAGCAATAGGTAGGACGACGAAAGTGAGATTGACACAATGTGGAAAAGGTATAAGGTCTGTGAATGTATCATCATCTTGAGTGCAGCTATTCTGCCTGTCCAAGATAATTCCGTATAGGAAGGTTGTAAGAGCTATTGATGGACTATGGATAATAAAGGTTTGAAATTGGCTTCTGCAAGTGAAGCTACAGATGGGGTTAGGCTGAATCCAAGGTAGGGAATTCCATCTGTCTTCCAGACAGATGGAAATATAGTAATTTAAGTGTTTTTTCGTGTGCTTGTGAACCCCTATATCTAGAATTAATGACTTAGCGAAGTAGGGGATAAGAGGTGTAGTGCTAAAAAATGGTGATAATAAACAAAAAGTTAATCAATGATATAAAATTGCTGTAGTAGTAAAAACATAGTCCATCAGGAATACTTAAAAAGACTCGAGAAAAGGCCATCACCAACACCCGATATAACTGACTCTTACCGCCAGTGCATTGGATATACACAGTGAATAGACTTATGGTTGATCAAATTCACATTTCTTCCTACTCGTCAAATGGCCCACTTAGTTACAGCAAGAGGTCCTTCTTCCACTGACCCACCAGATGCAATCAACCCAATCTCGGCAAAAGCTTGACTAAACAGTATGCTTCCAAAGGTATAGCACGGCGGCCACGTAAGTAGAAAATGGAAGAGACACTCTCATTGCACAGACATCCGACAGAAAAGCAAATTTAAATCTAAACTCACATGTAATATGTAAAATACAGGCAAAAGGAAAGTGTCCAGCGCTTCCTACCAACAAGATGGTGGCCACTCCTCTGTCCACAACGCAACGCCACTCGTCCCTTACTCAACCCGATGTTTCGTCACAAACGTGCATCTTCAGGGGCGTGGTCATGACGTGTGACGTTGCTCTTTATAAAGGGGATGGATATAATTGGAAAACCAGATATTGCTTTCTAAATATATATGAAACGTCGGATGTCTGCACAATGGGGGTGGCTCTTTAATTTACCACTTATGTGGCCGCCGTGCTATACCTTTGGAAGCATACTGTTTAATCAAGCTTTTGCCGAGATTGGGTTGATTGCATCTGGTGGGTCAGTGGAAGAAGAACCTCTTGCTGTAACTAAGTGGGCCATTTGACGAGTAGGAAGAAACATGGATGTGATCAACCATAAGTCTATTCACTGTGTATATCCAATGCACTGGTGGTAAGAGTCAATTATATCGGGTGTTGGTGACAGTCTTTTCTCTTCAGCCTTTTTGAGCATTCTAGCTTAGTGGATTTGTTAGAGACAGAATGATATCATCCGCAAACAGACTTGCTGTATGGGATTCACCTCGTAAGCGAATTCCTGAGATGTTTGGATGTGAGCGGATGGTTTCCGCAAGGGGTTCAATGACGAGGTTGTAGATAGAGGTTGACAGTGGGCAACCCTGCCTGGTGCCATTTGTGATACAAAAAGGTTTTGAGAGTAATCCAGAGGTAAATACTTGGGCTGATAGGGTAGAGTATAATACCGATATTGCTTCCAGGATTGGCCCCTGGAATCCAAATTTTTCAGCACCATCGACATATAGCACCAGTGCACCCTGTCAATGCCTTGTCAGCATCAATGGACAGAATCAGAGAAGGCGTTCTAGACAGTTCAGCATAGTGGATCAGATTCAGGCCCCTTCTGGTAGCATCTGAGGCTTGCCTACCACTCATGAATCCCATTTGGTCTAGTTTGATTAGGGAAGGTAGTAGGCCTGAAGGGCCTGGTATTGATTTTAGGGGAACCCCTACGCAATTTTTTTTCATTTTGGTTCGGGGTTCCCCTTAATATTCATACCACACCCAAATGGCCTGATAATGGACTGGGGGGAAAACCCATGCTCTTTTTTCAATGAGTTTTATCCATATTGCTGAGACCCGACAATTCATTACAGCCGTAATCAGTTTTAAATGACAATTTTTCCTTTAGAAATGTCATTCTGCTGTGGTACTGTTCTAAACACAGGAACAATGTGCCACTTTTCAGGCATACTATAGACACCCCCAGGCACTATATTTAAAGGAATATTAAATTTTTATTGTTTCACTTTTAAGCATTAAAAAAATCACTGCTCCCGAAAAAGATAAAAACATTTTTTTCCATTGATGCATGTGCCCTGGGGCAGGACCTGAGTCCTCAAACACTTTTTATGACAATAACTTGCATATAAGCCTTTAAAATTAGCACTTTTGATTTTTCATGTTCGTGTCCCATAGACTTTAACGGTGTTAGTGTGTTCTTCCAAATTTTTTGCCTGTTTGGTATGTTCTGCTGCGAACCTAACCAGGGGGTGTAAGGCTTATCCCTAATCAGTACCGATTAGTGCTGCACGATTCTGGCTAAAATGAGAATCACAATTTTTTTGCTTAGAATAAAGATCAAGATTCTCCCATGATTCTTGCGGCATTATTTTTTCCCAGAAAATTGCATTTGAAAGACCTCTGCGCAAATACAGTGTGACATAAAATATTGCAACAACGGCGCATGCGCGGATGCCTGAGCGGGCGGACGTCCTGGCTTAGAGCTCCGCTCCAAGGGAGGAGATAGCCCGAGGACTACGGGTCCCAGCGGTACCGCGAACGGTACAAATCAGCGCCATAAGCCCCATCTAGACCCCAGGTGAATATAGAATGGTCCTGCGGGGACATAAATCAAAAAATAAAGCGCCACTATCTAAAACGGCGCCGGCCAGGCAGACTCTCAGAATGGCGGCAGCTATCTCCTCACAGAACATCACACAGCGCTGTAAGACAGCGCCCTCACAGTTTACTGAGGAAACGGCAGGCATAGATTCAGATACTGAGGTAACTCAGAATGAGAATAGTGAGGATATATTTAAAAAGTTTGAATTTATGCTACACAAAGCCCTAAAGAAGACTTCTGACAGAATCACAGATAAATTGACTAAAGGAATTCGAGAGCTGGGGCAGAGAACAGCTGAGCTAGAAATTAGAGTGGACGACCTAGATGGTTTCACACAGCAAAACACCTCAGAGCTTGAAATTCTAAAGGAAGAAAATCTTACACTACAGTCTCGTTTAGAAAACCAGGAAAATAGGGATCGACGATCGAACCTGAGAATAAGAGGAATTCCTGAGACTGTCCTTGATCTCCCGGCTACTATAACAGCCCTATTTCAAGAATTACATGTACCTGTGGAAAGACTAGAATTCGATAGAATTCACAGAGCTCTAGCCCCCCGCAAAACAAATGGCCCACCAAGAGATACAATTGCTAAATTCCACTACTACAGAACCAAAGAGCAACTATTGGCGGCTGCTAGGGACAAAGAATCTCCTGCAATTTCAGGGTTACACATATCAGCTTTTCGCTGATATATCTCCTCTCACGGCTGCTAAAAGACGTGCACTTAAGCCCCAGCTGCAAATCCTGCAACAACACCATATTACCTATCATTGGGGATTTCCCTTTTCTCTAAAATTTACCTTTCTCTAAACTAAGTACATCTGTAATTCCCCGGAAGACCTGCAATCGGCCCTGGTCGAAATGGGCATCGCAGACAGATCCACTTCAAACGATCATCCCCGCAGACGTCCAGCCTCAGTCCCTCCTCAGCAGAAAAAAAACACTACACCCTCCGCAGGAGCTTCTTCATCTTCTCAACATCATATTCCCAAACGCGGACGATTCGAAAATCAATCCCCCTCCAACGAGGATTCTATGGACTGAACTTTTTACCTAGTCCGTCCTGCTAATACTTACTACCAGCACCATTTGCTGGTTGAAAATTTAAAAAATCCCCAATACTCCCACACCACTTTCTTATCTCTATTAGGAAATTTTTAGTCGAGACTTGACCATTCTTTTTCTAATATGCCTTCTAGGTTCCAGTGTCTAAGTATAGATACCTGACTTTCTTTTCTTTTTTTTCCATATTTCACTATCCTACCCATATTGGTATTTATACTAATAAATGTATAGTGATATCCTTATATTCTATTTTCTGTTTAGGTCCTTATACAAAGCGGACTTTTAGTTGTTTAAAAGTTTTTTTTATATAATCTCGTGGTCCTCCGGTGCTATTCCTCCCTCAGGAAATTCTTGTTGCCCCGTGTTCCATCTTCAGGTACCCGTCAGGATTATGTGGGTCTCTGATGATGGCTTTGGAACCTCTCGGAACATGCTGAATATGTTCTGTAGACGTTCCCACACCCTGTGTTATTATCTTTTATTATTGCTAATATGCTATTATAAAAGGGTTGATCGTTTTTCCTTTTTTTTTTATTATTTCTACTCTATTTTTTTCTGTTTTGCTTTCTCTAATCTTTTCCCTCTCCAGGTGGTGATTACGAACCTAGAAGTAAGTCATGTTTTTATTCTTATAGTAATCTATACTTTACAGTTATGGCCCCCATAAATATTCTGTCTTTAAATGTACAAGGGTTTAATATTCCACACAAACGTTCAAAAGCTATGCGCACTTTTCATGCTAAAAAGGCTCATATGCCTACAGGAAACTCACTTTATAGATAAGGCTCATCCAAAATTCCTCTCTTCCACTTATCCACAGTTTTATGTTGCCTCTGCTCCCGTTAAACAACGGGGAACTCTTATAGGTTTCCACCGTAACACTCCATTCACCCTTGTGTCACAATTGAATGATCCAGAAGGTAGATACATTTTGATTACAGGTTACCTCGCTGACGACCCTATCACGTTCGTCTCTTATTACGCTCCCAACAAGCGACCACTAGCTTTTATGTCCCATCTCTTCCAACTTATTGAGACACATAAATTTGGTACATTGGTCCTATGTGGAGATTCTAATGCTACAGTATTCCCCTTCCTTGACAAATCTCCAATTACCCCTAATACGAACTCCACCAAGATGACTCTACAACCCCTGCTAACAGCTCACAAATTAGTAGACACATGGAGAGAACTTAACCCCACCAATAGACGTTTTACACACTATTCATATCCACACAAATCATTCTCCCGTATCGATCACATCTTTGTTCCAACTAGTTTACTACCAGAAATACTATCCTCTAAAATTATTCCATTACCATGGTCAGACCATTGTGCAGTTTTCACCACCCTAACCTCAACTATACCCAGATCCCATGATACAACCTGGAACATAAATGATACTCTACTAACCCATCCATCACATAGATCGCTAATCGAACAAGCGCTGTCTGATTACATCTCCTCTAATGATACAGGCAATGTTTCTTCCCTGACATTATGGGAAGCCCATAAATCTGTCATTCGAGGAAATCTTATTCGTCTAACATCAACACTCAAAAGAGAGCGTAAACTTATGTTCGCAAAACTGGAAACTGCTTTCAACACATGTCACTTAGTCTTTCAATCCTCTCCAACTGTTGACAACCATACAAAGCTTGATAAAGCACGACTGGATCTAGACCTTTTTTTAACAGATTCAGCCGACAAGCTAATGAGTAAACGCCAACATATCCAGTATCTCAAAGCCAACAAACCTGACACTCCTATGGCACGTAGCTTAAAAATGTTACAAAAAGTGCAGTCCTCTTTCAGACTTAGGACTACACGTGATGTATATACTAGTAATCCGGTAAAAATACTGGAGGTATTTCATTCCAAATTATCTAAACTATATTCCTCTTGCCAAGAGTTTGATAAATCAAAAGCAGATACCATGTTTTCCAATATTAGCCTTCCCACCCTTGATCAATCACAACGTGATAATCTTGAGCGCCAAATAACTACCCCGGAAGTCCTGAATGCGATCAATCAGGCGATCAACCAGGCCCTGACGGATTCTCAGCATTATACTATAAGCAGTTCTCACATATACTAGCGCCGATCCTGACCAGAGCCTTCAATTCCATCCTTGAAAATCATTCCTTCCGCACAGAAACACTCACCTCCATTATAGTAATGATTCCTAAACCACACTCAGACACAACTTCATGGACAAATTATCGTCCTATATCACTACTCAACCTTGACATTAAATTATTAGCTAAGATATTAGCTACTCGCCTCAATAATATTATAGGTCAATTGATACACCGAGATCAAACCGGCTTTATGCCAAAAAGACAGGCAGGTGACAACATCAGGTGTGTTCTTCTACTCATGAACGCAGCTAAATCTAGACATATTCCTTCATGTCTTATATCTCTAGATATTAAGAAAGCGTTCGATTCTGTCACCTGGCCATATATGCAGTATACGCTACAAAAATGGGGATTTGGTAATCATTTCCTAAAATGGATCTCTTCGTTGTATGATAGCCCTAAAGCATACATTAAATATGCCGGATATAAATCTGCAATGATGAACATTTGTAGAGGTACGAGACAGGGTTGTCCCTTATCCCCCTTACTTTTCGCCCTCCTTATTGAACCATTGGCACAGTTAATCAGGAGTAATCAAGATATCAAGGGTATTGAATTAGGAGGTTTTCAACATAAATTATGCCTTTTTGCTGACGATATTCTCATATTCCTAACTCGTCCACATATATCTGCTCCGAATTTACTGAACGTATTAGACAAATTTGCTACAGTTTCTGGACTTAAAGTCAACCCTACCAAATCAAATGTACTTAACATATCTTTAGAACAAACAGACCTCCTACATCTCCAATCTACTTTACCATTCCACTGGGTTTCTAATCAGCTACCCTATTTAGGTGTTCAGCTCACAACCTCACTCAAAGATTTATTTAGAGTCAACTACCTCCCTTTACTGAAACAAGTTACTAATTACATGAAACAATGGTCCTCTCTTCCATTATCCTGGTTGGGAAGGATTAATGCAATAAAAATGTCAATTTTACCGAAATTTCTTTATTTGTTTAGAGTTTTGCCTATCCCACTACCAGCATATTTCCTCAGAATATTACAACGTAGAGTCTCGGCCTTCATCTGGGGGAAAATCAAACCACGGATACCTATGACCACATTATATCTAAGTAAACTGAAAGGGGGGCTAGGCTTACCAAATTTTGCTTCCTACTATTCGGCTGCACAACTCTCAATTCTTACGAAATATCATTCTAAAGTAGAGGCACCCCTATGGGTATTGATTGAATCTGTAGACTGTGACCCTATCTCTATTGCAAATATATTATGGATTCAACACACAGATAGGTCACATATCTCTAATCCCATTACGAAACATTCCTTATCAATATGGGATAAATTTGGTAAACCTTCCAACCTTCAATCCCCACACAATCCTCTTCTCTCCTTCCTTGGAAATCCAGCCTTTTACCCAGCATGGAGGTATCCAAAGTCATTTTCTGCTTGGTCCACTTTAAATTTATCTTGACTATATCAATTATGTAATAATTCCACCATCATGGAATTCCCGATACTATGTGACACTACCTGCAAATCAAAAATTTCTACACTCCTCTCCTAAATGTTGGCACACCGCTTAACCAGATGTCTCAATTTGAACGTATATGCAAAAGTGATCCACATATTAGAGGTGTTATCTCTTCGATATATCAGCAACTCACTACTCCCCCTAAGGATATATTACCCTCCTATGCAGATAAATGGGCAGTAGATATGAACAGAGTTTTTGACACTAATGACTGGTCCAAAGTATGGCAAGCTACAAAAAGCTCTTCCCCAAATTGTCACGCTGTTGAAACCAATTTTAAAGTTTTAGCAAGATGGTACCTGCTAGAATAGCCAAATTTACCCCGACTTATCCTAACAACTGCTTCAGAGGTTGTCCTTCCCCAGGTACCCATTTCCACATCTGGTGGCAATGTCCGGTGGTCCAAGAATTTTGGACAAATATTTTTGCTTTGGCTTCTAAAGCTCTAGAATGTTCTATACCTCCGGATCCAGCCATGGCTCTTCTGAACCTGAAACCTCCAACGCTAACGCACCCTCACTTTAAGCTGTTCCTCCAGCTTAGTACTGCCGCTAAACAAACTATAGCTAAAGCCTGGAAATCCAAAACTTTGATAGTTGCGGAAGCCAAACATAGAATGAATAGAGCTTTAACTTATGCTAAAATGTCGGCCATAGAAGACAATAATATCGATAAATTTAAACAAATCTGGCAACCATGGGTAAAACACTACCTTCCCCCTGACTTCGACCAGTCATTATTGTTACCTCAATAGTTATTTGGTTATTTTATTGGATGAACTACATTGTCCTATTTGATATGCAGATCACCACCTGGAGAAACTCTTTCCTTCTTTCCTCTTCTTCTTTCTCCTTTTATTTTTCTTTTTCCTCTCTCTCCTTCTCTATCTCACATCTTTAGCTCTTTAGTTTTTTTTTATGGAATATATTAATTGAATTCATTTATTTTGACATTATAATCATTTGCATCTAATACCAACATGTTTTATTCTTCAGATTGTTTACCTTGAAGTTAAAGTACACTGTAAACATTAGGTTATGATCATACTCACTTGCTATTCATTATTCTTAATATACAAATTTTGCCTATGTACTCTTACTACTATCTTAGTTATTGTAATACCTGTTCGTTTAATTGCCCCCATTTTGCCACAGTTTGCACCCATTAGGGGTGGTAAAATGGTCTGGAGGCATATCTAAAACGTCTCTAGAAGTGATTCAGGGTTACTCATTGTATCCATGAAACATTGTTTATTAGACGTTTTCCACAGTGTCGGATTTCTGACCCATTATTTTACATTTTAGACTGCATAATACACATGCTGTTATTTACTTTTATTTAAATTACAAGATATTTCATATATGAAAATGAATATATGTAATGCACCTTATTATTTTTCCTTTTTCGTTGTTTATTGTTTCTGTCTTTTTTATTTGAAAATAAAAATCTTTGACAAGAAAATATTGCAACAACTGCCATTTTATTCTCTAGGGTCTCTGCTAAAAATATATGTATGTTTGGGTGTTCTAAATAATTTCTAGCAAAAAAATATTGATTTTAACTTGTAAGCAACAAGTGTCAATAAAGGTTTAGTCTTTAAAAAACTGCCCTTGTTAAACTGCCCTCATTTACAGATCAAAGTTCTTTACTTTGATCACTAAAAGAACTAAAAGATACTTTGTATCTCTTCTCTATCTCTCAGCACTGAGGAATGTTGATAAACATTTGTCAGCTTTTTTTGACAACTCGGCTCTGCACTGTTTACATAGAATCAAGAAAATGGCTGATTAGGATTGTAAGGGGGGTTGAATTGAGATTGCAATTATTTTTTTTTAAACAATGGTGCAGCTTTTGCACCGATCACTGATTCTATTTATCCAGACAAGGAAGGAACTGGTAAATGACACACGACACAAAAGGGTACACAAGGCTGAAAGCACAAGGGACACAGAGGAAGGAGGAAGGGCTTTGAATCGATGCCGGCCGGCGTCTTGCTGAAATTGTTCTAAACGTTCTTTATGCTTGCTTTCTTCATTTTAAATGTGAGTACAAACCCCTTTTTTTAATAAAAGCTTATATCCATCATACAGTATTATACGATGGTCTGCCTTTTTTTATTTTTATGTCACTATTTGGATGCACCGCCGAGTGCTGTGACCAGTACTAGACCTTCCAGGCTGTGTCTTATCCGGAGTCCTTTGGTACCGAGTGGTGAATCCCTGGTTATCACCTCTCTAGGCGTTGTTTCCCCTTGGCGTCTGGATTTCCGTGTAGAGCTCAATCTGAGTGCTTGTTTATACCTACCTTCTGGTAAGGAGCATTGATATTGGTGGTGGCACCCTATCTTGATGTGGAGCACAGCGGTGTGGCATGAAGTAGTACACCTATATATGATCGCATTTCACTGGAATAAGGACTCCCCATACCTACTATATTCACCTTATGGACTTTCCTTAGTGATATATTTGATTTATATTTACCAAATGCCATCTAGAGTCGTCATTTATGCAATTTATTTATTTTTGTCTGATGATGCCAATTGGTCTTTCATTGTTATTATCAGGCTTCAGTGTTCTTATTTCCTGAAATACAATCAATGTGAATGTTTATTCGGTAGTTATGTAAATTAGGTAGCTATCTTGATCCGTCACATCAGATTTTATTAATACCTTCACTTGGCGCAGTTTTTCTTCTCTTAAAATTACACATTTAATGGCCCCTTCCAAGCTATCCAATCCGACACAGCCCCTAGACGGCAGGAGAGGGGAGGGGAAACCCAGTAGTGCCACGGGGGGAGGGGGTGAGGGGATGCAGGGGATCACACAGGGGCCCAATCACAGCTGGACCTGGATAGGAGGGGTGGTTCCCTCCATTGTCCTGCAGCTGCTGAAGGGCACCTCCATTCAATATTTGATCAAAAAATCCTAAAGGGTTGGTACCAAGTTCTGTGTTAAAGTTCCCTCTGGAAAAATTCTGGACACTGTAATTTGTCTTCTGTCTTGACTATCATACAAATCTAGATGAAATAGTAGTGCTTGAGTCATTGAATCCTGTCCCATCAATCTATTTGTAATACATTTTACAGTGTGCAATATACCCCCTTGCCCAGTCTCCACATTCTTCCAAGTCCCCTGTGTCTGAGGCAGCAGATAAGTTACTTGAGGGATCTGTGGCAATGAGCAGGGCTAGTCCCTCATGTCTCGGAACCATTAGGTAATACAGGGTCTTTTTCTCCAAGAATAAGAAAGTTCCCCTTTTGGGCATGTGGGTGGGTGTACTCTTTTATACAGCTCAATTTCTAGTGGCCTGGCTGAAAAGTCCAGGGCACCAGAACAGGATCCAGGTGCTGCGGGTCCACTGAAAGTGTTTTTGAGCTAACCAGTCATGCCAGACAGTTTCTGTGGCCATCCTATCTTGCCTTTATTAGCAGTAATGTCTGGGGAAAGTGAAAGCTCACCAGCAGTGTATCTCTACCAGAGTTTGTCCAGACCATACTCCCCCCACAATTATTTGTTTCAATAATATACAAAATATATTTATTGTAAACCCTTTGAAATAATATAAAAACTTATATACAAATATATTACAGTGGGTCCCTGCATGGCAGATCTTATGTCTTTTAACTAAATGAATAAAAAAAAAATCAATGCATAACGATTTATGAGCTTACTGTATATAGTTTTAATGAGTATACATTTTGTTATCTGTAGGGCATATATTTTTTTTTTTTTTTTTTTGTTTCAATAATTGTAATTTAAAACTTTTTACAATTGTTTTTGCTGAATCAGAGCAGGTCTATTGATATAACATAACATTAAATCGTACAGTCTAAGAACCGTACAATTTCAGTCCACTCTCGCTAATTTACAATTACAGAAAATCTTTAGTTCAATTTCACACACAGCATATAATATACATAGATGAAATAACAAAGAATACAAGCAACATATTGGGCTCATATTTTATTCGGAATAAAATAAACAGTAAATACCAGGGGCAACCCAGGTGTTATTTATGGCTTTAAAATGTGTTAAACGCAATTTGAAGCAGTTGTTAAAATATGCATATGTCACTTTAAAGCACATAAGGTTTGTCCTATTGCTTAATGAATTGATGTCTAACACTCAGGAAAGAACATGCATCTTTAATGCCAAAAAACTATGCTGCTGAAAGAAACTTGCAACATCATTTATCAAAATGTCTTTGGTAAGATCTATGTTTATTCCATTCCTGCAACCAAGCAGCCAGAAAATGTCATTCTCAGAATGTAATTTTCCATTGCAGATTTCAAATTGATTGCTTACTATGAAGCAATTAAGATCATTCTCATGAAAAATGCATACATAATAGTAATACATTAATGTAATATGTACAGTATATGTTATGATATGTATGATATTGGTGTCTTCTCTTTTGGTCATTGGGTGACCACTGATGATATAGCTCTTGTGCATGCACATTGAAGTTACATAGTTAGTCAGGTTGAAAAAAGACACAAGTCTATCTAGTTCAACAAAAATAAATAAATAATACAATCCCATATACACAATCCATCACCCACAGTTGATCCGGTGGAAGGGGAAAAACCCCAGCAAAGCATGATCCAATTTGCTACAGAAGGGGAAGAAATTCCTTCCTAATCCAATGAGAGGCAATCGGATTTTCCCTGGATCAATTTTACCTATAAATACCAGTACCCAGTTATTATGTAAATTTTGGAAAGAATCCAGGCCTTTTTAAAAGAAATTTACTGAGCTGGCCAGAACCACCTCTGGAGGGAGTCTATTCCACATTTTCACAGCTTAATTAAGTCTGATAAATCGGAAATAGCTGGGCTAGCTGCATGATCCCTCAGTGGGGTGGTGATCAGCTCATCCAGCATTCTTTCTAGGAGAAATACTGTGGATTCAGGAGACAATAGCTGGGGAAAATTATTACTCACAGTTTTAGGCCCAGAAGTAATGGTTTGAGGGCCTCCATCTGTGCCTGTCTCCATGTCCTCTCCCCTGTCTTCCTCCTCCTGCTTGGCTCCGGGTGCCACCTTTTCAGCTCCAGTGACTGGGAGATTGAATCTGGGCTGGCGGGATAGATCTCTCCTGACCGACCCCGCTCGCATGTGTTCAGTTGCTGGCTTCTCTGCTGCTGTTTGCCCCCAGATAGAGGAAGCAGAGTGCAGGCTGTTTGCTGTGGCAGGATCAAGTAGGCCATGGTGGGATCGGGAAGGCTGGGGCAGAAAGGATCTCTCCTTACTGAATCTAGGCATGCAGGGACAATCCCCGGCAGTTTCGATGTCTATTTAGCTCGGGGAGTCTGGAGATTGCGCTGCTTGTGGTGGCGGCGCTGTGAAGGCCATAACGGGACGGGGCTCTGAGGTTAGGTGCATCTTGACAGCTCTGTGCATGCACACTCCGGACCATATTACTTTTGAGCCATTGTGGATCGTATAGGGCCATGTCAAAATCATCCCTATTATGGACATAAACTCTGCAATGCTCCTTTGTAGACACAGAGCCAAATAAAGTATTTAATGCATTTGCCTTTTCTTTGTCCCCAGTCACCTACGCTCGATTTTTTTGTAAAGTGCCTACATGCTCCAACCTGACCTTTTTGTTATTAATATATTTGAAGACATTTTTGGGGTTTATCCTACTATCTTTTGCAATCTGTCATCCCTTTTGCATTTTTGCGTTTCTTGATTACCTTGAAGTTTTAAGGTCCTGGCACCCAGGTCCATTTTTATCATTTTACAGATGGCTGGAATGACCAGGGAGTGTACTCATGCTCATTGTCTGCAGCACATGAACAATGTAACGTAAAATATTGCTAGGAGCATGAGGAAGAGAAAATTCCATGTCCTCGTAATTTAAAATGTAGTAATGTTAGTTCCACTTTAAATACTTCTATTTTTCTATATAAAGTGTTGGGAGCCTTACACAGTGCATAAGCTAAATAGAAGGATTTATAGCTCTGTAGGAATATATTTCCTTATATATGCATTGCCTTGACATGACACAGTGACCTGCACTGGTGACTGATCTCTGGTAGGGTCTCCAATATAAATTAATACTGCTTGTGGTAAATTCTCAAATTTACTAAAACCCCTCAATATTTATTGGCCCTACCCTGTTTCCCCGAAAATAAGACCTAGCGTGATTGTCAGTGATGGCTGCAATATAAGCCCTACCCCCCAAATAAGTCCTACCCTGTTTCCCCAAAAATAAGCCCTACCCTGAAAATAAGACCTACAAGGACTTTAACTGGGGCTTATTTGGGGGGTAGGGCTTATTTTGCAGCCATCACCGACATTCACGCTAGGTCTTATTTTCGGGGAAACAGGGTAGGCTCCCGCCTAAGTTGGCATGTGGATGATCCAGCTCTGGTCTACAAGCTGGTATCCAGACATACTGTATATCACAAAGCCTTTAGTGTAGTTGAAAATTTCCTATAACCCCTTACAACCAGAAATCAAAGGGATAAACTATTTTTTTTTTCTCCAGGCAGTAGTTTTCATGCCTTGTCCATTGGGTCCTCCTGTATTTGCTCACAGATCATTGACGTCACAAATTTCCTTCCTCTGATCATTGGCTATCAGGAGGTAGTGTTATTTTTCGATAAAAATGTTTGAGTACAATGATTGTTATGAATGAGTTAAGTTTGCTTGTGAAGATTTTATTGCTCACTATATTTCACACACTAGTGGGCTTACATTGGTACATTTGTGTTATTTCTCAGTTTACTTGACTTCTATTTTCAGGAATATATATTGCTTTATGGCCTTTTTTTTATAGTTAGCTATGCATAGCTCAAAGATTCTAACTTTCACAGTTTCAAATGAGAAGATCAGAAACTCCAAAGAATTAGTCTTTTCCAAAGCCTTTTGTATGTGTAAAGAGCCTATTTTTGAGAACTTTTTGAGGTCTTTGAACACAGATGTACAGAAGTACAGATCAGTATCTGGGTCACAGTCGACTGCTATTTATCCTTATGTTTTCACTTGAAGCCAGACTAAGCCTTATCTGATTTATACTTGCATCAGCCAGCAATCTTTTTAATTTTTTCATTTCTACTGTGTGTGTGTGTGTGTGTGTGTGTATATGTGTATGTATGTGTGTGTGTGTGTGTGTGTATGTGTATGTATATGTATGTGTATGTATGTATGTATATGTATGTATATATATATATATATATATATATATATATATATATATATATATATATATATATATATATATATATATATATATATATATATATATATATATATATATATAGTAAAGTTTTGGGGTTGTTTAGCTCAAGTGTAGCACATGCTAGCGAGAACAGCCCACACAAATGGTTACTTTTCAGGGCTTTATGGCCCACTTTTATTAAAAAAAATCTTAAAAACTTGGTTTCAGCAAAAGTGGTTTCCCTCGCAGGGGGTTTTCACCGCCAGCAACAAATGAAAATATATTCAGCCTCCTGGCTTACACATGCAGCATTGCAAACAAAAATACCGAGCCACCTGCGAACACAGTGAACACCTTCACTCTCTGGACTCCTCGGGAGGGTGGAGCCCAGAACCCTGGTTCTGACTCTACTATCAGGCCCACACACACCTGAACAATCAGTGTGCCAGTGAGTCTCAAAACCCGGACCCAGGACTGGAGATTTCATCCCACCCAGATCTCCAAGAAATCCCCAGGCTCCAGGTCCCAAAGTGGACTTTAGTAAATAGTAAGGAAACTGAAAAGCCAGTTTCCTCCCAAACAAGCAAATACACTGGAGCCCCTCAACCTGCCTGGTTAAAAATCCTGTATTCATACACTGGTGGGGTACCTCACAACCACATATCCTCCCCCTTTGTTTCGACCCAGAGGGCGGAACACACGAGTACAACCTCCTCACTTTGGCATGACCATGCAAGCTACCACCCACATGGGCCAAATCTTGTTCCATCAGGTGAATTTCTCCATGTCCCCCTGCTACATCTACTCGGGCTCTACAAAGACACTACCATGCCTTTTTCAATGTTTTCCCACTTTTCTTGGGCCTACACTAGTCCTTTTACCAATCTTGGTACCTTTTTGCACATGAGGTTGATTTCTGAAATTTACGGGTCCAATACCATTAAGGTTATAAAGTACTCCCTCAATTTCCACTAGACCACCCCTTTTCTCTTTACTTAATTTAAAAGGAACCACATTTTTAAACACTAATTTAGTGATAAGTGGGGGCTCTTTTATTGGGGTGACACTGGTCCCTCTCTGTACTCCAAGTACGGGCACCCTCTTACTGTCCAAAATTGGCATCACTTGTGTCCTCATGTACACTGCATGCTTAATTTTGTCAAGTTTCATCACCAACATCCTCCTATGACTGCAGCCTCATCAGTCTCCCTTTGAAGGACATCCTGACTGTCTTGCCACTTTGAGGTTTTAAAGTCATGGGACACCTTGCTGAGCCTTGGGCCATTTCCCTCCGACTATTGTTTATCACAATCCTTCTCAGACCTTAGAAATTTCTCAAACCTTAGGAAATCTTCCCCAGAACTACCCTCCTGAACCTGTAGGGGGGCTAATTCTGCTGTATCTTTTACCTCTTCTGTGTCAATCATACCATTCCATATCTCATTCCAATTTTCAGGGTTTGCTACAATCAGATCAACTTGACCAAGACCATCAGGTCTGTCATTATTTTTGTTGTCACCCATGGTAACCAAACCATCAAAAATTGACAATGCGCTGCATTTTTCATCACGGTCAGAAATATCAAAGCATTTGTCATATTTCATTTCACTCATGTTCGGCAGGGCAGTGTCTGGAGAGAAACTGCACCCAGCGGAGAGGTTGTCTACGGCAGCTTCACTATACACCAACTCCACTGGCATGAGATCCTCTGCCAACAACTATCCCGACTCCTGACCATCATCGCATAAAACATTTGGACCTCTGACTACAATCACTTCATTTACTGCTGTGCCATCTGGCACTTCCACAAACACCAGCTCATTTGGCACGGCATTATCCATTACCACATCATTGGGCCCTTTGTGGATCACAGACATGACCTTTTCTGTGCGTTCGCCTTACTTGGTATTTCCATCTCATGAGCAACATCATCTGCAGTAGCAAGTGCACCCTTGCATACAAGTTGCTCTGCGGGTCCTTCATCTGGCACTGCATTAAATCATGTCTGCTCCACTTTTACCAACAGAGGCCATTTCTAACATAGCCAACAGGCTTTTTTCCCACCTGTCCCAGTCCGTTATCTCTGTGCTCCCAGAGGTATTACACAGTACCGCTCCTACTGCACAAGGAGACCCAGAGGGACAGAGTGGTTCAGCAACAGACACATTGCACATATCACTTTGGTTCAAATAAGATTGTGGCACTACATTTTTAACCATAGCATACTGCAATACCACACCTTCACCACCTTGCTCTGGTGGCGCTTCATTAAACGCATGAAGGCTGTGATACCTGTCATTGCCAGACTGCATTAACCCATTTCCACCATCACTGTTTTCAAACATTTCAGTTTTAACATTTTAACATCCTGTCATCACCATGTTCAGGTACCCTCTTATCCCTCAGAGTGGCACCATAGCTGTCCCAGGCAACCTCCGGCTCCAAAACGCAGAGCTCCCTGGGGGTTTCTAGGGACACCTCTGTGGCCTTCTCTTCAGTTGCTAGGGGAGATAGCACATCTTTAACCGCATTCACAGCAATGTTTTTATCTCTAGTGAGCTGCCCTAGCCCATTAGCAACTGGACCATTCACTTTAGCCAACACAATATTAGCAGTTTTACCCATCACATTGTCGCATTCAAGTTTACCAATTGCCTCCCCACTGGACAGGGCACTGCAGCGAGGCAAGTCCTTTTCCACACAGAAAGTGGATCTCCCATTTGGGGTCGCTTCCACTCCAGTGTGCACAGTCACATACTCAGTCTCTTCTATGCATTTACCAGCACCAATCTTACCTATTGAGTACGTGGTCTATCCTTTGTTGCACTTTCACTGGCCACCTCTCCCTGTTGGCCATGGGATAAAACTGCAGCAGCCACTTCTGACTTTTTAGCACCCCCTGCAGGCACAACAGCTACTTCCTCACTGTTGCCAGAGGTGACTGAAAACATGTTTGCACAAAAATCTGGGCTTACAGACAAAGACTATATATATATATATATATATATATTTATATCTACAGTAAAAATGTTATATGCATATGAAGTGATGAATGAGTACACTTGGGTACAAATAATGGGCTGTTCAGCAAACTCATTTTAAATTTTGGAAAATACAAACTTAGATCCACTTTAATTATGGAATTAATTATGGATCTTGTCAAAAAATACGGGGAGCTGGGCACTGCCGAGGGGAACATATACCAACGCAAAGACTTCTTAAAGTGAAAAAAAATTAAAAATTGCTTAAAATTCATAAAAAAAATAAAAAAAAATGATTGGAAAAAAAAAAAAAAAAAATGTACTCACCTCTAAATGCCTGTTGCTAGGGGGTCCCTCGTAGTCTGCCTCCTTCAGTGCCCGGGCACTGACATCACTTCCGCTCGGCGCAGTCAGTCATCTGGGACACGTGACAGGTCCCAGATGACTGCACGGCGTATCACGGTGCTCAGCTCACGCATGCGCAGTGGGTGCCCGGCTGTGAAGCCACAGCCGGGTGCCCACAGTAAGAATGCCGGCGCCGCGAGCGGAGAGGGGAACGAGGGGTGGGGGCTTCGTTCCCCCACATCACTGGACACTGGGACAGGTAAGTGTCCGATTAAAAGTCAGCAGCTGCAGTATTTGTAGCTGATGACTTTTAATTTTTTTTAGGGGGCACACCACTTTAAGCAGGTTGTAAACCCTCACCTATATTCAGTGAAGTGACTGGCCTGTGTTGTACCTGGTTATGCGCAGTATTCTTTTCTCTACATCTGTTAAAAGTACAGAATTAATAAAGCTTGTCTGAGATTTCAGAAAAAAGTGGGTGGAGAGATTAAGTTACACTTTGCAGAGTTCAGTCAGGATAGCCCTTAGTCCCACACACAGGAACGGGGCTGAGGCTGTCAATCAGCTGGAGCTCCCTCTGCTGTCACCTTATTTCTCTTGATATCAGGAAAACTTGTCAGAAGTAACTCATGTAGATAAGAGGAACATGGGAGCAGACAGAAATGACACTTGGTGCTCTTAATTGAGACAGGTAAACACTATAGAAGGTTATGCTTTGTTCATATTTCACGTCTGAGGTTTACAACCACTTTAGCACCTTCCAGTCTGGGTGAATTTTGATATTCTTTTTAACCTCCCTGGCGGTATGATTATGTCAGATTTTTGCGTCTCAAAGCGGTACAATTATTTTGCATAGAAATAAGGCATTTTATATTGTAGGCCCGTAATTCTTAGCAATAACGCACTTAAATCTGACTAAACAAGAGTCTAGTAGATATCTCGGGTATGATGAAGTTTGAAACACAAAATTGTAAATTATAATATAATAAATAAATATAAATAATTATAAAAAAATAATAATATAATAATATAAATTTCTCCACAATTCACTATCGCTCAATTCTGCAAGTGTTCTAATTTATTATTGCTGTTTTCTAGCTGGTCTAAAACCACATTTGACATAAAGGGACACTGGTTGCTATGGACAATCTCCAGTTTCCAGGCAGAAAGAACAGTATTTATAATATAAAACTGCATGTAGGGCATAGGACAAACCACTAGGGACAAAAGGGTTGTAAAATAATTTCATACAGTAATGTAATCTGTAAGATTACAGTGTACTGTATGTATTATGATTTCTTCACTTTTTTGAATTTGCCACCAT
Organism: Lithobates sylvaticus; assembly: GCA_028564925.1. Lineage (NCBI taxonomy): Eukaryota > Metazoa > Chordata > Amphibia > Anura > Ranidae > Lithobates > Lithobates sylvaticus. The sequence goes on along the minus strand of CM053036.1, from coordinate 166,845,669 downwards.
GCTCCGCCCCGTGCATCGCGGCGCTCGCACGGAATGAAGCCCGGCACAGAGAGGCTTTGGGAGTAGGACAGAGCCCACGGACACAGTGGGGGGACATCGCAGGATCCTGGGGACAAGGCAAGTACAGCGCACCAGGATCATGCAATGCAATTCCGAGTGTGTTTTGGGGTTACTGCTAATGCTAATGGTGCTGAAATTTAACCCCGAGCCACACTGGAGGAAAAACGTCAGGGAGGTTAAAGAAAGCAGTAAAAAAAAAAAATAATTGCCAGAAAACTACTTAGAACTTCAAAATATTATATATATATATATATATATATATATATATATATATATATATATATATATATATATAATCTCACAAAAGTGAGTACACCCCTCATATTTTTGTAAATATTTTATTATATCTTTTCATGTGACAACACTGCAGAAATGACACTTTGCGACAAGTAGTGAGTGTACAGCTTGTATAACAGTGTAAATGTGCTGTCCCCTCAAAATAACTCGACACACAGCCATTAATGTCTGAACTGCTGGCAACAAAAGTGTGTACACCCCTAAGTGAAAATGTCCAAATTGGACCCAAAGGGTCAATATTTTGTGTGGCCACCATTATTCTCCAGCACTGCCTTAACACAGCACTGCCTTAACCCTCTTGGGCATGAAGTTCACCAGAGCTTCACAGGTTGCCACTGGAGTCCTCTTCCACTCCTCCATGATGACATCAAGTTTCTGGTGGACGTTAGAGACCTTGCACTCCTCCACCTTCCATTTGAGGATGCCCCACAGATGCGCAGTAGGGTTTAGGTCTAGAGACATGCTTGGCCAGTCCATCACCTTTACCCTCAGCTTCTATAGCAAGGCAGTGTTTGTCTTGGAGGTGTGTTTGGGGTTGATATCATGTTGCAATACTGCCCTGTGACCCAGTCTCTGAAGGGAGGAGATCATGCTGTGCTTCAGTATGTCACAGTACATGTTGGCATTCATGGTTCCCTCAATGAACTGTAGCTCCCCAGTGGCGGCATCACTTATGCAGCTCCAAATTATGACACTCCCACCACCATGCTTGACTGTAGGCAAGACATTTGTCTTTGTACTCCTCACCTGGTTGTCGCCACACATGCTTGACACCATCTGAATCAAATAAGTTTATCTTGGTCTCATCAGACCACAGGACATTGTTCCAGTAATCTATGTCCTTAGTCTGCTTGTCTTCAACAAACTGTGGGCATTCGTGTGCATCATCTTTAGAAGAGGCTTCCTTCTGGGACAACAGCCATGCAGAAAAGTTTGATGCTGTGTATGGTCTGAGCACTGACAGCCTGACCCCCCCACCCCTTCAACCTCTGCAGCAATGCTGGCAGCACTTATACGTCTATTTCCCAAAGACAAACTCTGGATATGATGCTGAGCATGTGCACTCAACTTCTTTGGTCGACCATGTTTGGCGAGACCTGTTCTGAGGGGAACCTGTCCTGTTAAACCACTGTATGGTCTTGGCCACTGTGCTGCAGCTCAGTTTCAGGGTCTTTGCACTCTTCTTATAGCCTAGGTCATCTTTATGTAGAACCAGAGGCGTCGTTAGGGGGTGGCTACTGGGGCTGGAGCCCGAGCCTTTGGCCAATAGCCCTGAGTCTCTTGTCCTGGGTCCGGAATGCAGAGGACAGGGGTGGACTGAGCCGTGGTAGCGCTGGCTCTGGCTTTGGCTTCAGCTCCACCCCCACCTCCACCTGACTCTACTCTTGGTCACTGGGTTGCTATAGCCGCCTAGCGGCTAGAAACCAGTGACTTCACTGCCCACTGTGCCCACACTGCCCATCATTCCAAGCGGAGGAGGATTGCACTTCCTCCTCCTCCTCCGCGCTAGTGGGGCCTGGCCTGCGCTTTCTTTACTGCAGCGTCCCGCTGCTGGTCCGGTGTTGGCATTTAGTGCAGAGAAGCAGGGAGGGGGATTCCTGGGCAGCCGAGAAGACACCGCCCAGAAGACACTGCCACCCTGAGCAGCATCCCCACGCTTCCCAGAGAATGCACTCCTCCAATCGCCGTCTTCTCCCAGCTCCCTGTGACTGGAACAGGAAGAAGGTGGCCGCCGTGCCACATCAAGGTAGGTCAGTCAATGTGTGTGTGTGTGTGTGTCAGTGTAGGTCAGTGTGTGTCGGGAAGATCAGTGTATGTATGTCAGGAAGGTGTGTGTGTGTGTCAGGTAGGTCAGTGCATGTAGGTCAGGTAGGTCAGTGTGTGTCAGGAAGGTCAGAAGCATGTATGTCAGGTAGGTGTGTGTGTGTGTGTCAGGTAGGTCAGTGTATGTGTGTCAGGTAGGTCAGTGTATGTGTGTCAGGTAGGTCAGTGTATGTGTGTCAGGTAGGTCAGTGTATGTGTGTCAGGTAGGTCAGTGTATGTATGTCAGGTAGGTGTGTGTGTGTGTGTCAGGAAGATCAGTGTATGTATGTCAGGAAGGTGTGTGTGTGTGTGTGTGTGTGTGTGTGTGTCAGGAAGGTGTGTGTGTGTGTGTGTGTGTGTGTGTGTGTGTCAGGTAGGTGTGTGTGTGTCAGGTAAGTCAGTGTATGTCAGGTAGGTCACTGTGTGTCAGGAAGGTGTGTGTGTGTGTGTGTGTGTGTCAGGTAAGTCAGTGTATGTATGTCAGGTAGGTGTGTGTGTGTGTGTGTGTGTGTGTGTGTGTGTGTGTGTCAAGTAGGTCAGTGTATGTCAGGAAGGTCAGTGTGTATGTGTGTCAGGTAGGTCAGTGTATGTAAGTCAGGTAGGTGTGTGGGTCAGGTAGGTGTGTGTGTCAGGAAGGTCAGTGTATGTAGGTCATTGCATGTATGTCAGGTAGGTCAGTGTGTGTGTGTCAGGTAGGTCAGTGTATGTGTGTCAGGAAGGTCAGTGTGTGTGTCAGGTAGGTCAGTGTATGTATGTCAGGAAGGTGTGTGTGTGTGTGTCAGGAAGGTGTGTGTGTGTGTGTGTGTGTGTCAGGTAGGTCAGTGTATGTGTTCAGGAAGGTCAGTGTGTGTCAGGTAGGTCAGTGTATGTATGTCAGGAAGGTGTGTGTGTGTGTGTGTGTCAGGAAGGTGTGTGTGTGTGTGTGTGTGTGTGTGTATCAGGAAGGTGTGTGTGTGTGTGTGTGTGTGTGTGTGTGTATCAGGAAGGTGTGTGTGTGTGTGTGTGTGTGTGTATCAGGAAGGTGTGTGTGTGTGTGTGTGTCAGGTAGGTCAGTGTATGTATGTGGGTCAGGTAGGTCAGTGTATGTATGTCAGGAAGTGTGTGTGTCAGGTAGGTCAGTGTATGGTAGGTAGGTCAGTGTGTGTATGTCAGGTAGGTAGGTGAGTTTAGTGGGCAGCACTGATGGGCACTGGTAAGCCAGGCAGCAACCAGCAAGTGAGCTCACCCCCCGCCGCACAACCACACTGCCCAGCCAAAAAACCCTGCTCCACTAGACCCCCCATGCCGGGCTCGGACTTCGGGGCTGAAGCCCCTGGTCTTTTTTCCACCTAGCAACACCCCTGTGTAGAGCAAATTTTTTTATTTTTTTTTTCAGATCCTCAGAGTTTGCGTGTGTGTGTGTGTGTGTGTGTGTGTGTGTGTGTGTGTGTGTATGTGTTCACCCGTGGAAAACGACGATATCTAAAAATCTTCATAGGCAGCTCTTTTAAAAGCCTTTACGGGTTACCAGTTTAGAGATACACAGGATGTCTGGAGCTAGAATTTCTGCTCTCACTCTGACATTTGTGACGATACCTCACATCTGTGGTATGATTAACATTTACATATGGGTGCGGGACTGACACATGCTTTCACCTTTGCACGCGAGTACAGGTGGGACTGAAGAACTAATTTTTTTTTTATTACTTATTTTATTTAACTTTTTTGTATAACCTAGAGCCATGTATAAAATGTGAGAGCCCAAAAAATACAGCAACATAGCATTAATGCACACCCTATAAGGAGCAAGGAACAACAAAGGGCATGTATACTGACCAAAACATAAATGAGTGATGACAGATAAGCCCAAAAGCCAATCCTAGACTATAAGACAGAGTGCTAGGTTGACTACAGAGTGGCTCGTCAGGCTCAGATGTTGGAGGAGGAGGGCCTATGTAGCTTTAATTTAACCACCCCCCCCCCCCCAACAGGTTACCATTACGAGGGCCACACAGAAGCATGTTTAAATGCTGAAAATTTTGAATTGGTGTCATCCCCGTGAGAGTTGACCTCGCCTACAGTAGCAAAACATGAGGTCAATATGTCAGTCTAATGCACTTTTAAATAATATATAAAACCGAACATCAAAAGGAAGCAAAAACATTATTAACACCCAAAGAAATAAGAAAAGAAAAGAAAAGTCGGTACCTACCTAGGCTCTCGCTATTAGCACAGTCACTCCACACCAATGACCACCATTTCACAGTAAGGGAAGTAGCAGCAAAAAGAGTAAAGGAGTGAGGGATAGGAGATTGCCATTCCTATTTTAAAAAAGAAAGCTCTGGCTCACTGCTACTGGAATCGCATACGTGTTCAAGGGAGGGTCCCGCCAGTTCCAGCAATGCCAAGTCCAAACTAGAGGAAATTTGTCCTGGGTCGATAACGTGATCTAGCCACAATGCCCAAATGCTGGTTAAGTGTTTACATGTGCCCTTGCAAGTCGCTATCCAGTCCTCTGCATCCCTGATCTCCTTCACCTTACGTATCCACTCCTACCGGCTAGGAATATGGGAGCGTAACCCAATAAATTGAAAGCAATTGCTTAGCTGCTTTCAAAAGGTGAGGCAAAATGCTTCTTTTATACTGGCTAATTGGTAAAGGAGGGATATGGAAGAGAAAGTTAACCAGGGATAGGTGAATATCTAAACCTAATGTTCATCCAAAAGGGTTCTATTACATGGCATTCCCACCACAGATGCAGTAACGTACCCCTATGGCCGCAGCCTCTCCCGCATAGGTCAGAAGTAGAGGGGTATATCCATGACAGGTCAGCGGGCACATGGTACCAGCGTGATAGAAACATATAATTTATCTCTTGTGTTCTGGAGTCTAGTGAACTAGAATGAGTAAGCTGGTACAAGTGGGTCAGTTGAGCCGTAGAGAACTCAAGCACCAAGTCCCATTCCCATGCCCAGATATACGCGTGCTTGGCACTGGAAGTAGCGGAACACAACAGCTGATATAATTCGGAGACCATTTGGGGTTTAGGTTCTTCAGCTATAAAAATACGTTCAAAAGGTGTGAGAGAGGATACATGTGTAATAGAATGGCCATGCACTGCAAAAAAGTGGTAGAGTTGTCTGTAGCTAAATAATAAATCAATGTGCGCGCTATACTCTGCAAACCAAGTATCCTATATCTATGTGCAAATTTACACATCCAGTGTTCAAGATCCTATTCCTTGTGACAACATTTTATTTATCATCAAATACATCATATAGTCATAAAATAAGTGCAAAATTAAAATAAATAAATAAAAAGTGTTAACATTCCTAGGGGAGGGGACTGGATGGTGTAGGCAGTGGCAGCCTCACTGGACGGGCAGCTACGGGCAAATAAATGGCAAACAAATGGACATACGGTCCTTATTGGATTATTTACAGATCTGCCGGATATAGTGTGGTGTGCTACAAGCACCTAGGATGTGTGAGAACCCTGTATGAGCCATTTTTTTTAAATAAATGTATAATAAATGATAAAGCACTATGTAGCTTTTTTCTTTATAAACGCACCGGGGATACACACTTAGAATGGTTCAGGACCCTGCAGAAACCAGATATCACAGAACGCATGGGTGGTACAACAGCGTTTCTGACCAAACTTAATTGTGTAGTCACACACCCTGAGGTGAGATTAACCACTCTAGGGGGGGAGCATGGGAGTGGTGACACACTTTGGAGTTTGGAGAACTTCTCACAAGAATCTACTTCAACTGATCTTTATAAGGATATTGGTGGACACTATTGATAACTTTATTGCACTTCACGGACTGCACATATTTATTTAATTGTATTCTACATGCTGTCATAATTAACAATTATTTTTAAATGGTATAGGAATTTGAACACTTTATATGTCAGTTTGCACTTTTTTTTATGACTATATGATATATTTGATGATAAATAGCATTTTGTCATAAGGAATAGAATCCTGAACACTGGATGAGTAAATTTGCACATAGATATAAGATACTTGGTTTGCAGAGTATAGCGCACACATTGAATTATTATTTAATTAGTAGCACAATCATATGGGAATGTGAAGAGTGTCTGCAGCTGAATATTGAATATATAATATTGTGAGTGAATAATTCTGGTAGCTCACAAGGATTTTTATTTTTATTGGAGTTATCTGTAGCGCCAGAAGTCCATAGGGAAACCATCGTGCTTGGCCTTCAAAGTCTCGAAGGCCAGCAGCTTGCCATTTTCCATGAGTTTACCACAACTGGCATTATCATAGTCCACCCATGTCCCAGAAAAAGCAATTTGTTTGGCAGGGGAAACCACAAACCCCCCCTGGCGGGCCAGCAGGGACACGGGGGGGCCAGGTTCAGCAACTGGTAACTCGATCCCAAACTCTAAGAGCATAAGTCGTTAAGGGAGAAGTGCTATCTGACAACCCCCGGGACAACCACAGGGCATGGGACAGGTTTCTGCCTGCCATACACTTCTTTAGGGATAGCTTAGATTGAGTATGGAAACGCCAGTTCGGTATCTGCTGGAGAACTATAGCCCTATAGTACTTTTTGTATACATGGGTTTTCCAGACCTCCAGTTTGTTTTCAGGTCCTCAGAACTCTCAAAGCAGCTCGTGGTCTCCATACATTCCACAAACGCCCAGAAAGCATGTTTGAAAGTTGAGTGAAGAAGCCTCTGGGCAAGGGCACAGGCACCATCTGCATGTAGAAAAGTACCCTTGGAAGGATATTCATTTTTATGTTTACCTGCCCTAACCAGGTAAAGGCTTTCTTAGTTCAATCACGACAAATCTGTCAAGTCCGCCTAACTGTGGACAATAGTGAGGGATAGTTATTAGCATATAGGGTGTCAAAGCGATCAGTGAGCTGGATACCCAGATACTTCAAAGAGGACTTGGCCCAGGTTAAAGTAAAAGCTGTCTGAAGGCTATTTCCTAGGGAGGAGGGCAACTGAATGGGCAGGATCTCTGATTTTGTAAAGTTGATTTTAAAATTTGAAAGTGCCCCGAAACACTGGAGTTCTCACATCAGGTTAGGCAGTGTGACCAGGGGATCTGTGAGGTGAAATAGCATGTCATCCACATAAGCTGACAGCTTATGCTCAGTGTTGTTCACCTTCAATCCCCAAATATCTGGGGTTAGCTCGCACAGTGCATAAGAGAGGTTCAAGAACCAGAGCAAAAAGAAGAGGCCTGAGGGGACACCCCTGCCTCGTGCCATTCCAGATCGGGAACCTGGAGAAGAATAGTCAGTTGATTTTGACCTGGGCACTTGGGGCGGAATACAGGAGTGTGATTTAAGCTAACATGTTCGATCCCAACCCTAGTGTCTCCAATACCACTCTAGGGTAGGACCAATAAACTCGCCATTTGGGGGGGGGGGGGGCAGTGGGGGCAAAATTGTGGCTCAACCACAAGGTGTTACTGTCCCACAACCACATGTGTGAACGAGGCTGAATAGCACAGCCAGTCACAGTGTCCATAAATTGGATAGATGGTCAGAAAACTATATGCCTAATTTATACTGCTAGAATGCCTTAAGGTACTTCTTGGATTTTGGCTAGGCTGTAAAGAAGTCTCAAATATGAGGTATCATTGTACTTGAGGAGTAGCAGAATGTAGTTTGGGGTGTAATTCTAATGCCGCGTACACGCGGTCGGACTTTCCAGCAGAAAAAGTCCGACTGAATCTTTTCATTGGATATTCCGATCGTGTGTGGGCCTCATCAGACTTTTTTTTTTCGAAAATTCTGACAGACCTAGAAATAGAACATGTTTTGAATATTTTCAACGGAACCAATTCCTATCGGGAAAACCACTCGTCTGTATGCTGTTCTGATGGACCAAAAACGACGCATGCTCTGAAGCAGGTACGAGATGGCAGCTATTGGCTACTGCTTATTGAACTTCCTTTTTATAGTCACGTCGTACGTGTTGTACATCACCACGTTCTAGATGGTCGGACTTTGGTGTGATCGTGTGTAGGCAAGACTGTTTCAGTGGAACGCCATCGGAAAAACCTTAAGAGTTTATTCCTACGGGAAAAACGGTCATGTGTACACAGCATTAGTGTGCATATGTGTGTGTGTATTAGTAATATCTTATTAATTGACTAGCTTGTTAATCACTACAATACAGGGCATTTTCACCCCCTTCCTGCCCAGGCCAATTTTCAGTTTTCAGCTATGTCTCACTTTGAATGACAATTGCACGGTCATGCAACACTCTACCCAAATAAAATTTTTGGTGGTATTTGATCATCCCTGCGGTTTTTATTTTTTGTACTATAAACAAAAGAGCAGCAACAAGTTTGAAAAAAAAACACACAAAACTTTTTGCTATAATAATTATCCCAATTTAAAAAAATAAATAAAAACTTTTTTCTTAGTTTAGGCTGATATGTATTCTTCTACATATTTTTGGTAAAAAAAAATCGCAACAAGTATATATTGATTGGTTTGCGGAAAAGTTATAGTGTCTACAAAATAGGGGATAGTTTTTTTACTAGTAATGGCGGTGATCTGCGATTTTTACTCTCAATAGATTTTTATTGAATGATCAAAGAAATACAACAATGTAAAAACAGTGCAAGTTACATTTGACAAAGGCGATGTGGCATCAAAATACAGCATGACAAACAAACAAAACAAAAAAAAATAAAAAAATAAAATAAATAAAAAAATAAATAAAAGACAATACCCATAGTAAAAACTGTTTGATATTGTATGTATCATGTGAAGACTTTGTTCAAGTCCAGTAGGCCACCACTCGGTGAGTAGCAAACTAGCACACGGCCATCTAGATATATAACCCTGACTGGGGTATGAGGATACAACCCAGCCCCAGCACCCCAAAAGGGATCTAACTGTGCTGGGAGATGGGATTCACCCTCCCCCTGTAAAACAATCAAAAACGAAGTATATCTAGAAGAGGGAAATGAATGCAGTATACTTGAGAAAATCAATATATGATGTAAAGTTACTAGTAAGCTAACCACCGTATATTATGTGCAGTCTGTCAAATGTAAATAAATTCAACGAAAGCTGACAACTTTGAAATACCCTAAAGCAACTAGGAACCAGTAGGGAAGGGAGGGAGAGCAGGGAAAAGATAAAGTAAGAAACAGAAAAGAGGAGGCGCACATCAGTAGCTTTATATGGAGGGGATCTCTCTTGTTCCGGGACAGTCTGAAGGTACCGAGGATCATGTAGATCTGGAAATGTAATTGATCCATGGTTCCCATACTGCTGTGTGTCTGTCCACCAAATCTAAGAAGATGCTGACTGTTTTTTCCTGAACCATAATCCAGGTTATCTTTCGTTTAACTAATCGCAAGGATACCGTGGGCTGCTTCCAAGCCCGGGCTATGGTCATCTTAGTTCCTAAAAGGATAAACCTTATAAGATAGTGAGACAATTTTGGGATACCCTGTTGGGGAAAGTTAAGTAATGCATATTGAGGTGAGTTAGGTACTGGAAAAGAGGTAAGCTTCCTGATAATATGGAAGATGTTGTTCCAGAGTTTCCTTATTTTTGGGCATTCCCACCAAATATGTAGAAAGGAACCAACATGACCACAGTTGCGGAAACATAGGGGCGAAGCAGTCGGGTAAATTCTAGCAAGTCGTAACGGAACCATATACCATCTCATCATTACTTTTAGATTTGCTTCTACCAGAGCAGTATTAAGTAGGCCTTTTGTGGCGTACACTGACGCTTTACGCCAGTCTGCGAGAGACCAATGCTGTTGAAGGTCAGTTTCCCATTCTAGCATGAAGAGCGTTTTAGAGTCCGCTTGAGCTAAAGCTCAGTAAATCACCGATATCCCACCCCTCTGATCCATGGCCTGACCACACCAAAGCTCGTATTCAGTTATGGATGGGGACTTGGAGGATGAGAGTCCTAATGATCTAAGGAAGTGGGAAATTTGTTGGAATCTGAATTTGAATCTTGAATCTGAATCTGAGTTTGTGGCATACCAAGTTTATTAATGCAGTGGGTTAATGTGATAGGGCCTAATGAGGTTACAAAGTGACCAATCCTATATAACCCCTTATCCAGCCACCAGCTAAAGGCCCTGATGATTTGACCAGGGGGAAAGAGGGGATTCCTAAAAATGTGTGATAGTGGAAACCAGTTAGAGATCAGGTGTGGCTCCTTTCTAAGAGAGTCCCAGAGAGAGAGCGAGTGTGATAGGGTGGGAGCTAGTATGGCGGGTCTGTCTCTGGAAGGGCACCAAAGGATGTAGTCCAGGGTGTAACCTGGTATAGACTGACGTTCCATGAGAACCCAATCTGGGTGAGCTATTTTTGAATAGATAGTCGAGAGTTGGGAGAGATGAGCCGACTGATAGTACCAAAGAATATTCGGCACTCCCAGTCCACCCTGGTCCCTGTTGCGAAAGAGTGTTCCCCTCGCAAGTCTATGTCCTTTGGATCCCCATATAAACCTTATAATTTTGGATTGAAAGCTCCGAATCCGGTCCCTGGGAACAGGGATGGGGAGAGAGCGAAAGAGATACAGGATGCGGGGGAGTAAGGTCAGCTTAACAGAGTTAACCCTGCCCAACCAAGATATACCCAGTCGGTCCCAAAAGACAAGATCGTCTTCAAGTCTGCGAAAGGTGGCAGGGTAGTTGGCCGAGTACAGTCTGTCTATTGAAGCCGTCAAATTAATCCCCAAGTATGGGAGCACTGAATCTGTCCAGCCAAACCTGAAATTATCACGTAATTGTAAAACCAGCTGAGAAGGTAAGTTAATATTGAGTGCCAGGGACTTGGAATAATTGACCCGAAGTCCTGATACTTTGCCAAAATCATCTAACAATTTACATATAATTGGAAGAGAAGTGCTTGGAGACGAGATAAAAAGCAATACATCGTCCGCAAATAGTGCGCATTTATGTGTTTGCGGTCCGCAGCGGATCCCCTGTATATTGGGATCAGATCTGATGGCAATGGCCAGAGTCTCAATGATCATGGCAAAGATCAGTGGAGAAAGGGGGCAGCCCTGTCTTGTGCCGCGTAAAATTGGGAAAGGCTTCGAGTAGTGTCCCTGCAGTTTGATTTGGGCAGAAGGGGACGAGTAAAGTGCATTAATTAAATTCAGAAAAGACTGACCAAATCCCCATTTTTCCAGGGTAGGGATCAAGAAGGACCAGGAAACTGAATCAAAGGCCTTTGTAATATCCAGGGAAAGTAAGAAACCCTGTTGTGGGGGGGTCCCATCCCATCCCGATCTCAAAAGTGAGATAACATCTACCGCCCTCCTAATTTGATCCGGTCCCTGTCTCCCTGTGATAAATCCGACCTGATCCTTGTGAATGTAGTGGCGAATAAAATTAGAGATTCTGTCTGCTAGAATTTTAGTCAAAATTTTGAGATCATTATTGATTAAGGATATAGGTCTGTAATTAGAGGTGTCACTAGGATCCTTTCCTGGCTTGGGGATAACGGTCACATATGCTGAATTCAGAGAAGTGTCTAATGGTGTCCCAGTCCGGAGATGGTTAAAGAAGCGTGCAAGGTATGGAGCAAGTGTCTGGGAGAAGTGTTTATAGTAAGGGACAGCAAAGCCATCCGGGCCAGGCGCCGAATTAGTTTTTAGATTTTTGATGACATGTTCAACTTCCTCAGCGGAAATAGGGGATTCAAGTTCCTCTCTATGAAGATCTTTCAATCTAGGAAGTTGTATGGAGGACAGGAACGCGTTAACGGCGTCATGCGAGGGGGCAGACTCCGGTTTGCTATAGAGGGCTAGGTAAAACTCATGGAAGGCTTCCATGATCTTTTGAGGATTCTGTGAGAGGGAACCGTTTTTTAATTTAATTTTAGGGAGAGTATAGGATCTGTTTTTAGGAGTTAAACGTCTAGCCAGTAGAGTCCCAAGTCTATCTTTTTGGTAATAGAAGAGTCCTCCCTCCCATCTGAGCTCCTTCTCAGCCCTAGCGGTGAGAGCTAAATTCAACGCAGTGCGGGCAGCATCTAGCCTATCCGCAGAGCGTAAGGAAGGTTTGGATTTATGTAGTTTGCTCAGCATTGAAAATTCCCTTTCCAACCTCTCTATTTCTGCCTTACGAGCCTTGCGCAGTCTAGAAGATATTTGGATTAGGTGACCTCTAATCGTGGCCTTGTGGGCCGCCCATAGCACAGCAGGGGAGATCGCATCAGCATCATTGATTCTAAAATACTCCTGAATGTGCTTTTCAATCTCCCGAGCCTGTGTTGGATTGCTAAGAATGGAGGCATTAAGTCTCCATCGGAACTCTGGGCGAGAAGTAGAGCCACCTGATAAATACAAAACGACCATAGAGTGGTCCGACAAAACAGAGTCCCTAATGACCGACCGTTGAGCCAACGGGATGTGCTGTTGGAGCATAAAGAAATGATCAATTCTCGCAAAGGTTTGATGGGGGCTAGAGAAGTGTGTATAATCTTTAGCCCTAGGGTTAAGTTCCCTCCATATATCCACCAAGCCAAAATGGTATAAATGTCTGGCCACCTGTAAACTCTGCCTGGTCGGACGTAACCGGTTTTTGTTTGGTGGACGCGATTTATCAATGCCCGCATCAAACGCTAGGTTGGAGTCTCCTCCATATATGACTATACCGTCCGTAAGAGGGGCTAGCGTTTGTAGAAGGGATTGAAAAAACTTCGCTTGGCCCTTGTTAGGGGCGTAATATGAGATGAGGGAGTAGAGTTGTTCTGAGATGAGCACTTTAACAAGAAGGAACCTGCCTTCAGGGTCCTTAAAGTCAGAGACCAGGGTGAACTGAGTCCTACCGGAGAAGAATATACCCACGCCTTTGGTTTTGTTATCAGAGTTGGCCAGGAAAAATCTAGGGAATTTTGCGTGAATGAAGGAGGGTTGATAAGGTTTAGGGAAGTGAGTTTCCTGCAGAAATAAAATGTCTATATTTTGGGCATGGTATTGTTGAAAAATCTTTTTGCGTTTTAAAGGGGAGTTAAGTCCCTGAACGTTATGAGAAGCTATGCGGAGGGAAGTACCTTGGGTGGTCTTGTTAGCCATGGAGCAGAGTGTGAGAAAGGGCATATGATAACGGAGCACTTACCTTCATGCTAGAAGTACACCGTCTCAGAGCAACGGAACCCGGAAGCAGATCAGCATCCCGATAATAACCTCGGATGAGAGATACCGTCTCCAGAGCTGCAAAAAGTAAAGAAGAGATTAAGAAAAGTAGGAAAAGAGGGAGGAAAGGAGAAGGAACAGAAAAAGGGTCGACTTGAGGTTGGGGCAAAGTAAGATTCACCCCACCCAAGATAAAGAACACGGAGTACCCCACAAAGGGGGTAACGCCCATACCAGGAGAGGCAAAACCGCACAGGTTGCCTGTCCAAGTGTGGGGGAGTGCGGCAAAGTCCGCTCCATCCTCTGCACCCCAAACTATTAAGGCAGAAATAACATATTAAATGAACGCCGTAATCATAAAAGTCAAGAGACCAAGACCAATGGAAAATTGTAACATCCTACATAGAACTAGTAGGCCTGGAAAAAATAAATAAAAAACAATGAATAAAAACAACAGGGGGCCAGCAGAGGTCCCGACACATTCAGGAATGATACCGGAATTGAAAAGAAAAAATGAGAGTCCCGTCAGAGTCACGGAGGTAGTCCTTCTTTAGCTTTCTTGTTCCTGGGTGTATTCCAGAGGGAGGTGAGAGGGCTTGAAGTCGGTGGGCGTTTAGACATTCCGGATGAGGATGCCTGCATGGGGGATGGAGGATCCGTGGGGATTAGTCCCAGTTTGCGGAGCAGTAATTCCCCGTCAGGAAAAGATGAGAATCTATACGGTTTGCCATTATAATCAAATTTCAGGCTGAAGGGAAATAGCCACCAATATTTGATGTTCTTTTGCGTCAGGATCGTCAGCAATGGTTTAAGGGACCTTCTCTTCTGGATAGTGAAGGGGGAGATGTCTGCGTAGATTTGTATCGGGTGACCCTGTAGTTGTATCTGCGGTGTTGTTCGTGCCCTCCGCATGATTTCCTCCTTAACACTGTAGTAGTGCGGTTTGACCACTATGTCACGGGGAAGGCCATCTTGGCGTGGGGGGCCCAACGCTCTATGAGCGCGATCCAGCTCTAGCCTGTGAGCCCTGATATCAGGGATGAGAGATTTGATAAGGGAGTGAACTGCGTCTGGAATGTCCGTTATGGATTCAGGCAGACCTCTGACCCTGAAATTGAGCCTTCTGGACCTATTTTCAAAATCATCGATTTTAGCCATTGCCCCTTCTAATTGATTGTGTAGCTCCTGAAATCGATCAGAATTTTGGTTCACTCGATCGATCGTGGCATCCAATTTATTTTCAACACAATCAATACGTGATCCCATCAGCTGGAGATCAGCCTTTATCTCATTGGTAATCTTGTAAGCTGTGTGGGCTAAGCCTCTATCAAGCATTTCAGCAAACTTTGAAAACATGAGGGACATGTCCAGATGAGGTAATGGGAGCTGGGAGACATTCAGGGCTGTTGCAGGGTGAGGGGAAATATGGCTATGAGTGGGAGCTCCTGAGGGAGAGATCCTTTGCAATTCCTCCAGTGTCTGGTCAAGCAAGGAGATTGTGGAGGCTGGGGATAGTGGCACATTGCAGGCTGATGGTGAGGGGACCCCCCTGCATACCTCAGTACCTTGTCCATCATGCCAGGGAGAGGATCCGTTGTGGCTGGGGATTACCTCATGAGGCGGCCGCTCCGCCGCCATCTTGTGTAATTCGGCCGCCTCAGTATCACAGAAACTGCCGGTCTAGGAATACTTCTGCGGCTCCCCCCGACCTAATTAATTATCCCAGATGGTCCTGGTAGCCTCCGGTCCCGGTCTACCAGTGCTGGAAGTCGGCGGTGCGCTGTGGGGATACGTAGAGGAACGGAGCGGTGCAGAGCCCTGTGTTAAGCGGCCATCACAGGGCGCCGCGCATGCGCACTGGATCTGCGATTTTTATCATGAATGTGACATTGCGGCGGACATATCGGACACTTTTGACACCGTTTTGGGACCATTCACATTTATAAAGCTCAGTGCTATAAAAATGCACTGATTACTGTATAAATGTCACTGGCAGGGAAGGGGTTAACACTAGGGTGAGATCAAGGGGTTAAATGTGTTACCTAGGGAGTGATTCTAACTGTAGGGGGAGGGGACTCACAAGGGGAGGAGACTAATCAGTGTTCCTCTGTACTGGAAACACACCATCAGTCTCCTCTATCTCCTCATCTATGCAAGGAGATATCTAGATAATTGTTCATCCAATCATATGTTATTATTAAATCGGCACATGCTTTTATCTTATTGAACATTTTAATTATTTGACTTTTTGTCCTTTCAAGACTGTCCCGATCAGCGCTTTCAAATGTGGTTGCCCCTGTATGATTTTGCATCTAATTTCCAGACTACCTATCACATTTTTGGAGGCCCTGAAGTAGCAGGACAGTGGAAACATCCACAAAATTACCACATTTGAAAAGCAAACACCCCAAGGTATTTTCTAAAAGGCATGGTGAGTTTTTTTAAGACTCCTTTTTTTGGGGGGGGAAATGTATAATGAAAACTAAAAGTTTTTAAATATTTTCTTTTTTTAACCACTTTACACCCCACCCATATTCATATGACGTCCAGGGCTTCCCAGCCGTCTGGTGGGCGCATGTCACTCGGGGGCCGATGTGCGTGCCTGGCGGCCGCCGGGTGCCTGCGATTGCCCAATAACAGAGCAGGATCGTGGATCTGTGTGTGTAAACACACAGATCCACGTCCTGTCAGGTGAGAGGAGACTGATGGTGTGTTTCCAGTACAGAGGAACACTGATTAGTCTCCTCCCCTTGTGAGTCCCCTCCCCCTGCAGTTAGAATCACTCCCTAGGTAACACATTTAACCCCTTGATCTCCCCCTAGTGTTAACCCCTTCCCTGCCAGTGACATTTATACAGTAATCAGTGCATTTTTATAGCACTGAGCTTTATAAATGCGAATGGTCCCAAAATGGTGTCAAAAGTGTCCGATATGTCCGCCGCAATGTCACATTCATGATAAAAATCGCAGATCGCCGCCATTACTAGTAAAAAAACTATCCCCTATTTTGTAGACACTATAACTTTTCCGCAAACCAATCAATATATACTTATTGCGATTTTTTTTTACCAAAAATATGTAGAAGAATACATATCAGCCTAAACTAAGGAAAACGTTTTTATTTATTTTTTTAAATTGGGATAATTATTATAGCAAAAAGTTTTTTGTGTTTTTTTTTTCAAACTTGTTGCTGATCTTTTGTTTATAGTACAAAAAATAAAAACCGCAGGGATGATCAAATACCACCAACAATTTTATTTGGGTAGAGTGTTGCATGACCGTGCAATTGTCATTCAAAGTGAGACATAGCTGAAAACTGAAAATTGGCCTGGGCAGGAAGGGGGTGAAAATGCCCTGTATTGTAGTGATTAACAAGCTAGTCAATTAATAAGATATTACTAACACACACACACATATGCACACTAATGCTGTGTACACATGACCGTTTTTCCCATAGGAATAAACTCCAAAGGTTTTTCCGATGGCGTTCCACTGAAACAGTCTTGCCTACACACGATCACACCAAAGTCCGACCGTCTAGAACGCGGTGATGTACAACACGTACGACGTGACTATAAAAAGGAAGTTCAATAGCCAGTAGCCAATAGCTGCCATCTCGTACCTGATTCAGAGCATGCGTCGTTTTTGGTCTATCGGAACAGCATACAGACGAGTGGTTTTCCCGATAGGAATTGGTTCCGTTAGAAATATTTAAAACATGTTCTATTTCTAGGTCTGTCAGAATTTTCGAAAAAAAAAAGCCTGATGAGGCCCCCACACGATCGGAATATCCAATGAAAAGATTCAGACGGACTAGACTGCATAATGTGTATGATAGCCCAAAGTACATAATCACTAAAGATTAGATAAAAGATAATAATATTCGTGATAGAACCAGGCAAGTTAATTAGTTAATTAATTCAATGATTTGTTAGTTTATGATTAATGTTCCCATGGTTCATAGTGTCAAAACCCAATGAGAAACCTAATTGGTACCGTATATACTCGAGTATAAGCCGAGTTTTTCAGCACATTTTTTTGTGCTGAAAGTGCCCCCCCTCGGCTTATACTCGAGTCAAGCACTTTTCTGCAGCAAAAAAAAAAAATTTCCGACCCGACTTTGGGGCCCCGTATCTCGGGGCCACTTGGGTCTAGGAGTCCCATTTGGTGTGCCAACCCAGTGGACCTAGCACTATAACAAATCCAAATATGGGGTTCCTAGCACTAAGTGGCCCCGAGATACGGGGACCCAGAGTCGGTTCGGAAAATGTCATTCTATGCTGCAGAAAAGTGCTTGACATTTTCTGACCCAAATTTGGGACCCCATATCTCGGGCACACTTGGAGCTAGGAACCCCAAATTTGGCATTCAAACCCAGTTGAACTAGCACTAAGACATATCTAAAGATAGAGTCCCTAGCACTAAGTGGCCCCGAGATACAGGGCCCCAAAGTCGGTTCAGAAAATGTCATTCTCTGCTGCAGAAAAGTGCTTGAGATTTTCTGACTCGAATTTCCATATCTCGGGGACACTTGGTGCTAGGAACCCCAAATGTTGTATTCCAACCCAGTGGAATTAGCACTACAACATATCTAAAGATGGGGTTCCTAGCACTAAGTGACCCTGAGATACAGGGCCCCAAATCGGTCAACTGTGTCCATCTGCATGGGCACAGTGAGGCTGCAAATGGGCATCGTTGACCCTCTTTTCCACTTACAGTAGCTGCGCATTTCTCACCCTAGGCTTATACTCGAGTCAATACGTTTTCCCAGTTGTTTGTGGTAAAATTAGGTGCCTCGGCTTATATTCGGGTTGGCCTATACTCGAGTATATACGGTATTTTATCCATTACCATGCATATATAACAAGTGTATGGATGAAAATATATAATTCTGATTGGAAGCCATGTAGGAATGGACAAGTGGTGCCCAATACAAAACATCCTATGCTATATGTTTACTATGATCCCCTCAGTATGTAACCTATGGGTACACCCTGAGGATATACAGACTGAAAACTGGTGGTGACAGGACAATAAGGAATAACAGAAGGGGTCTAAATGATGCTATAAATTTCTAGGCCTTTGTTTAGCCCATTGGCAGATAGAGAGGCCAGTTTATAGATCCAGAATGATTCTCATTTGCACAACAAGGAGAACCTCTCATCAGTCGGAGAACCACCCCGGATGCATTAGATGGCCACAACCTTTAGACAATGAATGTTTTTAGCATGATATGTAAGGAAAAAACAGCGAGGGGGAGGCGCTGACCTGAGTGTAGTATTAAAATGATGACTTTAATAGGATAAGATTAAAAACACTTACAAGATGATAGAAGATGCATGCTCGTCAAAGTAAAGTGCAGTCCTGGCATTCCACATGGCTCTGTGGGTCCCACCACTGTTCCGGATAGCTGGAAAGGATTGAGCAGCTGGCTGGAATGAATCGCAGTGTTTCTCCAGGAGCAAAGGAACTAGGCAGCTCCACACAGACCAGCATGGACCGTGGAACAGGTAGTGATGTCACCGGTGTCTGATTGGACCTAGGCAGGGCTGGAATCTTTTCAATCAGGGCTGCAGTGATGAAAGGCTACGCCCTCGGAGCCGACTGCTCTTTCTATTGGCCTGCTTCCCTCCTAGAGGAGGATAGCTTTATATACACAATGAGAGCAAGGGTGGAGGTATTGTAATTCAAAATAAAATGGATTACATAAAGCAATCCCTGAGACTGTTGTCAGTTACCAACACCTACTCTAAGTTAACTCAGGACCCTCTGCCCCGCTTTGCTCAGGAAGCTACCACATTAGCCAATAGAACCCTCCAGGAAGAAATTTCCAAACCAGAGTTCTCCTTTCTTATTAAAAGTTTTTACAAAACTCTGTACTTCTACCACCCGCCGAAAATACATAAAGATATCAATAACCCACCAGGACGGCCCATCGTTGCTTTAATGGAAAGTGTCACCAGTTGCTTTTCCCTGTATGTGGATGCCCAGAATCTTCCATCATACATCACCTCCCTTTACACATCCATTCCCCGTGATGTAGGTCTGATGGCAGTAGAACACTTCCTATCCACAAATCCACTTATCAACCCACGACAAGCCCACTTCATACTTGAGACAACAACGTTTTGCCTCAAGCATAATTACTTTGAATTTAAAGATCAGTTCTATCTACAAACCCAAGGCACTACGCAAATCTAACAATGGGTTATTGGGAACTCCACCACATCAACAATCTAAACGTCTCGTGGTGCGGGCGCTCAGCCCTCATCAAGCTGGTGGTACTCCCTAAACTGTTGTACCTTATGCAGACTATCCCTATCTACCTTCCACCCTCCTTCTTCAAGTCATATAAGAAAGCGTGTTCAGCATTTGTCTGGAGAAGCAACTCTCCTCGCATAAAATATACACGGCTCACGCGCTCTAAGACTAGGGGAGGCATTGGCTTACCAGACCTCCACAAGTACTATCTTGCTTGCCAACTTGCTAGGATAGTTGATTGGAAAGTTCATAAACGAGAGAAAGCATCGGTCCGCCTGGAGAATGCCTTTTCTAACATCCCCTTGCACACACTAGCCTGGATCTCGGCCACACATTGGCCTGAGAACCTAAAGTCTCACCCCCTTATCTCTCCCTCTCTAACGGCCTTCAAAAAAGTATTAAGCTCTGCCAACCTAGCCTCACATCCGGGACCGTTGACACCCCTGCGTTGTAACCCTGATCGGGCAGACATTTACACATTTGCAAATAAAAGCTCAATGAACTTGCGTTACAGGAGAATAGCTATAAAATTATCACCAAATAGTATAGAACTCCAGAACGCCTACACAAATTCTCTCCTACCATCCCGAACACCTGCTGGAGATGCAAATCTCAGGTGGGCTCAATGCTTCATATCTGGTGGGAGTGCGTCCTCCTCCAACCGTTCTGGAGGGAGGTGCACTCTCTAATAGAACAGATTACCACCTATACCCTAAATTTCGAACCTGCTCAATACCTACTGCACCACTCCACTTTACCCAAACGAGCATACTACAAATCTCTTGCGATGTTCATGGTCAATGCTGCCAGGCTATGTATCCCAGTCCACTGGCAATCTACAAATGCACCATCCATTACGGAATGGCTACAAATAATTTCTAAGATAGAAGAAATGGAAGAGCTGATACATACTTCCCAAGAGAGATTACATAAATTTATAGCTACCTGGGCCTGCTGGACCCATTTCAAATCTACTGAAAAATACAAAACCTATTTTTCTACCTCGCAGACAGATAACTGAGCACATGCTCAATCTTCTGGTGTCCCCTGTCCTGTCCTGGAGGGACTGGCTGGACCGGGAGGCGGTCCCCAATCCACCCTAACCCCCCTTCCCCCTCTCTTCTCCCTCAACGTCCATACCCACCCTTCTTCCCCTTTTCTTATCTAATTCCTTTCTAATCTGACTCTCCCTGAAAACTTAACATACCCGATCACTAATAATCGGGGATCCCCTGACTAGTGAATGTTCAAGGTACAGTTCTATATTACGGCCATAGCTAGACCTGTTGATATCGATCTTAATGGCACGACGCATATTTAATGCACTCCTGGACACCTAACAATCACAGAGTTATTTGTTCTTTTTTTTTTTCTTTTGTACCCACTATGTAATGAACATGTACCAAAAGCTTTCATTGTCCTTCTACTGTTATCACTCTGTTTGATCCTGGATCCCATTGTACCTGGCTGTCATGTTGTACGAATGTTACCTGTTCCTGTTTATTCAATAAAAAACTTTGTGTAAAAAAATTTTTTTGGGATTATCCTATACTTGCTCTAATCAAATTTTACCTATGTGCTAATAGCCACTCTTGGACCACAAAAGAAATGCATAGGAATAGTCTTAACAGCTGCAAAGTACAGTTAATCTAAAATGTAATTTTTTCGCACAAACTCTGTATAGCTTCTTCGGCTGCTATAAAATTCCGAAGAGGTTATATTTTTAGTATTGAAGTTAGAATACACATTTATAAATTTCCATAAAGTGTTATGAATTACTTATTGATTATAGTCCTCATTTTTCATTAAACAAATATATTGCGATTTTTAGAAGTACTGCCACTACTGATGTGTGTCTAGAACTGAAAGCACAGGGTATTTGTAGACATAAGGGAATGAAGCTCTGACTTTCATTTGTCAAGATGTGAGAAAGGGATAAAGGGATTGCACTTATTTGCTGCATGATCTGATAGGAAGACAGTGACAGAGAGAGAGAAAGAGGCAACATTCATACGCAAGGCATTGGCAGCAAAAGCCAGTTAGTGAAATATGGTCCCGAAGATACATAACAGTAGCGGATCACAGACAAAAAAAGGACTGTGACAAAAGTCATTGTAAAGCAGAAACAGTGATAAATAGAGAGTGAGGAATTTATTCCCCTAAAAACCTTGGTAAATACACTGTCATAAGTGAGGACCTTATGACACACAGGTCTCAGCACTGAACTCTTGGTTTAGAACAGCCTATGTTAACATCCCTATTTACAGCAACTATTGTTGACTGGTATAAAATTATTTAATGATTTCGGTAGGCCAGCCTAACAAACATATTGCTTCTAATTACACAGATGTAAATATCTGCTTTCCTTCAACAAATGCACTGGCAAGACCCTGGGGTCATACAGAATGCCCATATGTTTAATATGTTTCACATAATTAATTTGACATTACTTGTCAGTGTGTATCTGAAATACGATGTACTTGTTTGTTCAAGTCCAAATATAAGTCCAGGGAATTTCTTTATCATTTCACTTTGTGGGAAACCTTTTAAATATTTTTTTTTTAAATCTTACATTTAAAATGGTGTCTTTAAAAGAGGGTTTGATATCAACCTATTTCTTTTAACTAACAAAGCAAAATTAGGTCGGATAGAGTATACAAAATTTCTACACAATTCTACAACAATACTGCATTAATTTACATTTGGCTGTGCTATCTTCTCGGAGTTATAAACATCTCAAAGTTTAAAATGGTAAGTCAGGCAGCTTCTGCAGAGAATAATAAGGTAAGATGCATCCCCAACAGAAAACGGTGTCACCCTCATTTCCTCCAAAATGTGAAAGTCAGTGACATAATGATCCAGTCAGAGACCATGAGAAACTTCACTTAATTCCTTTATAGCATGTGGTTACACTAATGTAAAATAAAATAACAGTCTTTTTAACAGAAGACATATACTGTATATACAGTGGGTATAGAAAAGAATCTCCACCCTTTAAAATACGTAACAAAGAGATGACCCATGCAAATGTGTGCTAACTAAACCCCTGTTTTTAACGCAGACTGTTGGACAGGTTAATTTGATTGGTAGGCAGACTGATTGGTGAGTTGAGATGGGAATTTCCTTTAATTTTGTCTTTCATACAGTAGGAAAAGGTTAGAATGATCAAGGGGAAGGGAGGGTGGGGACTAGAACAAAGAAGCAAGGAAGGGGGTGAGCAGAAAGGGGAGAGGGAAGACAAACAAACAGACCAACATATATGTCAACAATTTCTAGGCAGTATAAAGCCCCATACACACGGTCGGATTTTCCGATGGATTCTGTCCTATCAGACAATGTTGTCGGAAATTCCGACCGTGTGTAGGCACCATCAGACAGTTTCCATCGGATTGTCCGACGGACAAAATCCTATCTCCTGCTGGATAGATTTTTTGACAACAAAGTCCGATCACACCAAATCCGATCGTGTGTAGCGAATTCCGACGGACAAAGTGCTACGCATGCTCAGATCACATTACAAGACCAAAGCTATTGGCTACTAGCCTCTACGTAGTCCCGTCGTAGGCAACAAACGTCACCACGTTCAGAATGATCGGATTTTCCGACAACTTTGTCCGACCGTGTGTACGCAAAACCAACATCGGACAAAGTATGACAGACATGATCCGACGGACCTGGTCCTCGGATAATCCGCGCGTGTGTATGGGGCTTTAGACGTTGACAGATAAACAGATCATCATCACCACAAAGACCAAGAAATTGCAAAATATTCATATTCTAGGTTTTTCACTGCCAACCTATACTTTCATTTCACATTGATAGTTTAGGTTTTTAAAAGTTCTGGTTGTACAGGGATGAGAAAGGGAGTTCCATAGTCTAATGTTGAGTTTGGCAGCTAAAAGTAGGTGAATAATAGCAGATCCACAGTTAGCTTTTGCTTCGCTACACATAAGCATAAAAAGTAACTACTGGTAATATCTGCATTCCAATAATGTCAGAGGCTAGCAAGAATACTTGTTTCTAATATGAATAGATAGATCTACAATGTTGTTTTTTTTTTTTTTTTAACAATTCTTTTCTTTTGCTTTTTTAGATCTAGACTTTATGATAAACCTCTGAATAATTACCTCTCAAAGGACAGAAAAACCCCAATACTTATTAATTATACAACAATTATAAAACAACTGTATTTATAAATACATAAAAACAAGTACTCTGAGTGCGCATGCACGGGAGCTCCAAGATGGTCGCTTAAGCCGAGAGCTCTGTGCCACACAGCTCCTATAGCGCCCGCCGTGAGCCACCCAGCGCTGTTTACCAGCATTAGAATAGCCATCCGGGACCTCTGCCACCCGGTGACCCTCCCCACATACTTTTCTGGCCGCCCGCTCCGGCCATTGACCCCACACAGAAGCCGCAGTACACGAGGGGTGTACCAAGATGGCCACCGGACCTCTCTAACACAGGAAGGGGCTCTTTCATCCCGCAGATCACGGCATTGGAATAGCCATCCGGGACCTTCGCCACCCGGTGACCCTCCCCACATACTTTTCCGGCCACTTGCTCTGCCCGTTAGCCCCACACAGAAGCCGCAGTACAAGAGGGGTGTTCCAAGATGGCCACCGGACCTCTCTAGAACAAGAAGGGGCTCTTTTATCCCGCGGATCGCAGCAGGAGGTCACTTGTGCAGGTTCCCCATACCCCATCTCCTATAGGAAGCTCTCTATATGCAGAAATTTGGGGTCAGGAGGAGCCTAAAACCTGAATTCTCTGCCGCCTCACAATTTGGGTGTCCCAAGATGGCCGCCATGGCTGCTGCAGCCTCTATGCCCTCACATCTACATCTGGAAACAACTCCAGATCACAAAGCTGGAAATTCCTCTGCTTTCCCACATTTATCCCCAGGGTCATGTGGCATCGGAACTCATTCTCAGAATCCCTCCCCTGCTTCCACAGAATCCCCGCTCAGTCACTCATTTGAGGATCAGACCTTATTCCCTGCAGGCCCACAAGGCATATCAGCTTCTGGCCCTCATGGACCCATCTCACAACTTCCTCAGATCTCAGTTGATGATCTATTCCTCAAATTCTCTACACTTCTCACTGCTAACGCAGCTGCCATTACGGGAGAAATCAAAGCGGACCTGCAGAACATTGGCTCCAGGATGGACGCCATTGAAGACAAACTGGAACAGACAGCTGCAGTATCCTTTCAGAATTCAGGCCTCATCCAAACCCTACAAGACCAACTGGACACTGCGTTTTCACGCATTGACGACTTGGAAAATAGGTCTCGGAGACTGAACTTTAGAATCAGAGGCCTGCCTGAATCGATTACTGACGTTTCCACTGCCACACAAGACTTGATTAAATCGCTCATGCCGAACATTCTGCCGACCCGCCTTGAATTAGACAGGGTACACAGAGCCTTAGGCCCACCCAGGAAGGACGGCTCTCCCAGGGACATCATTGCCAAACCGCTCTACTACGCTGTGAAGGAGTCCGTGATGAAACAGGCCCGAGCTCTTCCCCAGATCACCTGCCAAGGTCATCCCGTCCAGATATTTGCAGAACTCTCCCCCTCTACCATTCAACGAAGAAGAGCTCTCAAACCGTTTTTGATGGCCATGACCCAGAAGGACATTAAGTACAAATGGGCCTTCCCTTATGCGGTTAAGTTCGCTTACAAGGGCCAGCAACACTCTTTTTCCACCTTCGCCCGCTCCCGACGAGCCCCCCGAATCCTTTATGGAATAAGACCAAGTCCAGAAGATCATCACACAATGGCCCCACCTGAACGGGATTCTCCTTTAATACCTAAAACTGGTTTCCACCCTGGCCACTGGACCATTCCTATTTATTTTTTTTATTTTGATCCTTTATGGTCTGCAGGCAGGGTTTTTTTTTTTGACTAGGAACGGACTTCACCTGTGTCTTCTGTTAATCGGGGGTAGTTCTGGGCTCCCATATGGTCTACCTAGTCTCCCTTGAGGGCGTAGGTCCTAGCTCCTCCCCTTATTCTTTTTATTTATTTATTTTTATTTTATATATATTTT
The DNA here is from genome assembly GCA_028564925.1 of Lithobates sylvaticus. Classification (NCBI taxonomy): domain Eukaryota; kingdom Metazoa; phylum Chordata; class Amphibia; order Anura; family Ranidae; genus Lithobates; species Lithobates sylvaticus. The sequence goes on along the minus strand of CM053036.1, from coordinate 166,820,092 downwards.
TATTTAATTTTTTTTCTCCTCTCTTCCTTCTTATGAGAGGGGGGGGGGGGGGCTTTTCTGTTTTTGGGGCTTGGCGAGCCCTATGGGTGGTATGTATGTTTACCAATTATCACAACCTGCTTTTCTGTGAATGTTTTCTGTCTGTTCAGCCACAAGTGTAGTAGGTTTTAGGGCGCTTAGGGGCGGTGTGGTTTACATGCGCCTCCTCCTACTTCTTTGATTACTTCGGTTGTCGAGGTGGTAGGATGACCGACCATTGCGGTTGGTATTTGGATTTTTCCTCTCATCTCACGATTTTTGGTGAGATGACCTTCAAGGATGTTGCTCTCCCCCGGGCCTTCTCTCGCCTGGGTGGGAGTAAACTCCTTTATCTCTGCTTTTTCTTTTTCTCTCTCTCTCTTTCCTCTCCCCCTTTCTGGAGCACTACTTACCCGTTCTCTGTTTTTCAGAACCATCTCGCGGAGGTCAGTTCCGAAAGAACGCTGCCAGCAGGAAAGGTTCAACGCTCTTTCATATGACATCTCTACACAAATCCCCAATGACGGGTTCGGGCAGCTCCTCCCCCTCACAGGTCCATGGCTGATCACACACATAAGGTTTGGAGGGTAGCCACCCATAATGTACAGGGATTGAATTCACCCCTAAAACGCCAAAAAATATTTAACACATATAAAACGTCTAAATTGGACATCGTCCTTCTGCAAGAAACCCACTTCCCCACTAGCTTTAGCCCCAAATTTATTCACTCACATTTCCCTACATTTTTTATGGCCAATGTGGAAAATAAAACCAAAGGGGTGGCAGTGGCCATAGCGAAGACATGTAATTTCACTTGGATCTCTGATATGAAAGATCCACAGGGTAGATATCTATTAGTCAAAGGCACTATTGAGGGTCAGCTGTATTCCATAATTTCCTACTACTCTCCTAATAAGGGACAAGCAGCCTTTTTCAGATGCCTCCAAACCCTAACCCCACTGCTTGAGGATACGGTCATATTTGGGGGGGGACTCCAATGTGGCCTTTGATCAAGGACTGGACAAGTCTAGACCTCTGAATACACAGCTTACCCGCCCTTCCAACGAAAGCCTTAAGATAGCGAAACTGATACACGCACAGGGATTGGCGGACGTTTGGAGGGAATTGAACCCCAATAGAAGAGACTACACCCATTTCTCTCACCCACACAACACATACACCAGGATTGATCATCTCCTGGTCCGATCACAAACTATCCCGCTCATTTTGAAATCTCACATTGCTGACTCTAGCTTATCTGATCACTCCATGGTGATTATGACTCTTCAATCCCACTACAACCGGTATACAAAAGTGCAGCGCTGAGGTAGATACTCAAATGTCCCTGATTTTCACATGAGGTCCCACTGGAGTAAGACAGCCTGTGGGAACTGCTGTGAGCCAGGAGTATAATAATTAACCTTACAGGTGAGTAGTGCCAGCAAGATTACTCCGCTGGTATATACAAAAAAATCAAGTGATTGAAAATTTCGTTGGATAGTGGAGGTGTAAATAAAACCGCAGTAATAAGGGTGACAAGGGTATTAAAATCTCGATCTAGTATGAACAGAGTGCAAAATCACCCACCGGTCGGGGGAGGGACCCCTATTCGAATCTCCGTCAGGGGTCACGGTTTTATATCGCATCAGCTAATGGAGTATAAACAGCAAGATATTTCTAGGGGATGCGATAGAGTTGTAACAGGTAGAAAATAGTGTGGTGCTGACACTTTAAGCAAACATCACATGTACTTCCATACTTAAAGGCATACACTGCTAATCTATAACCAACTTGGTTGAACCAAATGTGTAATGTGTATCTGGTCTAACCATACATCCAGGTCAATAAATCAGAAGAAGCAAGAACACAAAACATGGGGGATAGCCCCTTCAGCTGACATGGGTAGTGACCCCCTTCAGTCCATGCCTACAACAGCCAAGCAAAAGGCAATATGCAAGAAGTCCTGATTTGTGGGGGCAAAATAACGCAAAAGTTCAGTCTGCAGTATCTTCGCTAAATATGGTATATCACTGGAGATATTCAAAGTGTGCAGTTGGTTCAACAGGCTTTAAATATAAACGGTAAACGGTAAAGATGGGTACTCTTACCAGAGTTGATGGACTCACCCCTCTCGGAGTGAGTCAGCAGGGCTTGTATCCGGTACACCGGACGAATAACGGATATGTTGCGGTATACTGTGTCCCACTGGGCTGTTCCTCCAGGTGTAAATGCAGTCGCTTACCTGCAATTTGGTGGAAGTGCCCGGTTTACAGGATAGACAATGGTAAAACTTCCAAGGGGGATCCTTATCCACAGCAACTCAAGTAGAGAGAAAAACAGAGAGAAAGAGGCGACTCCTCATAGTGTAAAACCAATTTCCCAATTGGCATTTATTGGATAAAAAGTTTAAAAAACATTTGCGCAAAAAAGGTTAAAAGGGTTGGATGTCTACCAAAGCCACTTTTTAACCTTTTTTGCGCAAATGTTTTTTAAACTTTTTATCCAATAAATGCCAATTGGGAAATTGGTTTTACACTATGAGGAGTCGCCTCTTTCTCTCTGTTTTTCTCTCTACTTGAGTTGCTGTGGATAAGGATCCCCCTTGGAAGTTTTACCATTGTCTATCCTGTAAACCGGGCACTTCCACCAAATTGCAGGTAAGCGACTGCATTTACACCTGGAGGAACAGCCCAGTGGGACACAGTATACCGCAACATATCCGTTATTCGTCCGGTGTACCGGATACAAGCCCTGCTGACTCACTCCGAGAGGGGTGAGTCCATCAACTCTGGTAAGAGTACCCATCTTTACCGTTTACCGTTTATATTTAAAGCCTGTTGAACCAACTGCACACTTTGAATATCTCCAGTGATATACCATATTTAGCGAAGATACTGCAGACTGAACTTTTGCGTTATTTTGCCCCCACAAATCAGGACTTCTTGCATATTGCCTTTTGCTTGGCTGTTGTAGGCATGGACTGAAGGGGGTCACTACCCATGTCAGCTGAAGGGGCTATCCCCCATGTTTTGTGTTCTTGCTTCTTCTGATTTATTGACCTGGATGTATGGTTAGACCAGATACACATTACACATTTGGTTCAACCAAGTTGGTTATAGATTAGCAGTGTATGCCTTTAAGTATGGAAGTACATGTGATGTTTGCTTAAAGTGTCAGCACCACACTATTTTCTACCTGTTACAACTCTATCGCATCCCCTAGAAATATCTTGCTGTTTATACTCCATTAGCTGATGCGATATAAAACCGTGACCCCTGACGGAGATTCGAATAGGGGTCCCTCCCCCGACCGGTGGGTGATTTTGCACTCTGTTCATACTAGATCGAGATTTTAATACCCTTGTCACCCTTATTACTGCGGTTTTATTTACACCTCCACTATCCAACGAAATTTTCAATCACTTGATTTTTTTGTATATACCAGCGGAGTAATCTTGCTGGCACTACTCACCTGTAAGGTTAATTATTATACTCCTGGCTCACAGCAGTTCCCACAGGCTGTCTTACTCCAGTGGGACCTCATGTGAAAATCAGGGACATTTGAGTATCTACCTCAGCGCTGCACTTTTGTATACCGTGTTCTTCACAATTTATGTCTAATTGTTGTGCTAGCAGCTCTTCCCCTTCTGTAAGTTTGGCGCAATATTCCCTCACCATTTTTTTAATCCCACTACAACCGACCGGATCAGAGACAGTGGAGACTCAATGAGTCAATTCTCTCTGATCCTATTCGAGTAACAATGTTGACAAAATCAATTGAGGAATACTTCAAATTCAATGATCAGGGGGCTGTTTCAGATGAAACGCTTTGGGCAGCTCATAAAGCCTTCATTAGAGGGGAATTCTTCAGACTTGCTTCTTCCATCAAGAGAGAGAGAGAGGGAAGCAGACATCAAAAGATTAGAAAATGAATACACTACACTCAAGGCACAGCACAAACTGAACCCCTCCCCCTCTTTTGATTCCTCAGCTTGACAAGGCCAGGTTAGAACTCAACTTAGCCATCAAACCTGATACGCTCTGATGCCATATATACTCCATGATAAGGTAGGGGACCGCTACCCCTCTATCTTTTGGGGATCCATAAAATATATTGGATATGGTTCCTATGCACTTTTATTGGGGTTTCTTTTCTCTTGTTTTGCTATATTTCAGAAATTGCCTTGGTCTAGTGGACAAGTACTCAAAACAAAGATCTAACAGTTCCCGTTCTCTTCCCCCCATTTGTTTTTTTCTTTCTTGGGGGGTTGTTTGACCCGAGCCTCTCACAAGTACAAATTTTTACAAGCTTCCGTAGAGGTAGGTAAAGCCTGACAACTGACATTGGGCATGGTCATACTACTTTCCTACTTTACGAATAATTATAGTCTATTTGAACATATTTGTGGTTAATAAGTACCTTTGTACTTCACAGGCCTTACAAATACTTTATTGGAAAAGGAATAGGACTTCTCTCTCCCCCTACAATTCCCCAGCCACAATTTCTGGTGGTGATCGCTGGGTACGGTCCTGTGCGGGTCCCTATCTGGGGGGTGTTCCAGTGTAACCATCGGCACCCTTCTTTGGAAGCCTGACCATGCTTATGACCCCTATGACATTGGAGGTAGGGAATCATGCATGTGCAAATTGACTTCACCAGACATTTCTGTCACCGCACATTCCATGCAGCATATATAATGTTTTAACGATTATCAACCATTTTGTACATACTAACCAATATATTGTTTTGTATACATACCATAGAATACGCAAATATTTCCAAAAATCTTCGTCCATCTACAAATATATCTTATCCTTGTCTCCTGATGAAGCCTACTTGGGCGAAACATGTCGAGCGATTGGACAAGTATCACGACCTGTGTATTTTGAATGTATGATAATATAGGTGTTCCACTAGGAATTGTATGTAGTACCCTTGAACCCTATGATTCATATACCGCTGTACATGGAGTCTAATAATGTATTTTTTCTTTTTCTTTATTTTTATGTTAATAAAACAAGCAATTTTATCGTACCTTTATGAAATCGCTTCTTTTGCGTTTGTACCATAGACAGTCCCAAATCTCCAATAACTTCTTTACTGGTCCCAAAATCGGTTTTACACACAAGGCGACAAGATGGACTCCTTGTTGGCCTCCAAATTGACACCAAAACTAAAAATGTACACAATGCCGAAAATCCGCATCCCAGGCCAGGGCTCCACAGCTGATCCCTCCAAGATTACGAACTCATTTTATGAGTTCTACAACAAACTTTATTCACCGTCTCCCCCCTCAATTGACTCCACCATACACGCTTTTCTTGATAATCTCCCCATCCCCCATCTATCCACTGACCACAGAGATAGTCTAGAAGCCCCTTTCACAGAAGGGGAAGTCTTAGATGCAAAAAAAGCTCTGAAAAACGGCTCTGCCCCTGGGCCAGATGGCCTGTCGAACCCTTACTACAAAACGTTTGCTGACATTTTAGCCCCATACTTATCTAAAAACTACACAACGAAAGGTAACCCACTTGATCCTCAGCTTAATGCTGCATTTATCGCAGTTATCCCAAAACTGAACAAAAACCCAGAAGAAGTTGGGAACTACCGCCCCATCTCCTTAATTAACGGCGACGTCAAGATCCTAACCAAAATTATCGCCAACCGCATTGCAACCTTTATTAATACTTACATTCATAAGGATCAGGTGGGTTTCATTCCTGGTAGACAAGGCCCAGACCAGAGACGAAGGACAATAGATGTCATGTCTATTCTCCAAACTAATTGGGATGGTGGCCCCAAACAATCGGGAATGCTTCTATCTCTAGACCTACAAAAAGCCTTTGATTCAGTTTCCTGGCCCTACATCTTAACCATATTACATCGATGGGGATTCGGTCCGCGATATATGGGCCTCATACAGGCGCTTTACTCCTCTCCCTCCGCAAAAGTTAGGATCCAAGGCTTTTATTCTAAACCCATATCAATACGACAGGGAACCAGACAGGGTTTTCCATTGTCGCCACTAATTTTTGCGATCGCAATAGAGACGCTTGCCATAGCAATTAGACAAAACCTGGATATTAGGGGTTTCCTGTGGTCTCCAAACTCATAAATGTGGCCTCTTTGCCTCTATGCGGACGACATTATGCTTTTCATAAGATCTCCCATTATCTCTCTTCCCAATCTATGCTCTTTGCTGAGCACCTTTTCTACGTTATCGGGCCTTCAGGTGAACTACTCCAAATCGCATGCCCTTAATGTCTCCCTAGACTCCCCCACAGTAGATCTCCTGAAACAATCCTTTAAATTTCAGTGGAGTGAATCTTCCATCAGATACTTGGGTATTAACCTCACAGCTAAGATTGAAAGTCTATACAGTCACAACTATCCTCCCATGTATCGTAAATTAGAAACAGACCTGCGCAACTGGGCACAACATACCATTTCCTGGCTAGGAAAGATAAATGCCATCAAGATGACATTACTTCCTAGATTATTGTATCTATTTCGATCCCTCCCCATTCCCATTAAGAAAGACCACATCAAAACCTTCCAAAGTAAGCTTCTGAAGTTTGTTTGGGGCAAGGCAGGGTACAGATTGGCCCAGGGAATCCTTTATGCGCATAGGAAAAGAGGGGGCTTCGGTCTTCCTCATTTATATAGATATTATCAAGCAGCCAGGCTTGCCCAAATATCAATGGTTTATTCCAAATTTGAGAAGCCTGATTGGATCCAAATTGAAAAACACGCTGTTCCCCACTTTACTCTGGACTTCTTATTGTGGACCCCTCAAAAGAATAGGCCCCCGATTCTCTCCCCTACACTGTCTCACTCCTTCGCCCTATGGGACTCCTTACGTTCTTCACCTTCTCTTGTCTCTGCATACAAACCCTTGACCCACATATTTAACAACCCACAATTCCCCCCAGGTAGAAACGTTCTGGCCTTTAAATGGTGGGTCGATAAAGGTCTATATAGAATAGGTCACTTCTTTACAGCTGCAGGACCGCTTACTCTTAAACACTGCATTAAAAAACTTGATCTCCCCAACTCTGAACTATTTTGGTTCTATCAAATTCATCACTTTCTGCAATCCCTATGTAAAAACAATTCTAACACGCCAGCATTCACGGATTACGAAATATGGTGCAGTCAGGCCATGGACCAGAGGGGGGGGATCTCCACGGTCTACACATCACTTACTGCTCCTGTGTCCAAGTCGTCATTTATGGTCGCCTGGGAAACAGACTTCAATTTCCTCTGGACCAAAGAGAAATGGCATTCTGCTTGCGCTAAATAATTCCGGGGAATTCTTAATACCACACTGATGGAAGCTGGTCTAAAAGTGGTGACCAGATGGTACTACACACCTTTCAGAATAGCCTCAATGTATCCGGCTACCAGCCCCCTTTGCTTCAGAGGATGCCAGGTTTTAGGTAAAATGTCACATATATGGTGGGAATGTCCGAAGATTCGATCCTTCTGGAAAAAAATCTTCAATATGATAGATAAATTGGTGGATTCTTTAGTTCCCAGGTCCCCCTTGGTGGCCCTTCTTCATGAATCCATCCCACACATATCTAAACCCTCTAATAGATTGGTTCAGTTTGTGCTTTTAGGAGCCAAGCTCACAATTGCTACGGCCTGGAAAACACAGACCGTACCTCTCTCAATGGCTAAAAGGAAAATTTTGTGGGTAATGTCTCAAGAAAAACAAACCAGTCTGTTACAGGACTCATCAGAAAAATTTGAAGCCACCTGGGAACCGTGGGCCAGACTAATGGGACTATGCAACTTTCCCTCCTTGTCATGAACATAACTCGTCATGTGGACGGGTAATGGTGCTCCTTCCCCTTTCTTACTCTACCCCCTTCTCTTTTCCTCTCTCTCTGTTTCTCTTCTTTTCTATTTTCTTTTGAATTATGATATTCCATTATGGACGTAATTCCGGTCAGAGTTTCTCAGGGACAATGTCGAGACACAGGTGTTCCTGATTAGCTCAGATGAATATAGCCAGTTCTCAGGTGGTGGATCACGCAGTGTTTGATCTGCTGCCTGACACCCGCGCATGGTTGCCTTATCCTTGCTGGTTGAGATGATGCGCATTACTGGTGGGAATTGGCTCCGGCCCCCTCTGACACAGTATGATCCCCATAGGGGTGTCGGAGAATGCTGGGGCCGTAACTGATCAGCTCAATCTTCTTCTCCAGCCTAATGGCAACCAGTCAAGATTTATACCTAGACCTTGATGCCTTAGTTGAGTACACAGTGTGCTCACTCTTCCCAAGGACTAGTATTTGTTTCAACTTTCTTATCACTATGCGTTTGTCGTTTTGTTGGAGATGTCGTAACTCTATATTTTTGTATGCACTTCTGTTTATTCAATTATAAAACATTTTGGGAAGCATAATCAACTGAATATTACGTTTGGGAAACCAACAATGAGGCAACTTTATATTGAGCAGACGTATCCTCCACTCACACTCAGTTAGATCCCGACAGGGGTGTGTGGGTGCAGAGGCGGAATACCCGATCTTTCCGGAAATTTCTTCGGTGTTAGTCAATATAGAGCCCTCCATATGACTCAAACTCCTTTTCAGGTCGAAAACACCTCTAACAGTCTTGCAGTTTTATTGGCTCTTGCAGGGTTATAAAGTTTTTACTAGATTGTTTGTTTATATTCCTTTAGCATTTTTTAAGCATTTTGATGTCAATTTATTTATTACAATGCAACAGTACGTTTCAAGTTTGTAATGGAATGTAAAGATATTTTGATTTATGTTTGATTATATGTAATGTGAAACTTCTTCAATAAAAATATTGAAAATAAAACAAGTACTCTAGGCCACAATTTGAGGTAAGAATTAAGTTTTCTTAAACTTAGATTGTGGAATAGGTTCTTTAGTAAAAATGTGGAACTTCCTTCCCAAGGAAGTCGTACTAGCTGAGATTTACACAAACTTAAAAAAAAAAAAAAAAACTTGTAGATGTCTTCCTCAGGAAGCAAAATATACAGGGCTATGAGAATAAACATCACACACATATACAAACACAAATATTGACCAGGATGAACTTCTGTATTTTTTCTGCCTTATGTAACTATGTAAAGGTTGGTGATCAATCTAAGACATAGTATAAGCAAGAAAATACATACATAAAAATGCATACATAGTCCATAATGCCCATTTAGACAGTTATTATCCCAGAATTACCTACAAAAACAGTACAAACTGCAACCAATCTATCTGTGTGATGCTTGAGTACAGGTACCGGCATCCCCATTACATAATCATGTTTCTGGATACAATAAACAGGACTTTCAAGATAACAAAACATTCCTCAATACTTTTATTTTTCATAAAATGAAAAAAATCTTTATTTATAAATTACATAGAAAACAAGTATTTTATTGATAAAAAAAAAAAAATCTACATCCGTATTACAATAGCAACAATAGTGGAAGACCATATGAGCAGCAAATCTCTAAGCATTCTGTTTAGACGATTTCAACTTCAAAGCAGTAATGGTTTGTGACCAATCTATGATATACGTAGAACAATGAATACTAATATATATATATATATATATATATATATATATATATATATATATATATATATATATATATATATATATATACTCGAGTATAAGCCGACCCGAATATAAGCCGAGGCACCTAATTTTACCACAAAAAATTGGGAAAGCTTATTGGCTCGAGTATAAGCCTAGAGTGAGAAATGCGCAGCTACTGTAAGTGGAACAGAGGGTCAACAATGCCTATTTGCATGCCTCACTGTGCCCATTTTGCAGCCATAGGTCCCCCGAACTTCAAACTTGGAAAGTTAAGGGTTCCTAGATGCCCCCTAGCTGCAGCCAAAATTTGGGGTCTCTGGACCCAAAGGGTCCCGAAATGATTGCTGCAGATGAACACAGTTGACTGACTTTGGGGCCCCGTATCTCAGGGCCACTTGGTGCTAGGAACCCCAATAAAACACCAACGCTCCTATAAAAAGCTTTTAACAGCTTTTTTTTTTTAGCTTAAAAAAATAAATAAAAAGCTAGTGTGCATGGAGCCTGAAAGTAAAAAGTGAACTTGCTTGAATCCCGGCCAATACACTATATGCATGTTCTCTGTGCTTGTATGGTTTCCTCCCACACTCCAGACTTACTGCTAGGTTTGTCACCTCCAGTCTAAACTGGCCCCAGTATGTATGACCAGCTTGAAGTGGATGTAAACTTGACATAAAAAAAAAGCATATCCTTCTATAACCACTTGGCCTGGTCATGAAAGGGGGTAAAATATTTTGGAGGTCATTTTTTTGCTATATGTCACTGTGTTACTTTGACAATTGCGTGATAATGCAATGTTGTAAATAAATGACATTTATGTAAATTTTTCTTCCCACAAATGGAGAACTATTTTGGTGATATTTGATCACCACTGTTTTTGTTTATAGCGCAAAAAAAAAAAATTGTTTTACTTTCTGCTATAAAACATAATAAAAATAAATTCTTCATAAATTTAAGCCAATATGTAGTCGGTTACATATATTTGGTAAAAAAATAAAATAAAACCCCCCATTAAAAGCGGAGGTCCACCCACCACTGCAAACATTTTAATCAAGCAGCTACACATACTGCAGCTGCTGGCTTTTAATAATAGGACACTTGCCTGTCCTGGAGTCCAGCGATGTTGGCACCGCAGCTTATGTTTCCGTCAGGTGTTGCCACCACCATTGCAGGTAAGGGAACCCAGCAGTGTAGCCTTACAGCTTCACGCCGGGAACCCTACTGCGCATGCACGAGGCTCCACTTCTCTCTCCTACTAGCCTGACGGCAGGGGAAGGACGAGGGAGCAGATCGGTGACGTCAACAGCTGCGGCAACAGGAAGGATATCTGTCAAAGACAGATATCCGCTCCCCGAATGGTGCCAAATGTGCCACTGGAGAGGGGGGAAGAGACAAAATGAGCAGATGTTCCACTTTTGGGTGGAACACCACTTTATATTGATTGGTTTTCTGCAAAAGTTATAGCATCTACAAACTATGGTGTATATATACTGGAATTTTTATAACTTTTTTTTTTTTAATATACACTAGTAATGGTGGCGATCAGCGACTTATAGCGGGACTGCAATATTGCGGCGGACAATCTGACACAATACACTGATTAGTGCTAAAATGTACTAATGATTGGCTGGGAAAGGGTTAAACAGCTAGGGTGATCAAAGGGTTAAATGTGTGCCTAACCAGTGTTTGTGTGTACTATGAGGTGGTTTTACTAAGGGATGTGCGAAAAAAAATTCAGGGAAACAAAATCCACCACATCCTTGCCGACAGGACAGAGCTCTGCATTGGATATTTCGGATAGAGTGCAGTTTAAATGCCCATTCACATAAATGATTTTTGGATATTATTTTTAAATGTATTTTCTCTTGCACATGACTGGGTATTCAAAGTACACATAGATTTACCTTATTTACCAATATTCACTTTGCCAAGGGAACAGCCTTTACCCCCTTGAGTAAATCAATCCCAATGTTGACCTAAGTTCAAGTTTTCCCTAAAGCGGTTGCTGGAAGCTGCCAACGGGAGCTGATCATGGAGGGACAAAGTCCATGGTGTGACTAATTAGAAATGTGTGCGAGTCCGATTTTTTTTTTTACCTAACATTTCACATTAGTATTACTATGTTTTTTTACATCTTAATTGCCATATTAAAAAAAAAAAAAAAAAACACACTTTTAAAGCCCTCCCTTGGTCAAATACTGTACTCCCCCCCCCCCCCCCATCCCCACCCCTGTGAAACCCCAAATACTGGTGTGACATGAAACATGGTCACATACCTCAGCCCCCCCCTTTTTACTGGAATCTGGAAGTGTCCCCCCCCCCCCCCAGGCTCCTGTTTAGTTTCATATTCAGTGCATGGACAGCCACGACATCTATTCACGGGGATCTGTAAAAGGAAAGTCCCATCTGCCACCGAAGGATTTGTAGATCTCAAAATCAGCGACATCACTGCACTTGTAGCCACTAATTATGTCCTCCATCCCCATAATGGTAGGTCTGTATCCCCCGGCCCCTGTTCTGTAGGGAGGAAGAGTCTGCAGAATACTGTGTATTGCATGCACAATGCATTTATCACGGACGTAATGCTCCGGGGACAAATACAAAAATGTAATTACTGTATATACTCGAGCATAGGTCGACCCGAATATAAGCAGAGGCCCCTAATTTACCACAAAAAAATGGGAAAAATTATTGACCCGAGTATAAGCCGAGGGTGAGAAATGCAGCAGCTACTGTAATTGGAAAAGAGGGTCACAGCCTACCTGTGTCCTGTGCATGCCCCCGTGTGCCATTCTGCAGCCTCGGTGTCCCTCTGCAGCCTCCTTGTCCTTCGCATTTGCAGCGATGTAAAGCGCAGCATGTACAAAGATACGGTGGCCATTCTAGCATTCAAAAGCCACGCCTCTTCCTTGTCTGTGATAGGCGGATCACTCTATTTCCCAGCAGTCAGTGTTCCACCTATCACGGACATCCGCTCATTCTCATACTACGGACGAGGATGAGAGGATGTCCGTGATAGGCAAAACACTGACTGCTGGGAAATAGAGTGATCCGCCTATCACAGACAAGGAGGCGCAGTGTTTAAACACTGCCAAGGCCCCCATCTGTCTGCATGACACATTGATCAGGTAGGCAGATGGCGGCGACTCGAGTATAAGCCAGGGGGGGTACTTTCAGCCCAAAAAAAGGGCTGAAAATCTCGGCTTATACTCAAGTATATATGGTAAGCTACGAGTGCATACATCATGGGTGCTCTCCAGATGTTGTGGAACTACAAGTCCCATAAGGCATTGCAAGGATGACCATTACAAGCATGACTCCCAAAGGCAGAGGCATGATAGGTAGTTCCGCAACAGGAAGCACCTCCATGGTTAACAGAGGACAGAATTAAAATTAGACTTGGGAAACTTAACATTATTAAATCACAATTCAATGACATGAAATGTTAAGCTGCTGCTAACAAAGCAAACAGAATATTGGCATGCATTAAAAAGGGGATAAACTCCAGAGATAAAATAATTCTCCTGCTCTACAAGACTCTAGTCTGGCCGCTTCAGCTGAGTTTGTGTAGTTTGACAGCAGAGAGCCTTCACCATCATCGGAACACACTGATCTGTGCTGCCGGCTATAGCCAGCGGCAGTGATTGTTTGGGAAAACCCGACAGGCTGGTTGTACAGAAGTCAATTGGTTGTACAGATGTTGATCTACTAGTCTGCCTATACATGTCCTGCTGAACCAGCAAAATTTTGATTCATGCATGGACGCCTTAAAGTAATCTATTTAAATGAATGTCCTGCCAATGCAGCAACACAGACGACAAAACTGATATGCAGATTTTTTTCTGATGTGGTGCACCATAATGTAGAGTTCAACATTACCTTAATTTGTGGTACAATGCAACGCATGTGTGTCAAAGCTGTTCTGCCTTACTGTGTTGGGGTGCCATTCGAAATAAGTGGCACTGAAGCATGCTAAAGCATACAGCATGCATTGTGGTAATGCAAAAGTGTGATTCAGCCCTAAATCACTTTTTCTTATCCCAAACAAGTTATAGGGTGTGCTAGACTATGTGAGAGATGTATGCAGTATATCTTTGGGCTTCTGTGAGGCTTTGATGGATGGAGTTAAGACTTCATCTGCAGAATTATGATTTTTGGATACAAGACTCCTTGAACACAAGCATTATCAAATACCAGAAGATTTTTCAAATTGGAATAAGATGCCAGGATGAGAACAAAAAGCTGAGTCTGGGGTGCGCATGCGCGGGGCTCGCAAAATGGCCGCGACTGCCTAGAGCTCCCCGCCTCACGGAATACCGGCACCCCTAGCGTCCCGCTCGGTGCTCGAAACGCCACCAAATCGTCAGGCCCCACTCACAACACCCCAGGGCATAATACCGGATGATCGGGGGAACATTCAAGAAAAAACTGCGGCCGTTATTCGACTCGTCAGGAGTGAGGGAAGACTCCAAGATGGCCGCCACAGCACAGCTCTTAACAGAGGATCTCCGCTCCACAGGCCTGGAGGACTACAGGTCAGAGCCACTCCACATCCCTGTCCCCACAACCCCAGATAGACATGGGGGACCCCCCCAAGCCATCACCCCCTCCCCAGCATCCACTGCATCTCTTCTGGAGAGATCATTCTCCAATTATGCCTCTTCCCCTCTAGAGCCTCACTCAGCAGCCCATGCAGGCTTCCCCTCACAGAGTGCATCACACAGAGATCCTATAATCCACATGGATGCTCTGTATCACAAGTTCTCTGAGCTATTGGAAAGAGGCTTAACCCAAACGGCAATTAAAATAACAGGGGAATTGAAAGCTGATTTCATCAACCTGGGAACACGGATCGACGCGATCGAACACAAAATGGAGGAAACAATCGCCATCACCAATCAGAACTCAAAGCACATTTACACCGTTCAAGAACAACTTGACCTGGCCATGGCTCGCATAGATGACCTTGAGAATAGGTCACGGAGATACAACATCAGAATCCGCGGACTTCCAGAGACCGTAACTAACGTTCCGGACGCAGTTCAGGACCTCATCAAGCAGCTTATACCCGACGTTTCTGCCCCCCACTTGGAATTGGACAGGGCTCACAGAGCCCTCGGACCCCCCAGAAAAGACGGCACCCCGAGGGATGTGATTGTCAAACCCCACCACTACTCTATCAAAGAGGAAGTAATGAAACGAGCCAGATCCGCGCAAAATGTGCTCTGCCGAGGTCACCAAGTACAGATCTTTGCGGACCTCTCCCCCTCCACGATCCAAAGAAGAAGATCATTAAAACCCCTCCTCCAGGCCCTCTCACTGAAAGATATCAAGTATAGATGGGCCTTCCCCTTCGCGGTTAAGTTTTCAACTAATGGAAGACACTACGCCTTTTCAACCTTTCCAGAAGGAGAGAAACTACTTCTACACCTGAAAATTATCACCCACGAAGCAGAGATGGATACCTCCAACGCCGGCCACAATCCCAACAAGAGACCGACGCCCACCAGCCCGCAATCCCCATTGTGGGTGACAGGAAAAGCCAAGAAGGTCAAAGAGGCTCCCACTTGAAACAGGTCATCTGCTGATCTGCCTCCTCTTTTCTTCAGGGTTTTTTCTTTCGGCATCCTGGACAGGACCGGAGGAAAGCTCCCCCTCTTTCAGGGGGTCGATCTCTTCTCTAATCCGGAACCTTTATCATTTCTGGAACATTATTCTATATACACTTGACGGTTAACTGTTTCAATTAACATTTACTAGCTAGATCTCATTGTCAGGCTGTTTAACCTTCTCCCCCACCCTCTGCATAAGCAGTTCTTCCATGTTAGTTCCTAACTGCCGCTCCCAATGGACACTGCTCTGCAAATGGGATGGGGTTGAACAGCCTCAAGGGTCAGGCTCCTATGTGGGCTTGGTCCCCTCCCCTTTTTTTTTATTATTTTTATTTATTTATTTATTTATGTTTTTTGGCTCTATCTTTTCGGTCTAGCTATATTTAAAACTGAGCTACCGATTCTCTATAAAATTTTTATGTTGGGGTTTTTTTTTTTTCCCCTATTAGGGTGCCCGGTTCCGTGAGGACACCCTTGCGTACCTCCCCTACCCCTAGACTCCATTTGGTGTCTGAGGGCTGGGATATCTGAACCTGTATGGTTCAGATACCTATTGTATGTTCTACAAGGGACTCGGAGGGCTTCTCCTCCTCCGAACCCCTCTTTCCTTTTTATGGAGAACTTTTCTCTTCTATTCTGTCTCCCCCCCCTCCTCCCTCTCAAATGTTTACACCTGAGTTGATGTGCCTAACGCTATTTTTTTTTATAGGAATGATCAGACAAAATGAAAGCTTGCACGGCCAACCCTATACTACACGGTGTGAGGCTTCCCTCGATGATGTCCCGACCTTCAATCTCCACTGGGTAAGTGTGGGCTACCACAGATGCATCGATCTCCCCCTGTTCCATGGCTGATAGTCCTGCGACTAGGCTTCAGGTGGCCTCCCACAATGTCCAAGGCCTAAATTCCCCAACCAAACGGAGGAAAGTTCTAGATTATTACAAATCCCTTAAATTAGACATCCTCCTGTTACAAGAAACGCATTTCCCCTCCCGGTATAGCCCTAAATTCCTCCACTCACACTTCTCTCAATTTTATTTAGCAAGCGCAGGTAATAAAACTAAAGGAGTCGCAATAGTGTTCGCCAAGACCTGCAAATTTACCAAAATCTCGGACATGGTGGACCCCGACGGAAGGTTTCTTCTGGTGAAGGGCATGGTTGGGGAACACCTCTATTCCCTGGTCTCCTACTATGCTCCGAACAAAGGGCAAGCCAAATTCTTTGATTCCCTGTTACACACCATTACCCCTCATTTAGAAGGTACGGTCATCGTAGGAGGTGACTCCAATGTGGCCTTCGATCAGAGCCTAGACAAGTCCAATCCCCTAAAATCCCGTCTAACGCGTCCTACTAAAGAAAGTCTTAGAATAGCTAAATTGCTACACACATATAGCCTAGCTGATGTATGGAGGGAACTCAACCCCTCAAAAAGGGACTTCACCCACTTCTCCCCACCTCACCAGTCTTACGCAAGGATTGACCATATCCTAACCCCTGCCTCTCTCCTACCTCATATCTCTAAAGCATACATCAAAGACGCAGTTGTTTCCGATCATTCCCTAGTAATAGTGAAAATCCTTGCGAAGACCATAGGAGGCCCCACCAGACATTGGAGACTTAATGAGTCTTTGCTTTCAGATCCTACAACGGTTTTAGAAATTGAAAAGGCCTTACAGGAATACTTTATTCTCAATACATCGGATGATATTTCTCCAGAAACACTTTGGGCAGCGCACAAAGCTTTCATTAGGGGCAAGATCATCCAGGTCGCCTCACGCATCAAACGTGAAAGACTGGCAGAAGTCTCTAAGCTAGACAAGGATTACTCCTCCCTTAAGGCTTTACACAAAAGAGATCCCACCAAAGTCCCTACAGCCCTTCTTGACAAGACCAGACTGGAACTCAACCTAGCCCTGACCACCAAAGCAGAAAAATCTATACGCTGGTCTGGTCATAAATTCTACACTGAGGCAAACAAAATAGGCCCTCTTTTAGCCTCTAGACTTTCTCCTAGGATCAGACTCCACACGTTGCCCAAACTCAGAATTTCGGGACAACCACCCACGACGAATCCTACAAAGGTCCTTGATGCTTTTCAGGGCTTTTACTCCTCACTGTATAGCAGTCCAACTACTCCCACCGATAAACTCATCCCTCAATTCTTGGAGGGTCTTCCAATACCTTCTCTATCCGATATCCATAAACAAAAGATGGAAACACCCGTAACGGTGGAAGAGGTATTGGGGGTCATTAAGGATCTCAATAAGGGTTCAGCCCCTGGTCCTGATGGTTTATCAATACCATATTATAAAGCATTCTCGAATACCCTGGCACCACACTTAACTCGCTTTTGCAACTTTAAGACCAATGGTGACCCCCTAGATCCCCATCTCAATATGGCTTTCATCACTGTCTTACCCAAACCTGACAAAAATTTGGAAGATGTAAGTAATTACAGACCAATCTCACTCCTTAACAATGATATAAAAATTCTAACCAAAATAATGGCCAATAGGTTGGCTTCCTTCATTGGACAGTACGTCCAAAAAGATCAAGTTGGGTTCATACCCGGAAGGCAGGGACCTGACCAAATCAGACGGGCAATTGATATCATCTCGATCTTACAATCTAACTGGGAGGGGGGTCCTAAACAATCAGGCTTTCTCCTATCCCTGGACATTCAGAAGGCCTTTGATACGGTCTCCTGGCAATACATCTTTCACCTTTTTGAACATTGGGGCTTTGGGACTCGCTTCCTTGGTCTTCTCCATGCGCTTTATTCCCAACCGAAGGCCCTTCTTCGCCTCCAAGGCTATTACTCACAACCCATATCCATTGCAAGGGGCACCAGACAAGGGTGCCCTTTATCCCCCCTCATCTTTGCTATTGTCATCGAAACCCTTGCGATCGCCATACGCCATAATCCTGATATTAAAGGAGTAACGTGTGGTGACCGAATGCATAAATGCGGACTCTTTGCCGATGATATCTTACTATTCCTAACTTCCCCCATCACTACACTCCCCAACCTATACCGAGTACTAGAAGATTTTGCCAAAATCTCGGGGCTCCGAGTCAATTTTTCCAAATCTTTTGCCCTAAACATATCCCTGCCTCCCCACATTGTTGCCTCCCTTCAACAATCTTTTCCATTTATATGGAGTGACACATCCATTAGTTATCTAGGCATTTCCTTGACGGCTAAGTCTGAAACCCTTTACGCACATAATTACCCCAAACTCTTTAAAAAACTGGAGGCTGATCTTATATTATGGTCCAAACATGAATTATCCTGGCTTGGCCGGATCAATACCGTAAAAATGACCCTTCTCCCCAAAATACTTTACTTTTTCCGAGCGCTTCCTATCCCTGTCAGAAAAGACCACCTACGTTCACTCCAAAGTAACATCCTAAAATTCATATGGGGTAAAAAGGGCTACCGCATCCCACAAAACACACTCTTCCTTCACAGACGCAGGGGTGGATTAGGCCTTCCTAACTTACATAAATACTATTTAGCGGCTCGAATAGCCCAGCTTTCCACAATATATTCCAGATGTGATAAACCGGATTGGATAGCTATAGAACGTCAGGCTACCCCCGCCTTCACTTTAGATTTCTTACTATGGTGCCCCCCTAAAACTAGGCCCCCCATTCTCTCGCCCACTCTGTCCCACTCATGTTCTCTATGGGACACCCTTCGCCATCTACCGACATTGGTTTCAGCGGGTCGCCCTCTAGCTCACCTCTTTCGTAACCCCGACTTCCCTCCTGGCCTAGACATCTCAGCCTTTAAATGGTGGCTTGATAAGGGGCTATACCGGATAGGGCACTATTTTACTTCCAAGGGACCACTAACCCTTCATTACTGCACCAAAAATCTTGATCTTCCTGACCATGAAAGATTTCGCTTCCACCAAATCTCCCATTATCTTCACTCGATATGGAAGGAAAAACCCCCATCCTCCCAAATTTACCGGATACGAGTTGTGGTGCGGACAAGCTATGGAACAGAGGGGAGGCATCTCGGTTATTTACTCAGCCCTCACATGCCCAACGGAGAAGTCCTCCTACATGACAGCTTGGGAGGCGGACTTCAAACTCAACCACAGTCTGGAGACCTGGCAATCGGCCCTTTCCAAATCATTTCAGGGAATTCAAAATACATCCCTCATGGAGGCCAGTGTTAAAATACTAACCAGATGGTATCTCACCCCTACCAAACTGGCTTCTATCTACCCGACTGCGAACCCGTTATGCTTTAGGGGATGCCAGCTTGTAGGATCCATGGCCCACATTTGGTGGGAATGTCCCAAAATCCGCTCCTTTTGGAGAAAAATCTTCATCATGATTTACAAAGTTACTGATTGCCAGGTACCCAGATCCCCAGAGGTTGCTTTACTCAATTCTCAAATCCCTAACCTACCCAAAACAGCTCAGAGATTGATCCACTTCATGTTCTTAGGCACTAAAATCTCAATTGCAGCTGCGTGGAAAAAACCCATGCCATCATTTAATGCGGTCAAGAGGAAGATATCTTGGATCATGTCCCAGGAAAAACTTTCCAGTATCTTGTCGGACACCTCAGATAGATTCCAAAGGGTCTGGGAGCCTTGGGCCCGATTTATGGGAGTTTCCCTCATACCGGGAGTCCGAGTTCAATCTCTCGATTGACCACATATCATAAATTATTCCTGTTCATACACCACCAGGCACATCTTTAATCTCCCCTCCACTCTTCCATACCCTTCTGTAGCTCTTCTCCCTTCCCCTCTTCTCTGTTTCCTTTTTCCTTTCCTTTCTCTCTTCTATTTATCTATTTTATTGCATAGGATGCATACAGGTGATTGTTTTTTAGTCCACATCTACTAAATGTAAACTTAGCTCCTACGAAGAGAGCCTTTATCCTCTTAAATCTTAGTGTTAGCCAGTCCGGGCACGGTTGGGGGGTTGTAGGGGTCTTCCTTCTCTCCTGACACAGTTAGATCCCGTTAGGGGTGTCAGGGGGGTGGAGGCCGCTCCTCCCCTGTTACCGTCCCACCAGTTTATTTTTGGATTGTTACTCAGGAATTCTGTATCTGTTAATGGCTCACATAGAGACCACTAAACTAAGGGTCTCAGATAAGTTTTTACTTTTGATTGCTGTATTTGTAGACCTGGTAATGCATTTCTAACTGTAGGAGACCCTCCCTCCTGCAATATGTACAATGTTCAATTTACTTGTTTGTCTATAACTTTACATAATAAAAACAGATTGAAAGTAAAAAGCTGAGTCTGGTAGAATGGTTCACATACACTTCAATGCTATGTTTTCTATTTATATTAGAGTCTACCAATAATACATTTCTCATGCACGGGATACAAATCTCCAAACTGAACTTGTAAAATGTATTTATACAAACACAACAGGAATCCAGGTTGTGCAAGAAAAAAAAATGCTGCAATTTAATATTAGTAATTTTTATTTCAATGCACATTGTTGCACTTCTATGTAAATAATGAATGTTCCTAATCATTGTAGTTTATCACAAATCAAAGGTACTCTACACTATTTCTGACGTTTCATCTCATTCTACTAACTCGCTCCATTTTAAAATTGATTGTTTGCCAGAATCCGCGGTAATAACTGTAAGCTCAATAAAGCCAACTGTCAACATGTGGATGTCAAAGCTCTTGAAAGATATAATACATTCTCATTTGATACTCTGAAAGCTGCAAGAGATTTAGGAATCATATTAGAAATATTGTTAGAATAAATCTTTATTTAAACAATAACACAGACACAAGAAAATAAACATTTAATAAGCTTAACAAAACATAAAGAGATTACATTAGAGGACAATGCATATACAAGAATCATTTTTTGTTTTGTTCCTTAAAAGAACCAAACATATTGTCACATACCTTTGTGGAATACAGAACAGGCACCAAATGCATTCTTATAATAAAAGAAAAATGGCAAGGTTGTTTGCAAGATGATGGAATAGCTCAACATAGCCATCCTGGGATTTCAATCTCTTCTACAACTGCTTAGGCATTCTGTGGCCCCTTGACTATTCACAGAATACTGTGTATTCTGTGAATGGTGGCTGGAAACCACACTAGTTCTTTTATCACTGAAAGCCATATCTGTTGTTTTAGAAGTGGGTCAGAAATACAGCAGGAGCTTTAGTGTAAATAAATGTATACATTACAGTATAAAGGACAGAGCAGTGGTCCAGCCTTTGGTTTACACATGCCTTAGCAGCACTATGAAAATATGAGATTTCTCTCAATATGAACTGTAATTTGTTGCCAGCATCACAGTTTTTTCCAAACAGCATCCAAGAAGATCCCATGGCTCCCCACATCCTAGAGAGTTATGCATCTTTATCCCAAGGCACTGCAAAAGGTCAGTGTGGAGACAGAAATAGTCTCCACAAGTGCTACAACGGGCTGCAAAACCAATCATTTGGCACTCAGCAGCCCCACAGATGTACAGTAAGTACAGAATTAAACTCTGACAAACTTCTCTTGATTGTTCAACTTTTTAAAGCTGAAACCCAGACACAAGAACTTCCATTTTAAAATATTCCTCAATAGCCACAAATTATATAGATCCATTTTGTGTGCACCAAATGTATTTGTGAACTCAGTTATTACTCTGTAAAATGTAGTGCACATAGCCTGTGCAGAGAGCAGTTTTGTAAGGGATACCCAGCAAGCTCTAGACACTTTAGGCTGCCTAACAAAACTACAAGAGGACAGCTTAGCATTAGCATCTTTTCCCCCCAAATAGAGCTTTCTTTTGGTGGTATTTGATCACCTCTGCGATTTTTATTTTTTGTTAAAAAAATGTAAAAATCCAATTTTTTTTTTAAATTTTGTTATAAAAATATAAAATTGGTAATTTTTGTCCGTCATTGATGTACGCTGATGAGGTGGCAGTGACGGGCACTGATAGGTGGCAGTGATGGGCACTGATGGGTGGCAGTGATGGGCACTGATGGGTTACACTGATAGGCAGCACTTTTGGGTCGCACTGATTGGCAGCACTGGTGGGCATTTACAGGTGGCACTGGTGGGCATTTACAGGTGGCACTGGTGGGCATTGACAGGTGGCACTGGTGGGCATTGACAGGTGGCACTGGTGGGCATTGACAGGTGGCACTTGTGGGCATTGCAAGGTGGCACTTATGGGCATTGCATAGTGGGACCGATGTCCCTTTAAGATAAGCCGGTGACCGTCTTTTTTTATCTCCTCTGCTGTCAGCGTGAGGAAAAACAAAAACGATCATCGAGCTTTTGTTTTTATCATGTGATCAGCTGTCATTGGCTGACAGCTGATCACATGGTAAGGGGCCGGGACCCGCCCCTTACTCAGATCGCTGATCACCCGAGTCTCAGTGACCTTACAGGGCGCGCGCAGAGACCATGCACAGGGGAGGACATCATATGACGCTCTCCCGGGAATTGACATCCGCTCTGAGGCCGTCATTCGGCCATAGCGCGGATGTGAAAAACAGGGCTTTCATTTTAGGGACTAAGTTAGAGAAGATACAGTACATGGGTATAACGTAGAGTGCTATCCTGAGAAAGCTAATGTTGTTGTTGTTGAGGACTACAATATCTGTGTCACATGACAGGTGAAATTACAACGGTGACGGCTGCTCTGGTAGTTAAGGAGTTATTGCATAGAATGCATTAAGATAAAAAACCTTCTGCCTTTACAACTCCTTTAAGTGTTCAAGTGTCATCAGTGTACCGATGTTAGCCACAGATTACAACGAGTTAACTGTGTAAGTTGCTGCCACTTCTACATTTAAGTTGTGCCTAATGCTGCTTTCACATTAGCGAGTGCAGTGTCTTAGTGTCCCTACTAGGGCACCTTTAGTCCCACCCACAACTGTGCATCAAAAAGTCCTTTAAATTTACAAAATATTTTTCTCCTTCCCTCACCTCAATATACAGTATCTCACACTAGTGAGTACACCCCTCACATTTTTGTAAATATTTTATTATATCTTTTCATGTGACAACACTGAAGAAATGACACTTTGCTACAATGTAATGTAGCGAGTGCACAGCTTGTATAACAGTGTAAATTTGCCGTCCCCTCAAAATAACTCAAAACATATCCATTAATGTCTAAACCACTGGCAGCAAAAGTGAGTATACCCCTAAGTGAAAATGTACAAATTGGGCCCAATTAGCCATATTCCTTCCCAGATATGTGACTCATTAGTGTTACAAGGTCTCAGGTGTGAATGGGGAGTAGGTGTGTTAAATTTGGTGTTATTGCTCTCACTCTCTTACTGGTCACTGGAAGTGCAACATGGCACCTCATGGCAAAGAACTCTCTGAAGATCTGAAAAAAAGAATTGTTGCTCTACATAAAGATGGCCTAGGCTATAAGATTTCCAAGACCCTGAAACTGAGCTGCAGCACGATGGCCAAGAACATAGTGTGGTTTAACAGGATGAGTTCCACTCAGAACAGGCCTCGCATTGGTCAACCAAAGAAGTTGAGTACACGTGCTCAACGTCCTATCCAGAGGTTGTCTTTGGGAAATAGACATATGAGTGCTGCTAGCATTGCTGCAGAGGATGAAGGGGTGGGGGATCAGCCTGTCAATGCTTAGACCATATGCCACACAATGCATCAAATTGGTCTGCATGGCATGGCTGTCGTCCCAGAAGGAAGCCTCTTCTAAAGATGAAGCACAAGAATGTCTGGATTACTAAAACTATGTCCTGTGGTCTGATGAGATCAAGATAAACTTATTTGGTTCAGATGGTGTCAAGCGTGTGTGGAGGCAACCAGGTGAGGAGTACAAAGACAAGTGAGTCTTTCCTACAGACAAGCATGATGGTGGGAGTGTCATGGTCTTGGGCTGCATGAGTGCTGTTAGCACTGGGGAGCTACAGTTCATTAAGGGAACCATGAATGCCAACATGTACTGTGACATACTGAAGCAGAGCATGATCCCCTCTCTTCAGAGACTGGGCTGCAGGGCAGTATTCCAACATAACGACCCCAAACACACCTCCAAGACAACCACTGCCTTGCTAAAGAAGCTGAGGGTAAAGGTGATGGACTGGCCAAGCATGTCTCCAGACCTAAACCCTATTGAGCATTTGTGGTGCATCCTCAAACGGAAGGTGGAGAAGTGCAAGGTCTCTAACTTCCACCAGCTCCGTGATGTTGTCATGGAGGAGTGTAAGAGGACTCCAGTGGCAACCTGTGAAGCTCTGGTGAACTCCATGCCCAAGGGGGTTAAGGCAGTGCTGGAAAATAATGGTGACCACACAAAATATTTAAATTTTTGGCCCAAATTGGACATTTTCACTTAGGGGTGTACTCACTTTTGTTGCCAGCGGTTTAGACATTAATGACTGTGTTGAGTTATTTTGAGGGGACAGCAAATTTACACTGTTATACAAGCTGTACATTCACTACTTTACATTATAGCAAAGTGTAATTTCTTCAGTGTTGTCACATGAAAAGATATAATAAAATATTTACAAAAATGAGGGGTGTACTCACTTGTGTGAGATACTGTATTGACCTATTATATTCAAATAGGTCACATGCACATAACCCATTAGGGAGCCTCATGCATCTCTTCAGGATGCTTTTGATAATTGCCACCTGGTCACCTCTTCTGCTCATACTATTAAGGACAGCGATAATCTTTATTTTCCAAGAATGACAGAAATAATCTTTATTTCCTTTGAGTGGAGGAATTAAGACTTGCATAGTATTCTACCATTTAAACAATTAGAGCTTTAATAAAATAAAGAATTACACTCACAAAACGATGCATTAAATACAGCAGTGCACCACCATAAATAAACCATTCAGGTACATGATTCCTTTAAGAAACCTCAGCATAACCTCGACAAGCAATACAGCAGCTATTTCCAAGTAGCGGTATATCCTTTGAAGAAGTAATTTGTGTGGTAATGAAACATATCAGGGCGGAGCCTAGTGGTGCCATAACTGTTGGATAACGCTTGAACAATTAAGTTACTCGGTTATATTGATTGTTTAATTGATCAGTGCCTCCAATACAAAAATCATTTATAACAATAATTTAACTGACCTAATTAACCATTTGCTGACCAGCCGCTGTCATTGTACTGCGGCAGATTAGCACGGCTGCACAAATCGCAGTAGGTGTAGTCGGCTGCTTTAAGAGCAAAAGGAGGCACGCACGTGATGCAGAGGCTCTAATTGGCTTTAAAAATGGGAGGGCTCGGGGCGCAGAGCACTGGACTCCGAGCCCACCCAGTTGTGTGAGAATAGCAAATTAATATTCTCACACTGATTCTCTTCCCAGCCAATCGGAAAGCTGGTCATGAGACTTGTTTATTGATTGGCCGAAAGGAGAAGCAATCTTTTTGGCCAAGGGGGAGGAGGGAGGAGATGCACGGCTGGAGGAGACGCATGGCTGAGGGAGAAGCAGGGGAAAACCGACTGCCCACCAGCCGCCACAGTCAGATTCCAGGGATGACTCACCATCCAGCCTCTGGTTTAGCTATCCAGCAACTACCTGACTCGGACAGGGGAGGGAGGAAGAGGGCATATCTGAGTCATCCCGGGCAGGACATCTGTCTCTCGCAAGGGGGGGGGGGGTCATACAATACAATAGAGAAATTAGTGTAGATGCTAAGGGCCAAGAAGTGTGTTAGTCTCAGGATTATCAGGGAAAAGTTAAGAAAATACAAATCCTGTAGCTGATGACTTTCAATAATAGGACACTTATCTGTCCAGGGATCTTCGCTAGCCTTTGGGTTCCCAGTTCCGGCATCGTAATTTTGGGCACCTAGCTGTGCTGCTTGTGGTTTCACAGCCAGCTGCCCACAGCACATGGGCCGGAAGCGCTGCTTATTTTGAATGGTTTCCACAGACTTCTGGGACCTGTGACATGTCCCAGAAGCCTGTGGGGAGGGAGGGGGAGAGGAGAAACTAGGAGATCCGAGCAGAAGTGGGAGTAGGCACCCATTCCCCCTCCCTCCCCCACAGGCTTCTGGGGCAATCAGAATGGAGTTCTCCCAATATTAAATTAAAAAAAATTCACATTTCATAAGTTGCATAAACTATACAAGTGTTTAGCAATGTTCACAGATGTTTTTTTAAGATGCCTTATAAGAAATGTGTGCTGCAAAAAAAAAATGCATTTTATGGGCAGTTCCAAGATTTTACTCCTACATATTTAAGTACTATATTTTGACATGAGTAATCTGTGCTATTAAGAATGTTTAATTAGATCATAGAATGAGATATAGCAATATAACAATCTCATTCTGTTACAGTACATAATGTTCATGGAAAATTAGAGGACTGGGAGGAAGGAAAATAGTTAAAGAAAAAATAATAAACACATGCTGAAGCCTAGGGTGAGAAATAAAACAATTTATGAAAATGAAATGGATTAGACAACAAAAGGTAGAGGTAGAAAAAAAATATGTATCCCCTGTTTTCAAATGTCAAAACGGTACTTGCACAAATCCCTACAATTTGATGCTTTTGTATTCAAAGCAATAATACAATCATTTCAAATGAAATCAATTCACATAAGAATTCCTTTTTTAACAAGGTATTTGTATAATTGAGTTAGTAGAATTTACGCCAATGAGTTTTAATCACTGGGAAGTAGAAATATACAGAGCTAAACAGACACTGGGGGTGGAATTAATTAAAGTGTAATTCAGAAACATCCCCCTCCATCTCTATGTTTTGTTTAATCTTAATACTGTATATAATTTTCATATACTCTAGATATTTCCCCTGAACTAATTTGCATTGGCATTCTCTAAACAAGACAACATTTTTGCTCACAAAGGAACTTGCATTTCTATCAAAGAACTGCTTGCCAACAAAATCCCATAGAGTCTGAATGTATGAAATTCTTAGTATGATCTTTCAACATTCAATTCCTTCTAATGGAATTAAGATGGAGCTTCAGAAAATCCCCTAAACAGGATTTGTGAAAAAAATAACACATTATAAATATTATCTCACACATGGCTACACAAATTAAATGTATAATACACCTTTAGGTATTTTTATTAGTTTTAAAAGCTGTAAATTATTCACTTAGAATGGCATTTTACATTCAATCAATATTGACTATTTGTAATCCTTATGCTCCTAGCATTAGTAAATAGATAGGAAAGTATATCATATTTACTTATTTTTTTACTTTTTTATATTCCTTCAGTTACTTCCTGGTTTCCAGGCCTAGGCAAATGCTGTCAAACATCCCAGGAGTCTTCAGGAGGGGAGGAGGGTCTTTCTCAGCTAAGCACCACCCCTCCCCATCCTGCATGCCTGAGTGAAGAGCAGATGGATTCTAGGAAGTTAATGCTACATGAATCATTTGCCCTTACTCAAAATGGCCTCAGCTATAAATTCTAGGGGGTGTTTTTGAAAGCACTTCATCTGCAAAATGAAGCGTGGAGACATGGATGGATGGATGAGTTTGCTTTGAATATTAAAATGAATTAAATAGCATTTTTGGTTTGTGGTGCTAAGATTCAGTGTAGCTCCACTTAACAATAAAAAAAAATCTGGCGTTCCTTTTTTAGCTTCTCAATCTAACCTTGACCCCCCCAGGGCATACTTACCTCCCCATAGGGTGTCAACTTTACAGAGAGTTTATATCTTGTCAAATTTGTTTTATTAGATTTTAACAATGTATACATTTAGATACAGATGCAACAATAAAGAAGTAACATCATAAAGTACAATTGTGAAGATAGAAATACTACAAAATGAAAGGGCTGTCAAGGTAATGCCTAACATAAAATGATATTGATCAAAAAGTTCTAAAGAAAAAAAAATAGTTTAAAAATGAATGAGATTAGTCAAACTCAAGTAAGTGGGAAAATGAATGAAGTGGGAGCCTTCGATAAATGCATAATTAGAACTGAAAACAAAAAACCTGTCTTTGCTCAACCAGCCCAAAAGCATAACAAAAATTGTGAAGTTAGCTCCAAGACACAATATAAGATGATGTATACTCTATAATTCAAAAATACTGTAGGCATAGTAATTAAGAGAGTTTGTTCTTAAAAGTGTTTGTGAAAGATCAAAATTCAATATAATAAAGAAGACAAATTAGTATTAAACAAGAGGTTATTGATCTGAAAATCACACATAGCATATAAGCATGACAAATGTATTGGGAGATCTATCTAGCATATGAAGCATATTAGAGCTCAAAATTATAATGTTAAAAATATAGAACGTATAGGTACAATTGTCGCTACCTGGACCAAGAGGAAAAAATAAAGGGATAAAAAATTGGGAAATGGGAGAGCAAAGCATGGAGAAAGGCTAGGGATACAAATTCTGAGTTTATATCTTAAGTGCAGAAATCTCTTGTGCAGTTACTCCTCAAACACTGAACTTGTATTGACTTTTTAATGGATAGTTTCAGTGAATATTTGTTAAATCTGAACTTCTGAAAACATCTAATCATACAGTTGATATACAAATATGGTGTACAAAACAAAAAAAAAAAATGCAATTGGTGCAAAAATCCTAAATAATAAAAATCAATAAGTAAAAAAACAAATCAATTATGTGTTGCACAGCCAGACACTGTACAGTGTTTTCACACCATCAAAATATTGACCTGAAAAAAATGCAGTGTAGAGCAACTCCAAAATCCATCTATAAATAAATCAAAGTCCAATAAAAATGACAAATGTCCAACCATATAATATGAATAAATGTGTCCAATTACAGTATTGACAAATAATGTGAAGAGTTAACATGAAGAAAATAAAACACCCAGTGTCTTCAATCTTCATAAGTAGTGCATATCCTTCACCAGATAGAGTGAATGTGATAAACGGCATGCTCACATCACACTCCAACCCAGATAAATAATGTCTCCTTCTTGAATCCCAAAAGACCACTTCTCTGCCTTAAATACTCCTCCAATCCAGCTCACATTTATGTCTCTCCTCTTTTGCGAGTGGAAGTAAAGCTCTTTTACAGGCATGTCCTCATTTTTTTTTATTTTTATTTATTCTTTTAGCTCATCTGTCCAGCTGTTCCTTAAGACACCTTCTAGTATAGGCGCTGCACCTACTATCCACACCAGACTTTCTCTGTCGCAATAATAGAAGGCTGGCTCAGGATGTTCAGCTGATTTGTAGGGTGCACAGCTTGATTATAATTTGTCCCACAATGACTTCAGAGGGATTCAAAGCTTAAGGTTTCCCCAATTTCAAACAAGTTTTGTTAAATCCTTGGTAAATCGAACCCAAGAAGATTCCCTTATTGCTGCTGTTTATTAGACATAGGAACTGTCAAAAATTCGTTTCGTTTCGTCCCGTTTTCGTATATAAAAAAATGTGTAATTCGTGTACGAAATTCCGTTCGAATTCATACGAAATAATTTTTTTCGAATCGTTACGAATCATTAGTATAGTTACGAATCGTTACGAATCGTTAACGCAGCTAATGAATTGTCGGTTCTCATAACACAGAGAACAATTTGAATCCAACTACAAATATCAAATTTCAATTTCAAGTTACGAATCGTTACGAATCGTTACAAATAGTTACGAATCGTTAGTAAATCCAACTACAAATATCGAATTTCAACTAATATGAAAGAAATTATAATAGCGGATATAACGAATGCTTCGAATGAATTCGAGATTCAGTATATCTAATATAGAGAACTGTTCCTGCACAAAGTGTCATTTTTGCAGGAAAAAAGCTATTTAAAATCACTCGCGGCTAATAAAAAGTTGTCTCCGTAACACAGAGAACAGTCATTCATTGATAAAAAAAAAAAAAAAAAGCGTGGGGGTGCCCCCAAATTCAATAACCAGGCCCTTCAGGTCTGGTATGGATATTAAGGGAAACCCCAGCCAAAAAAAAAAAAAACATGGCGTGGGGTCCCCCCCAAATATCCATACCAGACCCTTCAGGTCTGGGATGGATTTTAAGGGGAACCCCAGCCAAAAAAAATGGCGTGGGGTCCCCCTCAAAATCCATACCAGACCCTCATCCGAGCATGCAACCTGGCAGTCCGCAGGAAAAGAGGGGGGGACGAGAGCGCCCCCCCCCTCCCGCCTGAACCGTACCAGGCCACATGCCCTCAACATTGGGAGGGTGCTTTGGGGGTCTGAGACCCCCATAGCACCTTGTCCCCATGTTGATGAGGACAAGGGCCTCATCCCCACAACCGTGCCCGGTGGTTGTGGGGGTCTGCGGACAGGGGGCTTATCAGAATCTGGAAGCCCCCTTTAACAAGGGGACCCCCAGATCCCGCCCCCCCCCCTGTGTGAAATGGTAAGGGGGTACAAATGTACCCCTACCATTTCACCAAAAAGTTGACAAAAATTGTAAAAATGACAGGAGACGGTCTTTGACAATTCCTTTATTAAAATCTTCTTTCTTCTGGTCTTCCTTTCTTCATCTTCTCCTTCCGGCATCTTCTTCCATCTTCTTCTTCCTCCGATCCGCTTCTTCTTGCGCCAGTCTTCTCGTCCTTCTCGCCCGGCGTCGGCGTCTGTTCTTCTGTTGGGCCGCTCCTCGCAATGGGAGGCTCCCGCTCTGTGAGGCTTCTTTCCGGCTGACAGGTCTTTTATAACGGAGGGCACCTAGTAACCCCGCCCCCTCTGACGCACGGTGACGTCATGGGGACTTCCCTATGGCTTTCCCCATGATGTCAGATGGGGGGCGGGGTCACCAGGTGCCCTCCGTTATAAAAGACCTGTCAGCCGGAGAGAAGCCTCACAGAGCGGGAGCCTCCCATTGCGAGGAGCGGCCCGACAGAACAGACGCCGACGCCGATGCCGGATGAGAAGCCATATAGCAGAATGATGGCGGCAAAGTGGATTCAAAATCCTGACTGGATATGATGTCCTCAGGATATTAAGGCACTGCGTGCCCCATTGTGGCGATCGTTGTTGCGGTGTGTCAGTCTGACGGAGACTCTTTCACCATGTGATCAGCCGTGTCCAATCACGGCTGATCACGATGTAAATAGGAAGAGCCGGTGATCGAGTAGAGGAGAGCCGATCGGCGGCTCTCCTGACAGGGGGGTCTGCGCTGATTGTTTATCAGCGCAGCCCCCCCTCGGATCCCGCCCAGGACCACCATAATGCCGCACAGGACCACCAGGGACGCCACCACACTGGACCACCAGGTATGACCCCCCCCTAGACCCCCAGGGAAATGCTCATCTGTACCAAGGCAGCTGCCAATCAATGCCCAGGCAGCTGCCAATCACTGCCCACTGACAATGCCTACCACTGCCAGTGCCACCAGGGATGCCCATCAGTGCCTCATATCAGTGCCGTGTATCATTACCCATCAGTGCCCATTAGTGCCACATATCAATGCCCATCAGTGCCGCAAATCAGTTCCCAGCAGTGCCGCCTATCAGTGCCACCCATAAGTACCCATCTTTTCATCCTTTCAGTGTCCATCAGTGTTGCATATCAGTGCCCACCTGTGCCACCCATGAGTGCCCACCAGTGCCGCCTGTCAATGCCCATCAGTGCTGCATATCGGTGCCGCCTACCAGTGCCCATCAGTGCCGCATATCATTGCCCATCGTTGGTGCCCGTCAATGCCTGCTCATTGGTCCCACCTCATCGGTGCCGCCTTATCAGCGCTCATCTGTGAAAGAGAAAATTTACTTATTTACAAAATTTTATAACAGAAACAAAACCAAAACTTTTATTTTTTTCAAAATTTTCAGTCTTTTTTTATTTGTTTAGCAAAAAATAAAAACCGCAGAGGTGATCAAATACCACCAAAAGAAAGCTCTATTTGTGGGAACAAAATTATAAATATGTAATTTGGGTACAGTGTAGCATGACCGCGCAATTGTCATTCAAATTGTCCTGGGCAGGAAGGTGTATAAGTGCCCTGTATTGAAGTGGTTAAATTACTTAAAAAATAAAAGCCCTTTAACAAACTATTAGCAACAACTTTCTAATTGCAAATTTACAAACTTTTTTTTTAATGAAATATCAGCAGTAATTATACAACATGTTCTGTAATATGGATATCACAGTGAATTATAAAACACAATATCAAGAGGTAGTAGTAAACATCAGATTTACAAATAGCAGTTACCGTATATACTCGAGAATAATTTACTCAAGTATAAGCCTAGGGTGAGAAATGCGCAGCTACTGTAAGTGGAAAATAGGGTCAACAATGTCTATTTGCAGCCATAGGTCCCCCGAATTTAAAAATTGGTAGTTAAGGGTTCCTAAATGCCCCCTAGCTGCAGCCAGAATTTGGGGTCTCTGGACCAAAAGGGTCCCAAAAATGACATTGCTGCAGATGGACACAGTTGGCCGACTTTGGTGCCCCGTATCTCGGGGTCACTTGGTGCTAGGAACCTAGCACCAAGTGGCCCAGAGATACGGGGCCCCAAAGTCGGGTCGGAAAATGTCATTCTCTGCTGCAGAAAAGTACTTGACTCAAGTACGTAAGCCAGGGGGGCATTTTCAGCACAAAAAATGTGCTGAAAAACTCGGCTTATACTCGAGTATATACGGTACGTGAAATTGTAATAGTGACATAGTACATAGTAAATATCATTAAAACTGTTTTGACAAAGTGAGCACCAAAACGGTACAAAAACAAATACAAAAATTAAGAAAAAGAGAGCCTGAATAAGATGGGGATGTACTCTAGATAAAAATGGAAGAGAAAGCAGCAAAATGTTCCAGTAGTTCCATGTATTATGGAAAACACTTATAGAGTCAAGGGTCATAAGTTTAATAGTATCCATCCTTACCAAAAGTGAGGAGAATTATTGTACCAAAAAGTCAAAGGGGGCAAAAACTGAATCTGTTTGAAAAGAGGGAAGGGTAGTATACTTTAAATAAATTGGGTGAAAAAAATTATTCCTAGACTGAAAGGCTGGAGGAAAACCAGGGTTCCTAGGTAAGAGACTAGGGGAAGGATAGAGGACAGCCGGTAGATGTTTTTATATTGGGTCAATAAAGAGAATATTTGGGCAAAAAACAAATTGAGTGGTTTAAGAGTAGAAGGGCTCATAGTTTTTAACCTGGAAGATAGTAAGGCATAACATATTTTTAAAACAAAGCCAGGGAACATTTTTAGAGGGTATATGCCATTGTGCTAGTTGGGTTACACTAGCAGCCACATAGTAGTACCATAAATTGGGAACTCCTAGACCACCTTTGATTTGAGATCTGTATAGGAGAGACTTACTGCACCTGGGTATCATCCTTTGCCAGATGAATCTGTTTTGATTGAACATTATCGACCATGGATTTAGGAATGTAAATTTGTAAGGCCCTAAAAAAGAAAGGCAATTTTAGGTAAAAACTGACATTACATTTTACATTTTTATACTAAGAACACTTTTTAATAAGGTTTCTGATTTTTAGAATATAGGAAAAAAAGTTGGTGGCTTAAATTAAATTAAAGGAAAGCGTAAGTTATACACCTAAATAATGGAGTGAGGTATTACCCCATTGGAAATGAAAATGAAAATGGGGACCAAGAGAATCATTAATAATAGACCATTTAGACATTTTAACGCCTAGGTCAGAGAGATCCAAAAAAAAAACTTCTAAGATAGAGAATAAATTAGGTAATGATGTGAGGAGATTAGTAAAAAAACAGTACATCATCAGCACATAAACTAAGTTTGAATTCTGCAGAGCCTTTGTTGTAACCTTTTTTATTAATATTTCACTTACTGGCACAGGCAAGGGGCTAATTTTCCAGCGCAAACGGAGGAGGGGAGAAAGGACAGTTGTAGTGAAGGGGTTAACCACTAGGGGGCAGGGAGGAGTCAGTGTGACGTGTTGTGTTTTTTTTACAGTAGGGGGGCGTGGCTGTACGTCTGACATCAGGACCTAAAGGGAAAAAGTCTAAATAACAGCGAGGAAGTTTAATGATATCAGGTTCTTTATTTCTCCCCTCAAACCAGATTTAAAGGAACCTGGAAACCTTTTACACATTGACATTTGACATTGCCTATAAATTAATGCTGTGCAGCACTAGCAAGGGACTTTCACATTTAGGAAATATACATCCCCTCCTAGTATACAGACATGCACGACTATACCTAAATGTAAATGCCATCTGGAAAAACACCAGAAGTTTTACACTAGGACTTACTTGCACCTTTAAACATCTGTGTTCATGAGCCTATAATGTAGTAATGCAGTGCAGAGCCTTTACACTGAGTCTGAGTCACAAGAGCCAAAAATTTGAAGCAATAGAAAACCCAGCTTGTATTTTTCATAAGTTTTGAAGCTGTTAGTTGCCAATTCTGTGTAGGGGAGATACTGTTATTTTATGTTTTATTTTGGTATTGCTACATGTCATCTGTGGCAGTGCCTGGCTTTCTATGCCTTTTTGACTTAAAGCTTGATTATTATCCCTACAAATGGCTTGAATTAAACAACAAGATTAAACCCTCACAGACTTCAATAGGGTTCAAAAGGTTTTTAAAAATGTTAAGCTAGATTCATGAAGTTGTTGCAAACCCGAACCCAGGCAGATTTGCTCATCCTTAAAGTGGAGGGCCACCCTAAAAAACAAAACCCATGATTAAGTCAATTGTATGACGAAACATGTCGGATTTTGGCTACTAGGCGAATGAGAGAGGTACACACAGGACACCGAACATCTTACATCGATCTCTGTAAAGCGGCGGTACAGTTAAGGAGCGCTGAGAGACCATCCATCATTCCCGCATATCATGGGTCCGCCGTGACCACCTATGCTTCAGTATTAGCTATTCAATAGTGCTGTGACTTTTTATATTTGGCGTGTTTATTCATCTTTTGATGTGAGTGTAATGTGAGAGGTTTTTTATGTGTGATTAAAAAGTTTTATACTGTATCACGCTATGGAAGCAAATCTTTTCTTTGTTGCATGAGAGCATCCATAAGAACAGCCGTAGCACCAGCCCTTCATACTGAATTGGAAATTTGGATATCCCATTTAAACCCTGTAAAGGGAAAAGCGTGTCCAGCCAAACGCGAAAGTGTGAGGCATATACAGCTAGTGAGTGTAATCACATAAGGGGAGAGGAGTCGCAGCTAGAGCGGTGTGGTGGAGGAGTGTAGATGTAATCTGCTTTTTATTCAAAAGACACTGGTTAATGTTTTTTTCACCGTTTCTTCATTGCTTCATTATTTGGACTATGATTTGAAGATTCAACGTATGGACTATGATTTGACTTTGTTACATTATATTACTTTCTCAGGAAGTTTCACAGTGGTGATTGTAACAGTTGTTTTAGGAAGTGGACACTGTCTGATAGAACTTGTACCAATTCACTTGATTCCCGTTTTTTGTTTATTTTCAGTGTTGAACAATTATTTAGTCACAGGGTGATCTGTTTCAAAAGATTGTATGTATTTGCCATCACTACTCATCTGGTGATATGCACTATATAATAATTTGTTATTTTTTATTTTTATTTTATTTTTGTATGCACAAGGCAGTGTTTGCACAGTGAAGTAGGGAGGAGAGGGATGGAGGAAGGGAGATGGAAGGATTGATGGCGAGAGTTGGATGGATGGTGAAGGATGGATGGAGAGGGAGGGATGGTTGGATGGAGAGAGAGAGGGATGGAGGAAAGGAGATGGATGGATGCAGGGAGATGGAGAGATTGATGGCGAGAGTTGGATGGATGGAAAGGGATGGATGGATGGTGAAGGATGGATGGAGAGGGAAGGATGGATGGATGGATGGAGAGAGAGGGATGGAGGAAAAGAGATGGATGGATGCAGTGAGATGGAGGGATTGATGGCGAGAGTTGGATGGAGGGAAAGAGAGGTATGGATGAATGGATAGAGAGAGAATCAATAGTTAAAACACAAAAAATCTATCTACAAGCACACTGCTCTCTCGTCTCTCATGGAAAGGCTGAAATAATTAATGATCCTTGTTTTTCATGCATTGTGGGCATCTGGGAGAGTCTCCAGAGGTTATCTGTAAAAAACGCAAACGCTCATAAAAGCGGCAAAATTTATTTTTTTAACCGTCGCTTACTAGCTGTCAAGTTTCCAGTGTTCAGAAGAGGTTTTTTAAATGTTCTGTGTACATGAAGTCTAAAAAACACAATCCCTGAAATTCATAAGGACTGGTGCAGAAAGATTTAGCGTGTCTCGCTAAAAGTGTCTCAAGTTCATGTACCTGTCTAAAACTTGTACTTGAATTTAGCACATGCTGTGCCACTTTTAGAATGCTTGCAAGACACTTTCGGAAAATCTGGTCTCTCTTTCAACGCAAGTTGGTCTTAATTAGCGCCACTTTCATTAGATACAAATGGTTGGTATTTTAATTAGAATTTGGTGAATTTGTTGTGCCTCAATGTAATATTGACACATTTTGGCACATCTGATGCATGAATTGCTGTGTCACATATGCTTTGTTAAATTTGGTGCAATACATTAACAAGAGGGATTAACTCCAAATAAGCAGTGCAGCAGTTTTTATGAACCCTCGCCATGACAGTAGTGTAGTAACAGGGGGCATTTTCCAGCACACAGAACAACGTAAGTAAGCTACTAACAGTCATTTGTTTGACTCCTTCCATTTGAAAATGTAACTCATAGATCACAAAGCTACCAAGAAAATTACTTGGATATCAAAAATTTTATTAAGGCATTGATTTTATGTTTACATATAATTGTGACTATCATTAACTGGTCTTTCACTCAAAGATCAACTCTGCTTTTGTTGAGAAAAAAAAACAATCCCCTCTGGGTGATCAATATACATTGCAAGGATTTTAACATACTTTGTTGCAGATTCCTACCTGTTTCTGCCCTGAAGAAAAAAGCTGTTTGCTTTTCTATGCCTTGTGGATATTCTGAATAAGGCCGCGTACACACGAAGAGACTATCCCGCGGGATTATCCTCTGGACTGAAGTCCAGCGGATAATCCCCTCCTGTGTGGGCGCCGGCGGACTTTTTGGCACCAAAAGTCCGGCGGACTAAGTTTTAAGTTTTGTTTTAAAACTATCCGCTGGACTTGGCAGTCCGGCGGACAATCCCGCCGTTAGTAGGCTAGTCCGCCGGACTTTTTAAATGAACGGACTGGCCGCTCGTCGGCAAGTCCGTTCATTTAGCACGTGACTTCAGGTTACGTAGCTAGCGTAGGCAGTAAATGCCGCCGCGCTAGCTCCGTAAGCTGGCATGGATTTAAAGGGACTCCCCACGCCGAAAAAACGGCGTGGGGGTTCCCCCCAAATCCATGTCAGACCCTCATCCGAGCACGCAGCCTGGCAGGCCAGGAAAGGGGTGGGGACGAACGAGCGCCCCCCCCCCTCCTGAGCCGTACCAGGCCGCGTGCCCTCAACATGGGGGGTGCCCTGGGGAAAGGGGGGCCGTGCGCCCCCCCACCCCAAAGCACCTTGTCCCCATGTTGATGAGGACAAGGGCCTCTTCCCGACAACCCTGG
Organism: Lithobates sylvaticus; assembly: GCA_028564925.1. Lineage (NCBI taxonomy): Eukaryota > Metazoa > Chordata > Amphibia > Anura > Ranidae > Lithobates > Lithobates sylvaticus. Next base: position 166,782,458 of record CM053036.1, on the reverse strand, counting down.
CCGTTGGTTGTCGGGGTCTGCGGGCGGGGGCTTATCGGAATCTGGGAGCACCCTTTAATAAGGGGGCCCCCAGATACCGGCCCCCCACCCTATGTGAATGAGTATGGGGTACGATGTACCCCTACCCATTCACCTAAGGTGTAAAATGTAAAGTACAAAAACACGCACACTTTTGAAAAAATAGTTTATTGCACTGCTCCGGGGGTCTTCTTCCGTCTTGGGGGTCTTCTCGCCGGACTCCCCCGCCATTTACCAAGCTCTTTTACCGAGCGGGGAAGTCCGGCTACCTTCTTCGTCGTCGCCGCCGTCGTCTGGGGGTCTTGATCCGCCTTCGGGGGTCTTCAGGGGTCTTCCGGGGGTCTCTTCTGTTCTTGCGGCGGTCGTCGTCTTCCGCGCCGCCGGCGCCTTCTGCTTCTTGTTCTTCTTCTTGTTCTTCTTCTTCTTCCGATGTTGACCCGTCACTGTCTCTGCCCGGAATGCCAGAACCGCGCTGCGCTGGGACTTATATAGGGGCATGGGGACAGGGTCACATGCTCATGTCACATGGTGACCCCGCCCCCTTGCGATGTCACAGTCCCAGCATCCTCCGGGACTGTGAAAACACAAGGGGGCGGGGTCACCATGTGACATGAGCATGTGACCCTGTCCCCATGCCCCTATATAAGTCCCAGCGCAGCGCGGCACAGGCATTCCGGGCAGAGAGAGCATCGGGTCAACATCGGAAGAAGAAGAAGAACAAGAAGGACAAGAAGAAGAAGGCGGCGCCGGCGGCGCAGAAGACGACGACCGCCGCAAGAACAGAAGAGACCCCCGGAAGACCCCCGAAGGCGGATCGAGACCCCCAGACGACGGCGGCGACGACGAAGAAGGTAGCCGGACTTCCCCCGCTCGGTAAAAGAGCTTGGTAAATGGCGGGGGAGTCCGGCGAGAAGACCCCCAAGACGGAAGAAGACCCCCGGAGCAGTGCAATAAACTATTTTTTCAAAAGTGTGGGTGTTTTTGTACTTTACATTTTACACCTTAGGTGAATGGGTAGGGGTACATCGTACCCCATACTCATTCACATAGGGTGGGGGGCCGGGATCTGAGGGCCCCCTTATAAAAGGGGGCTCTCAGATTCCGATAAGCCCCCGCCCGCAGACCCCGACAACCAACGGCCAGGGTTGTCGGGAAGAGGCCCTTGTCCTCATCAACATGGGGACAAGGTGCTTTGGGGTGGGGGGGGGGCACGGCCCCCCTTTCCCAGGGCACCCCCCATGTTGAGGGCACGCGGCCTGGTACGGCTCAGGAGGGGGGGGGCGCTCGTTCGTCCCCACCCCTTTCCTGGCCTGCCAGGCTGCGTGCTCGGATGAGGGTCTGACATGGATTTGGGGGGAACCCCCACGCCGTTTTTTCGGCGTGGGGAGGCCCTTTAAATCCATGCCAGGTCACGGAGCTAGCGCGGCGGCATTTACTGCCTACGCTAGCTACGTAACCTGAAGTTACGTTCTAAATGAACGGACTGCTCCGTGTGTGGGCAAGTCCGTTCATTGTCAAAAGTCCCGCGGACTGTTGGCCGGCGGATTATCCGCCGGAGAAGTCCGTGCGTGTGTGGGCAAGTCCACACACTCGGAAAGTCCAGCGGACCCAGCTGGAAAGTCCGGCAGGATTGTCCGCTGGACTAAGTCCGCCGGCAAAAGTCCCCATGTTGATGAGGACAGGGCCTCTTCCCGACAACCCTGGCCGTTGGTTGTCGGGGTCTGCGGGCGGGGGCTTATCGGAATCTGGGAGCCCCCTTTAATAAGGGGCCCCCCAGATACCGGCCCCCCACCCTATGTGAATGAGTATGGGGTACGATGTACCCCTACCCATTCACCTAAGGTGTAAAATGTAAAGTAAAAAAAAACACCCACACTTTTGAAAAAATAGTTTATTGCACTGCTCCGGGGGTCTTCTTCCGTCTTGGGGGTCTTCTCGCCGGACTCCCCCGCCATTTACCAAGCTCTTTTACCGAGCGAGGGGAGTCCGGCTACCTTCTTCGTCGTCGCCGCCGTCCGGGGGTCTCGATCCGCCTTCGGGGGTCTTCTTCCGTCTTGGGGGTCTTCTCGCCGGACTCCTCCCCTCTCTTCTGCTCTTTTACCTAGCTCTTTCATGAGGGGAGGAGTCCGGCTACCTTCTTCGTCGTCGCGCCGTCGTCTGGGGGTCTCGATCCGCCTTCGGGGGTCTTCCGGGGGTCTCTTCTGTTCTTGCGGCGGTCGTCGTCTTCCGCGCCGCCGGCGCCTTGTCCTTCTTCTTGTCCTTCTTGTTCTTCTTCTTCTTCCGATGTTGACCCGTCGCTGTCTCTGCCCGGAATGCCTGTGCCGATCTGCGCTCGGACTTATATAGGGACATGGGGGACAGGGTCACATGTTCATGTCACATGGTGACCCCGCCCCCTTGTGTTGTCACAGTCCCGGAGGATGCTGGGACTGTGACATCGCAAGGGGGCGGGGTCACCATGTGACATGAACATGTGACCCTGTCCCCCATGTCCCTATATAAGTCCGAGCGCAGATCGGCACAGGCATTCCGGGCAGAGACAGCGACGGGTCAACATCGGAAGAAGAAGAAGGACAAGAAGAAGGACAAGAAGAAGGACAAGGCGCCGGCGGCGCGGAAGACGACGACCGCCGCAAGAACAGAAGAGACCCCCGGAAGACCCCCGAAGGCGGATCGAGACCCCCAGACGACGGCGGCGACGACGAAGAAGGTAGCCGGACTCCTCCCCTCGTGAAAGAGCTAGTTAAAAGAGCAGAAGAGAGGGGAGGAGTCCGGCGAGAAGACCCCCAAGACGGAAGAAGACCCCCGAAGGCGGATCGAGACCCCCGGACGGCGGCGACGACGAAGAAGGTAGCCGGACTCCCCTCGCTCGGTAAAAGAGCTTGGTAAATGGCGGGGGAGTCCGGCGAGAAGACCCCCAAGACGGAAGAAGACCCCCGGAGCAGTGCAATAAACTATTTTTTCAAAAGTGTGGGTGTTTTTTTTTACTTTACATTTTACACCTTAGGTGAATGGGTAGGGGTACATCGTACCCCATACTCATTCACATAGGGTGGGGGGCCGGTATCTGGGGGGCCCCTTATTAAAGGGGGCTCCCAGATTCCGATAAGCCCCCGCCCGCAGACCCCGACAACCAACGGCCAGGGTTGTCGGGAAGAGGCCCTTGTCCTCATCAACATGGGGACAAGGTGCTTTGGGGTGGGGGGGCCGCACGGCCCCCCTTTCCCCAGGGCACCCCCCATGTTGAGGGCACGCGGCCTGGTACGGCTCAGGAGGGGGGGGGCGCTCGTTCGTCCCCACCCCTTTCCTGGCCTGCCAGGCTGCGTGCTCGGATGAGGGTCTGACATGGATTTGGGGGGAACCCTCATGCCGTTTTTTCGGCGTGGGGATTCCCTTTAAATCCATGCCAGGTCACGGAGCTAGCGCGGCGGCAGTAACTGCCTACGCTAGCTACGTAACCTGAAGTCACGTGCTAAATGAACGGACTTGCCGATGAGCGGCAAGTCCGTTCATTTCAAAAGTCCCGCGGACTTGCCCACTAACGGCGGGATTGTCCGCTGGACTTCCAAGTCCAGCGGATAATTTGAAAACAAAACCTGAAACTTTAGTCCGCCGTACTTTGGCGCCAAAAAGTCCGCCGGCGCCCACACACGAGGGGATTATCCTCTGGACTTCAGTCCAGAGGATAATCCCGCGGGATTGTCCCTTCGTGTGTACGCGGCCTTAGAGTGACTTTTTGATTATTAATCAGCTGAAACACTTGCAAAATTCTAATGAGGACAGTGGCAGGGTCTGCATTTCTTTAGAAGTAAATAACCCTTTAGGATCATCTTGCCACAACTGAAATGTTTGTTTCAGAGAATGTCTAAAATTTTACTTGCATGTTAGTGCAGGCTTCTGTGAAAATCAGTGTGCCAATCATACAAGCAGGAAATTCAATTTCAAGGGGTGTGCCATACAGCAACTGCATTGAATGTTACAAAAAAATAATGCTCTGCAGATTGAAAAGGAAGAATAATGTTTAATTTTAATGTAAATTACAATATGGCTTGTGTGCAATTGTAAAGCATATGATATACAGTATATACATATTTTTGCTATATCTTTCCAATGAAAGTGGAATTTCCCTTTACCTTCAGTTTTGTAACTGCATCCTAAACGGGAACTTCTGTTTTTAAGAATCCTCCCCCTCTAACATTATTGGAGGATTATTTTATTAATTTTTTTGGGGTGAGGGGGGAGCAGGTACCTAGTTTTGGCTTCGTAGATACTTGGGAGGGATGAAGTCGCCAATCCTGGGACCAGGCTTTGCAGACAGCCAGCACACGGAGTCGTGACTAATGTTCAGGGCTCCCCCACCCCCCGTGGACAAAGGACATCTCAGTCCAGGAGTCAGGAGGGCTTCCCTTAGGAGACACGTGTAAGCCAGTAACACTGTCTTCATTGTGTGAGCCAGGAGGGTGGTGAACATTTTTTTTTTGTGGCAGAGAAATGCTGAACATCCCCACATTGTGTGAGTTTTGAATTTTATTTTAAATAAAAGTGGGCAAGAAAAGCCCTTTAAAAGAAGACTTAAAGTGGTGTTGCCACCAAAAAAAAATAAAAAAAATTTGGCTTAAAAATCATTAAAAAAAAAAAAAAAAATAATTGGAAAAATGTTTTTTTTACTCACCTCTAAATGCCTGTTGCTAGGGGGTCCCTTGTAGTCTGCCACCTTCATTGCCTGGGCAATGACATCACTTCCCATAGGTGCCGCACAGTCATCTGGGACCTATCATGTGTCCCAGATGAGTGAGTGTTGAATCACGGCGCACGGCACCGCTCGCGCATGCGCAGTGGGTGCCCGGCTGTGAAGCCACAGCTGGGTGCCCACATTAAGAATGCCGGTGCCGTGAGCGGAGCGGGGAACAAGGGGGGTCTCGTTCCCCCGCATCGGTGGACCCCGGGACAGGTAAGTGTCTGATTTATTAAAAGTCAGCAGCTGCAGTATTTGTAGCTGCTGACTTTTATTTTTTATTTTTTTTTGGGCCCTCCTCTTTAAGTGAGTGCCTGTGTTCTTTATGCACTACTATTTGAAGAAGTTGATTCTCATTTTATATATATATATATATATATATATATATATATATATATATATATATATATATATATATATATATATATATATATATATATATATATATATATATATATATATATATATATATATAAAAATATATATATATATATATATAAAAAAATAACACTTTGTTTTGGTCATATTGCAGTACTTTACTGTATAAGACACTATGCTTAGGACTGACAATTATACAATATTTGGATTTGCTAGTTTAGGTTTAGCATTTTCTGCAGTTAAGATTAGATCTACCAAATTGGGATATACACCAAATATTTCTATAGTCTTTAAAAGTGATTTGTGGCTGTTGGGTAGAAGCTGTACACTTTATCTACGATAAAAGTAACTCCTAATCCCATATGGGCAGCAGAGATAAATTGAGAAAATCTTGTGGGACATGGACTTTTATACATTTACCTGTTTTTATCATTTTTTTCCAGTACCTTCCAAACCGAGAGCAATGCAATATAAATACAGGCAAGGGTCAAACTAAAAACCTCTATAAAACTAGAGGAAAAATGTTTCACAAGTACAAATACAGATAATATAGATAAAATGTACATTGAGATATCTCGGACTTTTAACTGATAAAAAAAACAGGCATTTATGTTTTTATTTTTTTTTTCCAGAATAGTCAAGGTACTGATAAGTGCAATGCTGATATGCAAAATAAAGTAACCTGTGACAATTAATCAAATTTTCAATGTTTTTTCCCCTTATTTAACTATCCTAACTGATCTTACGTTGGCTCTGTCAGGGTAAAAGACAATCCTAAAGGCCAATCCAATGCAAAGAACTCTTGCAATCACCTTTTTGTGAACCTTGCGTCCTGCATTCTCTTTGTTACGCCGAGTTCACATATATGCAAATTTGCATGACAGGTGAGTGTGCCTGACTCTCAATGTAACCGGTTCACAAAGGTCCAGGGCGGCGGCGATCTGGATTGAAGAAGGGTCCTGTGCATCTTTGGGTCCAGTTCAGGTGCAAATTTAGGCAAAAATTTGGACCTGAATCGCATCTGAACTGATGTACAGAAATGCACTGAACCCCATGCTGTGAACCGCAGCTGAACATATGTGAATCCTGCCTTACAGTGCTTCAGGCTCAGTCAGTATCTTCAAGGAGTGCCTAATTTTCAAACCCCTACATCCTTGTTGAGTCTTGTGGTGGCATGTGATCTGGGGCATGATGTTTATTTAGTAATAAGAAGCGTAAACCCAAAACCCAAGCTGTAATATTTTGTAGCTTTTCAGCAGACATAAGTGAATCTGCCTATGTTTAATTGGTGAACAGTTTTGCAAATCTATTTGAAATACAAAGTTTAATAGTTTTGTTGGGGAATCTTATTGAAGTCTACAGGGGGGTTAAAAGTGGTATTAAAAATGGAATATATTGCAGCTTTCCAATCATAAGGTGTAGTGACTTCATCAGTTTTCCTTTCTTTGGCTTTTTCTTTAGTTTTCACCTGGTAATCTGGCCAGTAACATACCTCCTGTATTAGTGAGACACAAATCGGAGGAATGAGCATGTTTGCAGAGCAGAGGAGGCACAGCAGTATTGTTAGTCTGGGGGGGATGTTAAATGTAATATCAGATTTAGGCCCCTTTCAAACGACAAGCCCGCTCCGAGCGGGCCATCCATTGACTCCTATGGGCAGGCGGGTTTCAGCATAGATGTGTCCGCTGACACCCGTCTGCCATCCGGTCTGCTAAAATCAGACGTATGGTGATTGGCTGACAGCTGATCACGTGGTAAGGGGTCGGGATCGACCCCTTACTCGGATCTGTGATCCAGCGAGTCTCACAGACTCGCGGATCACAGAGCGCGCCGCGCCCGCCCTTCAGGGAGCGCGCAGGCAGCTCGTTGCCGGGACTACGTCAATAGACGTAGTCCCAGAATATCAGATCCGTGCTGTAGCCGTCATTCGGCTATAGCGCGGATCTCAGATGGATAAACAAAAGAAAAAGTAAATTTTCGTTTTCTTTCTTCTTTGTCCAAAAACTTGTGGCAACATAGCACATACCTTGGAGTGTCTAATTTCCAAAAAGGGGTAATTTGGGGATTTTTGTTCTATACTCACATTTCAGGGCCACCAAAACTGTTATAGGTAATCAGGAAGTGTAATAAGAAAAAAACGCCCTTTAAAAGCCTGAAGGTGCATATTAAATTGTGTTGGTCCTGTACGTGGCTAGACTGCCAAAAAAGTCTCTCACATGTATTATCCCCATACTCAAGAGAAGTAGCAGAATGTGTTTTGGGGTGTAATTCCACATATACCCATGGCATTTGTGAGAAATATCTTATTAAAGCGACAACTTTGTCTAAAATAAAACTTTTTTCCATTTTCAAAAAACTTGTGGCAAAAAATTAAGTATTCCATGCACTCAACATGCCTCTCAGCAAACACCTTGGGGAATCTACTTTTTTTGAGAAATCTAGTGTCTATTAGACTATAGATCTTTCCTCTCCCCTTAACGCATCTGATCATACAAGATTGGTGTAATAAGATGCTTTGCCATTTTAGAAATGGCACTGTTTATATCTGGCAAAACGAAAGTGATGAAATGCTCATAACTTCCTTCCTTTTAGACCATAGAGATGATTGGAGCCCTTCCAATCTCTGTTTATAAATTCACCGATAGGAATGCCTGGCTATACAAGAGGGGTGCAAAGAGTCACAGGGATCCATAAGAATGTGATAGAGTGGTAACAAGATTTTACCACTCTTATGCCTTATACACACGGTCGGACATTCCGACCACAAAATCCGTCAGATTTTTTTCCAACCGATTTTGGCCGAAACTTGTGTTGCATACACACGGTCGCACAAAGTTGTCGGAAAATCCGATCGTTGCGAACGAGGTTACGTACAAAAGGTACAACGGGACTACGTAGAGGCCAGTAGCCAATAGCTTTCGTACCCAAATTTATTCGTGCATGGCACTTTGTGCATTGGAATTCTATACACAGGATCAGAAAAAGTCTGATTGGATTTTGTTGTCAGAAAATTTTAGGTCCTGCTCTCAAATTTTTTCCGTCGGAAATTCCGATGGAAAAAGCCCGCTAGAGCCCACACACGATCAGATTTTCCGACAACATTATCCGATCAGACTTTTCCCGTTGGAATTTCCGACCATATGTATGTAAACAGAAATAAAAACAAAGTTAGTAATTGTCCATATTCCATCAAAGTGTACAGCAGGAACCAAGAGGTTCATCTATGTAGCACTGCTGTTACATGTGTAGGTGAGAGGCAAGTCAATGGATGCAACCAGTGGGAATCACAGGGTCTTTAGAAGGTTAGGGGTCCTATTTGAATGCCAAAGATAGAAGGTTTTAACATTTTTCTGGGTTCTTTTGGAGATTCCCAAATGTGCGCTGATGCCTGTTTCTGCCCTACTGTGGCTCTCCACTAAACTGCATCCTGCCTCACTCAGTCCCCTAATGGCTCATAGCCTGAAACTTTGGGACTCAGTCCTGTACTCTGGTAGGCTCATGTCCACATTTCTTCCACTCTTCCCTCTCGTGAATAACCCCATTCCTCCTGGCTTGGAACAACCACATGTCTTCTTGTGGTGGCCTGCCCAAGGGTTCTCTCAGGTTCGACATTTTCTCGGATCTCGCACCTTCCCCTCATGGTCTTTGATCCAAGAGACCCACAGAGCTCCTTCGGTAGAATTTTTCCGCAACCTTCCATTGCGACACTGAATAACCTCTCTTAGATGCCTTGATATGTTCCTGTATCAGAAAAGGGCCTTCAAATATACCTGCCTGCACTCCCCAGGAGCTCCTGGAACCATATCCTTGATCTACTCCTCCTTCAACTCTAGCAGTACCCCAGATTCTCTACACCATGTACTCAAATTGGCGGATTGGTACAAAGCCTGGTCCAGTATTGCAAAGTGTTCTTTTAATACAAGCAAGCTGGAGGCAGCCTATAAGGTACTCCTCCGATAGTATTTGGTCCCAACCCGCACTGCTAAATTGAACCTATCTTACAGTAATAGATGCTTCTGGGGATGTGGTCAATGAGGAGATGAACTTCACATCTGGTGGTCCTGCCCCTGCCTAGTGGTATTTTGGTCCAGGGACTCCTGTTCACTCTCTTCCATATACCTACCCGCAAAGATGCTAAGTTGATGTTGCTTCACTGTCCGATCCCAGGCCTCTTCTCCTATCAGCAGAATCTGGCCACTTATTCATTTAATGCCACTAAATTTGCAATAGCTAGGGCCTGGAAAAAGCCAGCTGTTTTGTTAGCAGAGGTAAAGAGCATCTTGACAACTCTCGTGATTAATGAGAAGATGACCAGTATCCTCCACAACTCCTACGCTAAATTATTTTAGGGTTTTTTACTTTTTTTTTTTTTTTTTGTCAAAAGAATTTTATTCATTTTTAACAGGGTTAAACAAAGAGCAAGTCAGTACAAAATGCAAACATGCTTGGGGTATAGGTTAAACAGTAACCCGAACAACAAGGCAAAGGTAGGTGAAATACACGCAGGGAAGAAAATGCAAGTAGAACAGTGCCTAAGATCGTACAGGTATTCCTGAAAAAAGAGACATTAAATGAACATCGTCTTAAGGTACATCAAAGCCAGACAGGATATAAGAGAAAACCCAAGGGGTAAATGATGGCCAAGGCAGCAATATAAAGCAGGGCTGATGCCGTTCGAGAGGCCAGGGTGAGGAGTCAAATAAAGAAACATATAGAGGGCAAACCGGGAATGACAGGTGGGTATCTTACGTAAGAACCGTTCAGGGCATTCCCCTCCCCCAAGCACCCCTCTCGGGATCTAGCTGTGATGGGGGGGGGGTCAGTGTTGTGGAGTCCAGAAGTGCACGGTGAGACGGTATAGCGCAGCCTTCTCAGTGAAGCCCAAAGGGCCGGCGACAATACCCAGGAGATGGGGATCGGGGGACCAGTGACAAACAGAAAAAGAATGCAGACCCACTATTCAGCGGAGCTGCCAGGTCCGAGACGAGTAGAGGTGGCTAAGGGCCAACCAGAAAATCACCTACTGGGAGGTCAATGTGGAGGGGAATGGGGAGCCTGGGAAGAGGTAGAGGAGGTAAGTGTTTTATAGTGAAGCCAGCAGGACCATGTGGAAGAAAATTTAGATGGGTTGTCATGTGCTTGACAGATCAATTGTTCCATATCTGCTATTTTGTCGACCTGACGGATCCAATCGTCAACTGTGGGGGGGGTATTTTTCCTCCAGAAGATAGGGATGCAGAGGTTGGCGGCGTTAATGAGGTGTAGGGAGAGAGATTTTTTATAGGTGCAAAGAGGTGTGGAGGTGTGGTGTAGCAGATAGTGTGCAGGTGAAAAGATCGGTGTATGAGTAGTAATTTGGGAAATCTGTCGGTGGATAGCGGACCAGAACGGCTGAACGAGAGGGCAATCCCACCAGATGTGGAGCAAGGTGCCGCGAGCTGAGTGGCACCTCCAGCACGTTGGAGGGGTTGATGGGTGAAAACGGTGGATCCTATCCGGGGTCCTATACCACTTAGAAAACATTTTGTATCTGTTCTCTTGTGTGGAAACGTTGAGTGAGCCTTTATGTAGAAGTGTGAAAATGCATTCCCATTCTTCGGGGGTAAGGTCAATCAAGAGGTCAGATTCCCACTGTTTAATCAATTTGTCGTCCTTAATTTGATGGTGTGAGAACAGGAGTGTGTAGATTGTGGAGATCAGGTGCACGCTAAATTATTTTAAGGTGTGGTTTCTATGGGGGTCTTGCATTCTCCCAAATTTGCACAGCCTGGGCCTCTCTAATTGACCTCTCCCACCTCCCAGCCTGGGGGAACTTCCTCCCCTCTTTTTTCTTTGCTTTTCTTGCCCTTCTTCTTTTTTCCCACTCACCTTCCACTTCCTCCTCCTTTATCTGGCTTCTTCTCCCCCTCTTGTGTGTTCGGCCTAGGTTTTGTTTATCCCAATTTTTGTGGATTTCTCTACTCCCCAGCTCCTGAAGCCAATGGCTCAGGCTCTTGTCAGAGGGTTACAGTTGTTTGAGAGTTTCCGCCTTAAAACACATTTAATTTGTGTATTTTTATGTTGTTTTATGTTATGCCTACTGTTCATATACCCTGTGCTAAAATATTGCAGCTGTATTCTCTCAAAAAAACATTGTACAAGGAAAATATGCCCTTCATTGCTAGGAGCAGATCTACATCAGTGGTTGCCTTGATCCTTATGTTGTTCTAGCAATTTCTATTTGCAGTTCATCATACAGCAGAAATAAGGTATGAATGTGTTTCCTGCTAGTCTAGTCACTTCCCCCTAAGTTTATAATGTTTCAGAGAGATTTTTTTTTTTAATGTTAGCAGTGTAAATCTCTGAATTTGAATTGATATCAGCCCCCTGCAGTCCCTGTACAGCAAAACTCATGAAAGGATGAAACAGCACAAGGGGCCTATCAATTAATACACTGACGAGAAGCATGCTGACAAGAAAAATCAGACTGCCAATAAAATTAGCTTAGAGGCAGGGAGTAAATATGACAGCCTGGTCCCAAAAGGGATTGGGTTAAAAAAGGCCTGAGTACATCTAGCGGTGGAAAAAAATAAGTAATGCAGGAGGCAGCTTTGGATTGAAAGTGAATATTTCAGACCAAACCTTATTTTCTATTTTTCTCTAAAAAGACAATTTTTTAACTTATTGAATGTATGCTTTAAGAAAATCATGCTGGCTAAACATGAAATGTAATGACACAAGCTGTCAAATCTGAGCTTAACCATGGCCTAAAAAAATTTCTTCCTATAATTCCAAGGTTTTTTAACTGTAATAAAAAATATATTATACTTACCTGCCCTGTGCAATGGTATTGCAGAGAGGGACCCCAAACCTCCTCTTCTGGGGTCCCTTGATGGCGCTGTCTACTCTGCTTCTCCATGCTCCACCATTTGAAGCCACTTCCTGTGGGGGCACACATTCGTGTGTGCTCCTGAGCTGGGCTGTATGATTCTATAGGAACACCCAGTGGAGCTTGGCCCATTGCTCCTCACTGGACTTAATTGACAGTGGCAGTAGCCACTGGCTCCTGCTGCTCACAGCCGAGCTTGTAAAAGCACAGAATGCATTAGGATTAAAAAAAACTTTTGACTTTAGAACCACTCTAAATTAAACTTCAAAAGGTTCTGTAGAGCTTCACTCTGTGATTATAGTATGTTAGCTGAACTTAAATAATGTGTGGTAGTATCTTAACTAATCAACAAGGATCAATTATTACAGGTTATCACATAACCTAATAACCTTTCTTTAGACTTATTATTATTATAATAAAAGGTAATAATAATTTAATTTGTGAAAGCTTTAAAAGAGTTTGGAAACAGAAAATCTTGAGCCTGGGGGTCAGACGTTTCAGGAAAGTAATGTGATAATGACTATTAGGCACATTAGAAGGTCTACAACCACAATTCAATACATTTTAAAAATAATACAACTGAAATTTCTACCAGGAGTAAAGCAGAATTCAGTTAAAATACCCAGCCACAATATAAAAATGCAATGTGTTTTTTTTTTTTTTAGTTTTTATTAATATTGAAATTCATACAAGTTCAAATGCAATACAAATTCATCACACAAGTACATTAAAAATTGTCTGCCTTAAAGTTATTGTCATTTAAATAAAAAAAAAAAGAAAAACAAAGGTTTACAAAAATATCATACTTGCCTCCACTGTGCAGTTAGTTTTGCACAGTGTGGCCCCGAACCTCGTCTTCTGGGGTCCCCCCGACGGCGCTCACGGCTTTTCTTTGCATCGGTAAACCTTGCAGGCGTGCTCCTGAGTCCAGCATTTGCGTGCATAGACACAGAATGCCGGGCTCAACCCTGCCCCTGTGTCATTGGGTTTGATTGACAGCATCAGGAGCCAATGGCTGCGCTGCTATCAATATATCCAATTAAGAGCCATGAACCCCGGGCAGAGAGGTACAGCGCGTCTCCGCAGAGGGAACAGACGGGCTCAGTTAAGTAAAACGGGGGGCTTGGGGGCCGGTCAGTGTCAATTTTTTTCACCTTAATGCATAGGATGCATTAAGGTAAAAAAACACGAGGGTTTACAACCCCTTTAAAGCTTCCAAGAGACTTTTCATCGTCTGAGATAAGGAGTAATCTAAGCTCTTCTCTACATTTATGTAACTTGCTCTCTATGGCCGAAGAGTGTGAGATTTTATGTTGAGCTTCTAACGCTTTATTGCATGTTAAAAGGTCAGTGAAAGCCTGCATTTTTTGCTTTTTTTTCTCCTGAGTAAACATTTGGATCAATAGTCCTCTAGAAAAGGCTTTATGAGAGCACCAAACAGAGTATATCTATATATTAGAGTCTGAAGTAGAGTTAAACTTAAAAAAAGCTCTCTCACCTCCATTATCAGTTTAAAACTAGAACTGGACCTGGCAATGGCACTCCCCCTACTAAAAATGGCAAGGGCCAATTCTTCTCGTCTCAGTGGTCATCTTGGTTACAACATGTATCCTACACAGCGTGTCTATAATAATGGCCCTATAACACCCACTGTCTTCTCTGGGAAGTCATCCTTCAGGCCTCATAAGACTAATGTTTGCGTGACTTTTTTTAAGAATACCAAGCTGGGATTTTTCTCCCTTGGTTTGTTAATCTTGGTTAAATGCATTTCTTTATCTATGCACATGCTTTTGTTTTGCAAAAAACTTCTTTGTTTACCTAAACAGCCTTATAGAGACTGATTCAGACCCACCCTTGAAAGTGGTTTGGGTCAAACCGCTGTCCACACTACTGGCTTTAACATCTAACACCTATGTATGGATCATTATTTCTAATTACCTATCAATATGTTGCGGGATAATTGATGCCTAAGATTGGCTATCCATTTTTGAGCTATCATTTCTTGAAATCTATGTTGACGCTTACATTTAGCAAATCTGTTTTTCTGATCTTTGCTTATGTACCTTCTAAAATTAATAAAATATGGTTGGAAAAAAAAACTCCTTCAATTTTCTAGTCTAATGCGGCGTACACACGGTACACGCGGTCAGAATTTCCGATGAAAACAGTCCGATGGGAGCTTTTCATCAGATTTTCCGACCGCGTGTATGCCCAACGTGCTTTTGCTGTCGGAATTTCCGACGGACTTTGGATTGAGAACCTGTTCTCAATTTTTCCGACAGAAAACCTTTCTATCGGATTTTCCGATCGTGTGTATGCAATTCCGACACGCAAAATTCCGACGCATGCTCGGAAACAATTTGACGCATGCTCGGAAGCATTAAACTTCCCTTTTATAGTGCTGTCAAACATGTTTTATGCCGCTGTGTTATTGACCGTCGGAATTTGGTGTGATCGTGTGTAGGCAACACAGCTTGAGTGGAATTCCGTCGGAATTCCATCTGAAAAACCGTCAGAGTTTTTTCCGACGAGAATTCCGATCGTGTGTACACGGCATAAGACATCTTTATGAGGAGTTTTGGTGAGGAAGGATATACTGTTACACCAAATATAAGGGGGGTTCACAGTATATTTCTCCTCTATAGAGGATGTTATGGAGTACCGTATTTTTTGGCGTATAACATGCACTTTTTTCCCCTCAAAATTGATCCCCACCGATTCCTGCTGATTTTGAGGGGAGAGGAGCGATCGCCTCTGATATACACATAGCTGAGTGTACTCGGCTAGGCTCGGCTTGGCTCCTCTCGGCTCCGCTCGCAGTCCCGCCCAGTCCCACCATTGGACCTGTGTTATGTCCAACATAGGAGCCGGCCAAGGGGCGGGACTGGACGGGACAGCGAGAGGAGCCAAGCCTAGCCGAGTACACAGGATATCCGGCTCTGTGTATCTCGTGTATCTTAATTTTAAATGTGCAAAGCTGCAATGAGACTGGGCAAGGCTGGGCAAGGCTGCAATGAGACTGGGCAAGGCTGCAATGAGGCTGGGCAAGGCTGCAGATGGACACTGATCATTCTGCAATGATGGACAAGGCTGCAGATGGACACTGATAAGGCTCCATTGATGGGCATTTAATGTAAGTTTTTCCTTAAACTTCCCTCCTAAACTTGGGGTGCATGTTATATGCCGGCGCGTGTTATATGCTGGCGTGTGTTATACGCGATAAGTACGGTAAATGTTCGCTGATTTAGATATCACGTAATAACTGTAAATCAGAGATAATCAAGTCAATCCGTGAATATGATTTCTGTGGCGCGGAATAAAACGTAAAGTCCATTTCAGATGGGTGAAGACATCTCCAGGTATCATATAGGTTGGCGTTGTGTAAGATAGATTGGATATGTCTTCTCAGAATTCCATCCCTCGCTCTGGTTTCCAAAGTATGATTAACAACTGAATTAAAGTCTCCACATAGCAATAAAAAAAAAAAACTTTCTGTACTGTACCACAGTAGAGATCTCAAGAAAGAGTATTGGCCCTTGTTAGGGGTTTACAGATTGACCAAAGTGCAGGTTATTTTGTTTAAGTTGCAAACTAAAATTATACTCTATGTGCTTTGTGAGTCTAAAACTGTTTTATGTATAGAAAGAGATGCAGAGTTTTTTTTATTTCAAAGAATTTTATTATGTTTGAAAAAGCATATACAGTTAACAAATAACAATGTCAGGATACAGAGCCAGAATATACAGAAAAATAGCAAGAAACTCCGTCATATGTTAAACCTAAAAGAAATAAGGCGAATGATGAGGAGATACGAAATGGTACCTGGAGGACCTACATGAGGGAAGCAAAAGGAGAAAGTCTGCTTGGCAGCGTAGCAAACAGCGACCCCCCACCATCAGGCACCCCGAATGGGAGCAAACTGTGCCCGATAGGGGGGATCTCAGCCGCCCCACCACCCAGCCTCATTATCAAACATCAACAGTTAGAGCCTTCTCCATTGGTCTGCCAGTAAATAAGGAATCATCCTAACGTAGGGGCAAGACATTGTTCCAATAAACTACAACCAGGAAGGGGAGCAGAGGGAGGGGAATGGAGGAAGGGAGAGCGAGAGGGGGGAAGAAAAAGGAGGAGAAAGAGAAAGCTGAGGAGAGGGAACATCAATTTCGGGAAACAGACGGTTCAGGGAGGTATTGAGTTAGTGAGCCATGGCGCTCCAATATAAATGGCCCAGGGTTCCCATGTGGATTCAAACACCTTAACTGTGTCAGAGATAATGTTGGATAACTTCTCTTGTGACATAATCCAAGATACTTTCCTGATTACTGCTGGGAAGGAGACCCTGGGTTTTTTCCAGGCTTTAGCGACCGTAAGTTTGGCACCTATAAGTATAAACCTAATAAGTCTACTAGAGGCTTTGGATAGGTCTGGGATGTGAGCATTGAGGAGGGCCACCATGGGAGATCTGGGGATCTGGCGTCCCACAAGCTTATCGATCAAGTTAAACACTTTTCTCCAAAACAATCGTATTTTGGGGCACTCCCACCAAACGTGAGACAAGGTTCCCACTAGAGTACACCCCCTAAAGCACATGGGGTTTGCTGTCGGGAAGATTGAGGCGAGACGCGACGGGGTATAGTACCATCTGGAGATGATTTTCAGGCTCGCTTCTATTAGTGTAGTGTTTAGGATACCCCTAAAAGAGTTGAAGCTTGCTTTCTGCCAGGTCCCCAGATCCCAGTTGAACTGGAGGTCTGACTCCCAGCGTTGCATGTAAGGAGACTTAGTGTCCGGCAAGGTGAGCGATGAGTAGACTGTCGACACACCCCCCCGCTGGTCCATGGACTGACCGCACCAAATTTCATATTCCGTGAACTTTGGGGGAAGTGGTTTGTCCCTCCAAAGTTTGTGTAGAAAGTTTGAAATCTGTCTAAATCTGAACTTTTCAGAGTCAGGTAGTTCTAATTTCTTGATGCAATAAGCAAGGGTGATAGGG